>JAUCMX010000024.1:367635-388434 GCA_033459395.1 Hemibagrus guttatus | reverse complement strand
CTGTTCAACAAAACAGTTTTAACACCACATTACTTTTCCATTATTTTACATATGGACCCTACGGATGTCAGACCACACATTTAAAGCAAGAAGCACTAGCATATATGTATATATACACACACACAGCAGACACACGTACTTTCCGTTGGGTGAACGCACAGTGGAGTGAAAGAAAATAAGGTCTGTGTGTGTTCTCTTCCAGAACAATGTCTTTTGCAGGACTCTCTCACACCTGGACTCCACCAGGACTTTCAATCACACTCAAACCCTGCAGAGGCTATTTTTCTCACACACACACACACACACACACACACACACACGACATCATCCAGCCTTTATCATACAAGCATTTAATCATGCACTTTTATGATATAATTCTATATAACTTTAACTGACTATCACTATCAAAACGAAACGAAAGGTTTATTGTAGTCAGCGCTGAGCACAAATTACAAGGTGCTCACATGGAACATCTCATCAACCCCACGAAACTCCGTTTCAAAACTCAGTGTGTATATCCTTGTTTCTTTTCACACATGATGACATCAGCCTTACTCCAAGTCAAAACGCTCCACTATTTTTATTTTGAGGACTCACTTGGCTACAATCTCCACTGGGCGAGGATGATTGGCGGTCCACCCCTCATTTTAAATGATCTTTGCCACTTTCTTAGTCGATGGTGGATGTCTGGAAGATTTTGCTGCAAAAAAAACAAGTCAGTTAAAATTCTCACGTTGTTCTAACGTTTTACTCACAGGAATTTTACTCGTTCGTTAAATCATCAATATCAACTTACACAAGAGGTACTCTTCCCCTTTTCCGAAGTGTCAGCTGGAAAGCCAGCATTGGTCCTCTGCTTCTTTGTCGGTGATTAGACTCTGCCTCCTGTGTACTTCTTGTTCAGCCACTCTTTAGTCTGTTGAAAAATAATGGACATGATGTTAGATGCATCATGGCAAGAGCAAGTGTCCTAGAGCATGTGTTCTATCTGAATCTGAGTAAGCAGCTCTGTTTACATGAAATTGTCTCTGAGAAGCCACTGTTGAGCGAGTACTTCCATTCATCCCCTCTACTGCTCCCGGCATTTGGAAATGCCCAAGAATAAGGACGGCCTCACAGTAGTACCGGAATAATGTCCTGTCCTCTGCAGACACATGCCCTTCTTCGAGATTGCCAAAAATGACGAGCATTTCCTTTCTGGCCACACACATAATTGCCTGTCACTCCTTTGAGAAAGCACTCGTACCTACAACAGCAGCAGTAACGGTACCTTTATCTGGTACCAGTACCATTATAATGTGTTATTATTGGCAGAAATCACTAGGCAAAAATTAACCTGGTTTGACACAAGCTTGCTGTGGGCCTTGGACAATGGCTTCCTCTGCATGTTGAGCAGCAGAATGTATGACTCGCACCGGCCTCTAAGCCCTTGATCATGAATGTCCCATCTCATCAGGTACTTGGACAAACGGATCATGTTTTTCACGTAGTTTAGGATACCAGCTTGGCATTCTTTAGCTGGGAAAGGTAGTCCTTTGTTTCTGTGCCGCGTGTCAGGAAGTCTATGATGAATACGTTGCTGTCGGACAGTATGTACTTCAGCATTCTGGAAACGTTATTGACCTGTAATAAAAGTTCCAAAAAGAAGCTGTGATTTCCATGCTGGGGAGAAACTGAACCTCTGATTAAGGGGGTCATGAAATGGTCACAAATGGTATGAGAAGTCTTTGTGAACCTCAGTTGTTAACATCCACAGCCTGTTAAACCCCTATAGATATGCTAGACCTCACTTCAAGACATGTATGCTATGATAAGAACTCACCTCTTGTTGAACCAGGTATCTTTTAAAGTCTGCCAGGATGAGCGTTTCAGCTGGGAATTTTTCATAAAGTCCCATCTGCTGCATGTTTCCTCTCACCCCGGCTTGGCCATCAGATGTGGGTCTATGAAATGAATGGAAAAGTTAATAGAAAAATTAACACTCACAGGAATTTAAACACCAGCATTAAAACACCAAACATTCCTGCCTGGTCTGCCATTTTTCTAGGTGAAATGCTTGTGATGAAAAATGCTAAAGAAATAAGCAAGTCAGTTGAATCTTTACCCAAGCCAAAGAGTGGTTTGTGCGATCAAGATGGACACACAAGCGAAAATTTCTTTACGTAAGGCAGTAGGTGGTTTGTGCAATCAAAAACACAAGTGAAAGTGATACGCATTACCTGTAGTATTTATCCCAATTCAGGCTGTCTAGGTCACACCCACGTTAACGCTCACCTCCACCCACAGAAGTAAAAATGGATGGAACCGGACTGCTGGTAGTCAACAAAAATTCAAAAGAGAATTTTGAAGGCTGACATGTAGAAGTATTCCATGTAAAAAGCAGCTGAACATGGCCACTGTTGTCCCCAGCCAATTGAAAGTGGCGGAGAAATTTTAAGTTTACTTTTATGCTTACTTTTAACATAATACTCTGCTTAAAACAGTATTCAACTATATTCTTACAGTATTCAATTATAACTTAGGAGCAGGCTTAGCTTGAGGCAAAATTATGATAATCAAGCATAACCATAAAAATATTAGCATGCTATTGTAATAACCACACTGAGGTTGGAAAGAGGAAAAAAAGAGCTCTATTAGAAGCATTGGAGATTGCATGTATCTCCCTCCAAGCATACGCAGACACAAGTGGTTCTCTTTTAACTGGTTTAATTGAAGACTTTCCTTCAATGCCACCGTGAAAACTAAACAGTATAAATAACAATACAAATCAGCTTGACAAAAACGAAAATGTCCACAACAGATATAATGGCATTTTACAGACACAAAATGAAGACAAATAAACAAATACCTCGTTGGCTGCATGCTGCACAAAAGGGGAGATAATCTTATAATCTTCTTTATGAGTATTCAAGTCCTTTTTGATGAGAATAAACTTTCATCGGAGCATACAAAATGTTCGTGCTTGCCGCTTGCTTGCAGAAGCTAAGAATCTGACGTAAAGTCAGCATTTGCGCATTAACTTGATTGAGCTTTCAAAATAAAGGTACTACAACTTATAATGACTAAAATAATGTATAAACACATGAATAACAAACAACTTAAATTATCAATTATGAAAGATAATTTTAGAAATCAAAATAAACGTTATACATAAATTATATACACAATTTAAATGGCAGCATTTACACTCCCACCAAATCACACAAACCTTAACGTGGGATTTCTATAATTACAATGGTTGTTGCTGGTAATCAATTCAACATTTCAATGAAAACATTTTCCTGTTGACCGATCAAGTTATAACTTCAAGAAAATGTATACCCCTTAATCTGTCTCAAGCAAAGTAACAACCTTCTGTACAGGTCTGTCAAGAAACACAGTTTTAGTTGTAGGTTTCCCTTTTTTGTCAAATGTGGTGTCACTAACTAGTAACCTTATTTTTCTCACCATACCATCTAACCCTGGGTAGACTTCTGTGATTCTGGCCAACTTCCATTTGTTGCGTGGAGCCAGATCATCTTGCAAGAGGACAATGTCATTGACCTTTAAGTTCCTTCTGTTCTTGTGCCACTTTTGTCTTGGCTGTAAATTCAAAAGATATTCTTTCTTCCATCGAGTCCAGAATTCATTTACCAAATACTGTACTCTGCGCCACCTCTTTCGAAGATAGAGATCTTCTCTTGTAAATTGTCCAGGTGGGGGCAGAATGATTGTGGACTTCATTGTAAGGATGTGGTTTGGAGTTAAAGGTTCAGGTCCTGATGGGTCATTCAAATGTTCAGTGGTGAGTGGTCTGCTATTAATGATAGCCATAACCTCATACAGAAATGTCCTTAAAGAGGTACCATTGAGCCTTTGTGCTGACTGGTCAAGAACAGCAGTAAGAACACTTCTTATGGTTCTTATTTGTCTCTCCCAGACACCACCCATATGACTTGCTGCTGGAGGGTTCATAAGAAATTCACATCCTAGAGCCTTCACTCTTTCTTGATCCATTTCTTTCATGAGTTCTGCAAACTCTCTCCTTGCTCCAACAAAATTGGTTCCTTGATCACATCTCAACTGACGAACATTTCCTCTTATGGCAATAAATGCTCTCAAAGCATTGATAAATGAGTCAGTTGTCATGTCATCAATCATCTCTATATGTATGGCCCTTGAACACAAACAGGTAAGTAAAAGACCATATCTCTTGAGATCCTTCCTTCCTTCTTTGATATATATTGGACCAAAACAGTCAATACCGGCATAAGTAAATGGTGGAGTTGATTCCATTCTGTCTTGCGGTAATTCACCCATTCTTTGCTCTTCTGTAGGTCTTCTATACTTTCTACATTTGACACATTTGAAGATGTGTGATGAAACTACAGTGCTGCATCCCAGGATCCACCATCCATTAGCTCGCAGTTCGTTCATTGTCATTCCACGTCCTTGATGATGTACCTTTTCATGAAAGTGCTTAATAAGTAAAGCTGATATGTGACTGTACTTTGGGAGTATTGCCGGATGCTTTACGTATAGGTGTAACGTGGCTTGACTTAAACGTCCTCCAACCCTCAGGATACTTTCTTCATCCAAGAATGGATTTAACTTGCACATCCTACTGTCTTTGGTCTTGATTTCTTTCTTTAGCTTCAAACTGTTTATCTCATTTGAGAATGCTTCCTTTTGAACCAGCTTGATGATAACAAGTTCTGCTTCTTTCCTTTCTTCTAGGTTTGTGCTTTGATTAGTTCTTTGCTTCAGACCTTTGAATTCTTGAATTATGCGTTTCAGTCTAGCAACTGCCTTAACTACTCTTGACCAATCAGAGAATTTCTGTAGGCGATCCAATAATGACCTGCTCTCTTTTCCCTTAGTGTTACACACAAGAGCCTTGCGAAGTTCAGGATCATCTTCCTTAATTTCTCCCACCTTGCATTCTCTGTCAGGTAGCTCTTGCTGCCAAAGAAACTTTGGTCCTGTGAACCAATTTGAAGTCTTAAGTTGCTGTGCTGACAAACCTCGGGAGGCATGATCGGCTGGATTGTCCTCAGAGGCAACATAAGCCCATTGTTCAGGCTTTGTACTGGATCTGATTCTCTGAATGCGATTGGCTATGAATACGTGAAACCGTCTGGCGTCATTGTTTATGTAGCCAAGGACGACAGTAGAATCCGTCCAAAAGAACTCTTTTAGATCTTGAATTTCTAGTTCATTCCGAAGTATGTTGCTGATTTGAACTGCAACAACTGCTGCTGAGAGTTCCAGCCTCGGTATAGTTGTAACTTTGGTTGGTGAAACTCTGGATTTTCCCATTACCAAACAGCAATGAACTTTGTTGGACTTGTTAATTGCTCGCAGATAAGTACATTCACCATATCCAGAGACACTTGCGTCCGCAAAATGGTGAAGCTCATACATTTTGACCTTGCCAAAATTTAAAGGTAAGAAGCCTCTCTTGATTTCTATTTCAGCTAGATTAGGCAAGTCTCTGATCCAGGATTCCCACTGAGGTCTTAGGTTCTCTGGAACTTCCTCATCCCAACCAACTTTTTCTCTGCACATTTGCTGAAGTATTTGTTTCCCCAACAGAACAAATGGTGCCATGAATCCCAGGGGGTCATATACAGAGGCCACGGTAGAAAGCATACCCCTCCTTGTTAGTGGATTGGGTTTTACTTGAACTCTGAATTTAAAGGAGTCAGATGTTATACACCACTCAACACCAAGAGCTCTCTCCATTTGAGGTAAACTCAAAGCCATATCCCGATCTTTAACTGTGGCACATTCTTCCTTTGGGATGGTTGACATCACTCTTTCACTGTTAGAAACAAACTTGTGGAGTCTTAACCTGCCAGTGAAGCAAAGTTTTCTTGATTCTTCGATAAGCTTGATAGCTTCTGTCTCAGTTTGCACACTTATCAGACCATCGTCTACATAGAAATTTCTTTGAATGAAGCGTATGGTGTCTTCGCTGAACTGACCATGCCCTTGTGATGCCAGATGTTTCAAGCCAAAGTTTGAACAACCGGGAGACGAGGCAGCTCCAAACAAGTGGACTCTCATTCTGTAGATTGATGGTGTAGTCTCCAAATTGCCATTCTCCCACCAGAGAAAGCGTAGGTAATCTTGATCCTCCCTTTTCACATGAAACTGGTGAAACATTCTTTCGATGTCACACATAACTGCAATGGAACCTTTTCGGAAACGGCATAGGACACCTACCAATGTATTGGTCAAGTCAGGGCCTGTGAGCAGATGGTCATTGAGGGACGTATCCTGAAACTTGGCAGAACAATCAAATACTACACGTATTTTCCCTGGTTTCTGTGGATGATATACTCCATGATGTGGAATGTACCATACTGGACTGTTATCACTTTCTTCCTCAGGGACCTTCTCTGCATCACCACGTGAAATGGTGCCATCCATGAAGCTTACATAATCCTTGTAATAAGTCTGATCTTTCCTGAATCTCTTTTCAAGACATTTCAAGCGGTGTGCTGCACAAGTTTTGTTGTTAGGAAGTTTTGGGTTTTCCCTTTTGAATGGTAATGGCATTTCATAGTGACCATTGCGCTTATGTGTGATGTTTTCTCTCAGAATTGATAAGAACTTGAGATCCTCTTGGGACACAGGATGATCTTCTTCAGCTTTTTCTGAGAAGTCTGATTCAAGGACCTTTATGATCTCTGAAGGAGTAATTTCTTTTACTTTCATTCGGCTCACATAGTGTACTTCAGTTTTGAGATTGACAGAAAATTCCATATCTGGTGTCACTTTCCTTACTACTATGCGATGACTAGTTCCGACAGCGTCACCATAGTCTACATATGAATTCCTGTGACCAACAATGCTCCATCCAAGGTCAGTACGCTGTGCATAAGGCTGATGTTCTTGGCTAGAAACTACTTCTCTTGGAAGTAGGGCTTGTGAGCAATTGTACCCAATGAGCAGACCAACTTCACAATCCTGCAGTGGTGCTATCTCGTCTTGGAGATGCTCTAGATGAGACCAAATCTTTGCAGTTTCATTAGTTGGTATGTGAGTTCTGTTGGCTGGAATAAACTCCTGAGTGTAAACTGGTGGTAAAGAGATCCTTTTACCAGAATAAAAGCCTCGGACTTGTAGGTTCTTTACTCTTTGAGAGCTTACCACTGTGGTTCTTGAAGTCATAGTAGAGAGCTTGAGCTTAACTTGTTCTTTGCTTGCTTCCAATGCTTCCGCTACTTCACTCAAAATGAAGGTTGTGTCACTTTGCGAATCCAACAGAGCATATACAAGAACTTCTTGTGCTGGTTGAGTTATGGATGAAAGCCATACAGGAATTATCGCTGCTGTTTGTGCGTTAGCTTCATTAAGTATTACTCTATTTGAAGTAAAAGCTGTGGTTGTTTCTTTATGTTGTGTTAATTGAGGTCTTTGATACCTTTCTTGATTTGCACTTGGCTTGGCTTGTGGTAGGTTTTGGTTTTCTTTGGTTCGCTCCTCGTGCAGACAGGTTGGATGCATCTTATGGCACGTGTCACAAACACTCCTACTGATGCAGTTCTTTGAGAAGTGACCAGACTTGAGACAACCAAAGCATAGCTTTTCAACTTGAACAAATTTAATCCTGTCTGAAACTGCTTTCTCCATGAGTTTCCTGCATTTGTGCAAAGTATGCCCTGTTTTCTGGCAGAAAATGCATGTTATGACAGGCTTTTCATTGGAACTTGTGGTCAGTGTTTTTGCTCCAAAGCTTTGACGTTTTTGGAATTTTGGCTTTTCAACCTCACCTAGTTTAAGTGCCTGTAATGATGTGACAGGGTTGCAAGCAATTTTCACTTCTCTTATCAGAAATTTAACAAATTGGCTGAAAGAGGGAAATTGATTACTCTCCTCTTCTATTTCAATAACCTTACGGTTCCATCTCACCGCTAGCCAATCTGGTAACTTTGAAAGAATCTTCCTGTTTTCATTACAGTCATTCAAGATTTCCAATGCCTTGATATGGACCATGGCAGCCTCACAACTACGCAGGAAATCAACAAACTCTCTGAGCTCAAAGCTGTCCCTAAATCCCATTTTAGGCCATGCCTGGAGCTTGTCTCTGTATGATTTTGCAATAGTGAATGGGTTTCCGTACCTCTCTTCTAAAATCTCCCATGCAGCAACATAGGCAGATTCCGTTCCGAGTAGGAAATATCCATCAAGTGCTTTCTTAGCTTGTCCACTTACATACCTACGGAGGTAGTATATCTTCTCCTTATCTTGAATGTTCTTCTGGTCAATCAATGTTTCAAAGGAGAGTTTCCAGTCATTGTATTTCAATGGATCCCCACTGAATACAGAAGGTTCAGGAACTGGAATTCTGTTAGCACTTAAAGCACCTACCAACACCTTTACAAGATCTGCTGTACTTTCATTTAAAGAGGTGGTCACAGCTGGTGGTACAGGAGGCATTTTCATGAAATCTTTCTGATCTTCTTCTACGACCTTCTCTTGATCGTACACCTGCAATCTTGCATGTGCTGCATTTAGACCTTTTACTGCTTCCAAATGTTGTATCTTTCTCCGTTTTTCCTCAAGAGTCTTTTGTAGAGCTGCATGTTCCTCTTCCAATTGAGCTTTGAATTTAGCTTCCTCTTCCTCTCTCTGTATTCTTCGTTTCACCTCTTCTGCTTCTCGCTCTAAACGACGTTTTACAACCGCTGCCTCTTGATCAGCCATCTTCTTTTTAACTTGTGCTTCTAGGAGCTGGATTTCCAATTGTTCTTTATTTTGTTCTTGTAACACTTCCAGAACAGCTTGGCTGGCAGCAGCATCAGCAGCAGCTTCTTGTCGCTTTACAGAAGATCTACTTGAATGCTCTGAGGAACCTTTCAAGATAGAAGTGACAGAACCTGATTTACAGGAACTTGAATTGAAGAGGGAGCCTGCTTCTGACCAATCTTGCTCTTCTCCTTCTGAAGTCTTTCCATCCAGTCGACTTGAAGCTCTAGATACAACAAAGTTAGAAATCTCTACACACAGATCCACTCTTCGACGTATGTCTTGATCTGGAGTTGAGATTTTGCGTAGGTCATCATAAACACGTTGGACATCTGCAGAAAGACCTATGACATCACCAATTATATCATTAAGCAGATCATCAGATAAAGCCTCTGTTGATTGTGATAATGTCCGCTTAGAAGATTTAACATGCGTTCTCCATTTGTCGTAAATGTAGTTAAACCTTTGTTGAAGTGACTTAACTCTTGTAGCTTGCATTTCTCTACCCTTCTCTGTTAAAGTTCTGGTTCTTTTACTTCGTCTTGACTGCTGTGCCTCTTCCTGCTGGGCTTCAGCACCACCCACTTGACCTTCTTCAGGTTGGTCTTGGGAATTTGCACTATCCCTAATACTGTCCCTTACCTGACTTGTGGGCTTACGTGACTCAGACATTTTAAATCACTACTTTAAATTGGCCCAATTTTGTTAGTAGAAAATATGTATAAGTAATAAAACCTCTAAATTAACCTTAAACAATTCAAATATGATGTAAATGTCAATTAAATGTAAATACTTAAAGCAAATGTAATGCTTCAGTAATAGTATTGCACAGGAAATTAGCTTATTTCAGCTTGAATATTAGCTTACAAAATACACTCAATATATAAAACGCTTCAAAACACTCAGAAAACTTGGATATCAAATGGCAAATAGCCTTCTCTTATTATTATTATAAAGTTCGATAACTCTTTAAAAGGTGTCTTTGGATAACAAGCTTAAATTAAATTACATGAGCAAATACGTCAAACACAAGGAGAATCCTTTGGCAAGCTTCACAAAAACGTTCTTCTTAAGTATTCAAGATCTTTATGAATTAGTCCGTTGCTCCTGATAACTGTACGTGTCTTCTTACATCCTTATATGCGTGTGTGGTGCGTATTTTCAGCTCATCTGTTAATCCTTCGATGACGCTCCATGCGCTGCGAAACCCATCGTGAATAGCCCGCTGGTACTGCAAACTTGCTGCGTCTTCCACTCGTGTCGTCGAACAGCGAGTTTTCACTGTATCTCCCTCCAAGCATACGCAGACACAAGTGGTTCTCTTTTAACTGGTTTAATTGAAGACTTTCCTTCAATGCCACCGTGAAAACTAAACAGTATAAATAACAATACAAATCAGCTTGACAAAAACGAAAATGTGCACAACAGATATAATGGCATTTTACAGACACAAAATGAAGACAAATAAACAAATACCTCGTTGGCTGCATGCTGCACAAAAGGGGAGATAATCTTATAATCTTCTTTATGAGTATTCAAGTCCTTTTTGACGAGAATAAACTTTCATCGGAGCATACAAAATGTTCGTGCTTGCCGCTTGCTTGCAGAAGCTAAGAATCTGACGTAAAGTCAGCATTTGCGCATTAACTTGATTGAGCTTTCAAAATAAAGGTACTACAACTTATAATGACTAAAATAATGTATAAACACATGAATAACAAACAACTTAAATTATCAATTATGAAAGATAATTTTAGAAATCAAAATAAACGTTATACATAAATTATATACACAATTTAAATGGCAGCATTTACATTGCAGGTGTCACACTTTACCAAGGAGGAGGACCAAGAGGAAGCAGGTAAGTGCAGAGTGGACTTTAATTACAAAACACAATGGTGAAAACAAAGAAACTGAAACGGCACACAAATAAAAGACACTGAAAAAACAAGCTAAACTGAAACACTGTAGTTAGAACCCTAACAAAGTCCCAAGGTGAAAAAGCACGGCAGACGCACAGACGATAGCGCCACAGATCACAGTCAGGAAGCAAAGTCCCTGCGGAAGCAACCATAATACTAGCCAACAACTGAGTGGGGTGAGGGAGCTAAATGGTGCGCTGGTAATTGGGTGCAGGTGACAGTGCTAGAACTCCGGTGATTGGGGGTGTGGTTGAGTGGCTGTGGTCGGTGCATCCATGACAGCAGGTTAGTCAGTCAGCCTATCCAATGGGATCATTGGATGGGCTGACCGGTCGATTGAGCTAATGGAAAATTGGATGAGTAAGGCGCATATCATGTGGCTATTTAATCTTAAAATGCAGGTTATGAAATGCTTAAAAGCTTAGAGGCAAAAATAAAAACTAGACACAGGAGGAAATTGACTAGACAGTGTGGTGACATTACATGCTAGGTAAATAAAATGCAGAAGAACATGGAACCGTAATGCTGACTTTGCAACGTGCGGTTACCCAAACTTGCAAACGTCTAGAAAAGGTCAATACTATGTCAGAAGTCACAAGGAGGTGAAAAGAAAATCGTGTTCAAAGAATCAAAGAACTAGGTGAGAGGTCGCGAGGTGCTCTGTAGATCTGCAGAGATGGTTCAAAAAAACTAGATGAGAGGTGGAGACGTTCTGAAGAGATAGCTGAAGAAGGCCACAGATATGTATGTATGTAAATTAGGTAAGGAGGGGCTCAAATGAAGGGGATGAAATGTTAAAACTGAATTAGAATAAACGTGAGAGAGAATATACTTTGTAGCTTTCATCAAACAGGTTTTGACAGGTCTGTCGGCCAATCAGAATCGTCACGTCACAAGGTCCCACCCCTTTTCAACCAATCAGAATCGCCTATGTCACAATGTCCCGCCCCTTAATCCTATGAGGATGTTGGAAGTTAAAATTTCATGGTCACGTTCACATGATTCAGTGGTCACATCTGGTATGTATTGATAAAAACACGGAAGTTTATCTCCTGAAGTTCCTGAAGTTTCAATGGTTTCAAATTCCCCAAATTACCACACACCCCGGCCCCCTACCATGTGTGTGCATGTTAATCAAGCACACACACACACACACACACACACACACACACACACCATCTGGATAATGTTTCAATTGATAAAACAGAGAACGTAAGAGTGCCTTCCTGTGGAAGTTTTTCTCCTGAAGGCTTCAAGGGGGTCATATTTGGTTTGTATTGATAAAAACACAGAAGTTTATCTCATGAAAAGGGATATCTAATAATGACACCTGTGACCCCCATACCCTCCCGTCACGACCCCATACCATCCCGTCACGAGACACACAAACACACAAAATTTTTCCCTATAAAAACTTCATCTATTTACATGAAGAATATCGTAGATTCCTTACCGCAGCTATAGCCTCTTGTCCTGATGCACCGAAAAAAGCGAAATGTACTTTTGCTAGATTCGCGAACATTTTAAATCATGAAAATATTAAATACTGGTCATTATCAAATGGCTGTACAGCCGGTTTTTATTTCAATGTAGAATCAGCAGAAGTTGTGCTTTTCAGGTTATATGAACGGGGACACATCCACTGGAGCTGCGCTACTGAGGCCGTAACTTTTGATCGCAGTGACTGGGGAAAGTTTCGCGAATGTTGTAAAAACTTTGAGTTCGTCGTTCATTTGAATTTCTTTTCAATGAAGGCCTACAGACATAAGTGGAAAAAATGACGGAGAAAAAATTGAGGGAACATTTTATGAGCCTGAGTTACAAAAGATTATTATTATTGACATTTAAAGTAGAGAAAATCTTGTCAGAAAAGATTCAAAACCGGAAAAAAGTCTGTCTGGTGAAATGGGTGGGGTGGCCATTAAGTTTAATTCCTGGGTTCCGGCCGAAGCCGTAGTTAACATCAAGCGTTAGATTTTTTTATTTTTTATTTATTTATTTTATTTTCTATTTATTTATTTATTTATTTATTTATTTATTTATTTATTTATTTATTAATTTATTTATTTATTTTTAAAAAGCTCATCGCGAACATAACTTCAAACTATAATCATTAAACCATGGAGGAATGTGGATTCTATGTGACGCTCCCGAGCAACACATCATTAGATATTTACCCTAAAAATAAGCCCGGATACTATACTACTAAATTAGCCAAACCAATCGAATTGAAAGGAGCATGGGAGATTTCACTCCTACAGGTTCAATACACCCAAAGCTGGCACTCTGTAACCCAACAAGAATGTCAATTCCCGGTTCAAAGAAAATAAAATACTACGTCTGTCACATTACTAAAGCGTATTATGAAAGTATTGAAAAACTGGTTAGTGAAATCAACCAAACGATGAAAAACCATAATATTGACATGGAGTTATCCTATAACCCCATGAAAAATAAAATACATATGGTATGTCAAAAAACTTACACTTTCAGCGCCACTGGAAACTTAGCTTATATGTTAGGTCTTCACCCAAACGCTCTGTTACGTTTGATGATCCGGAGGCGCCTTATCCGGCTGATATCCGTGCTGGGTTTTACACGATGTATGTGTATTCAGATGTCATTGAGTATCAACGAGTTGGTGACAGCTACGCCCCATTGTTGAGATGTGTACATATTTCGGGTCAAAATAATAACGTGGTCACATTATCTTATGACAAGCCGAATTACGTACCTCTGACCAAGAATCAGACAACTGATATAGTAATCGAAGTAAATCAGACCAGAACAGACGGATACCTTTTACTTACGGGAAATTTATAGCTAAACTTCACTTCAGATCCTCTAAGCATTCGTTCCGGTTGTAAAAAAGATGGATAGGTGATACGCTGATCCACAGGCCTATGTGAATTATTACGTCAATCAGGCCGGAAATGGTCTTCCAGGGTTTCAGGGTGCCCCCGTCATGTATGGGGTAGGTCTCGGAGGTCTGTTCAAGGGTCTGTTTAGAATGGCTGTTCCATTCCTCAAGAGGGGACTAGCTATAGCAAAACCTCATTTAAAAACTGCGGCCAAAGGTATTGTAAGCGACGTAGTGAAGACGGTTATAAGCAAAGCTAACACACAGAATCAGGATGGAGCAGGTCTTGCATTGATTTCGCGTAAAAAATCTAAAAGACCTCCTGGACAACGACATCGGATTCCGAATAAAAGACGTAGGATAACTAAGTTCAAAATCAGTGTGAAAAAGTCAAAGAAGAGAGGCAGCAGACGTCCTTCCGTCTCGCTCAAAAGAAAGCAGCTGAACATTTTCTAGCATTATGGCTTTCTTACACGGACTATCCGAAGAGTGCACAAAGTCTGAATTGGATATTTTCACATTACCTTATACCCAAACGAGTATTGAAAAGTACACTTACGTCGAAATACCTCCGCTTTCTGCTCTGACGGACAACGGCCCCCTGGAATTCTTCGTGGCTGGAAATGGCGAAGATTACCTAAACTTGAACAATACATTTTCACACCTCGTGTGTAAAATCGTCAATGCGGATGGAACCAACAAACCTAACGACGCTAAAGTGGGTATTGTTAATTACCCTAAAGCGTCACTTTTTCACAAGTGGATGTAATGCTTGGCGATAGACTTATATCTCAATCAAGCAACACTTATGGTTACCGAGCTATCTTTGAATGTCTTCTCAACTATTGTAAAGAGACCCTGCAATCACAATTTTGCACAGGTTTATTCTACAAAGACATAGCACGCCATATGAATGCCACTGATCCTGATGGTCGAAACGACGGTCTTAAACGGAGGGCTTGGTTCAGTGCTGAAAGTAACACCTTTGACCTAATTGGACACATTCACTCGGATATTTTTTTTCAAGATAAGCTGCTACTGAACGGTATAGATTTAAGAATTAAAATGGTACGTAGTAAAGATGAATTTTGCTTGATGAAAGAAGGCAATGCCAATTTCACTCTAAAAATTCTCAACGCATCCCTTTTTGTTAAGAAAATTTCTGTATCCTCACCGGTAAAGCTTGGGCATGCTCAAGCGCTTCTTACAGCAACCGCAAAGTATCCGATCGAAAGAGTTTGCATGAAGACTTTCAGCCTAGCGGCTGGGAGTCACCATTGTTCTCAAGAAAACGTATTTCTAGGACCTTTACCTGAAACTATTATATTTGGATTGGTAGACACAGACGCCTTCAGCTAGGCCTACAATAAAAATCCGTTTAATTTTAAGCACTACGATACAGAGTTTGTAGCTTTGTACGTAGATGGTACTCAACACCCAGCAAAACCGTTTCAACCTGATTTCCAGTCCGGTAATTCGGTGCGTGAATTCCATTCTTTAATTTTAGCAACGGGAAAGCAACTAAAGGATCAAGCGTTGGCTATAAATAGAGAATAGTATACGAACGGATATACTTCATTTGCATTCAACCTGAATCCTGACGATGATTGTGGACAGCATTTGTCATTAATAAAGTTAGGGAATATGCCACTGAAACTCAGATTTCGAAATGCCCTACCGAGAACAGTGAATCTTATCATCTACGCCAGTTTTGACAGTATTCTGTAAATAAACAACCGGAGAAACGTTCTCATCGATTATCAGTAACACATGGATACCGGTCAACTAACGGCTGTTATGAGAAGTTGTTGTGAAATGGATCAAATTTTCCACGGTGTGGATGGCCTGCGATGAATTACCTACGAGTACCCTGAGACGGTTTCCTGCCTTGTTAATCGTGAATACACATCCAAGACACATGCCGGGGCGAGCATTGGATAGCTTTATGTCTTAATGATGAAACCTCGGGGGAGTTTTTTGACTCGTACGGAAATGCGCCAGACTATGAACTCTTTCCTGATTCTATTCATTACTTTTCGAGAAAGAACTGTCGCGATATAAAATACAACCCTACACAGGTTCAGAATTTTACTTCAGTTTGTTGTGGACAACACTGTGTATTTTTTCTGTGTCATAGATCTAAAGGTTTATCGTTTAACCATATTATGTCTATGTATAGCAAAGATTTAAAAAGAAACGATGATGCGGTTGTGTCTTTTGTGAAAAATATATACCCTAGAGTAAATAAAAAGCAAACATTTAGCTGTGTTCAATGTGTTAACTCTTTGGAAATGTTTCATTCACACGTGTAGTATACTATTTATTCATGATGCAGCCCTAGATATTTCTTATTACAAAGTTATTTTATTTAATTAAATTGTATCAAATTACAATGTAACGTTAATTTATTGACAAATGTATCATATTACACAATGCGAAGTTAATTTAATGAAATAAAGTGTGACAAATACATTTCATCATCCGTAGTCCCTCAAATGTCATTTCAAAATTTATCCAGATAGGTCGGTTAAGAACGGGTGAAACTCTGTCAGGGGGTCCCAAGAGCAATCTCTGCTTTAGGGGGTGGCGAGTGGGAAACGACTTGAGAAGGATCTTTAGATTTTTTTATGACTGCTATTTTGCGGCGAACGCCCCCGTTAGGTATGGTTGAAAAAGGTATATTTAGGTTAGCTACAGTATGCAATAATTCTGTCCATCCTAATGGCCTCCTGTCAGGCTTTTGGTATCTAGTGCTCTTTTAGTGCTCCTTATAGGGCTCCTCAGATCCAGATCATCATCGGAGGGATGAAAATACAATGAAAAGGACAAAACATAAAGGGAAGCTCGAAAGGGAAACTCGGAACTCGGAACTCGAAAGGGAAACTCGGGAGGGAAACTTGGGACTCGAATCAAAAACAAAGAGAAGGAGAGACTCCCGAGGAGAAGAAGGCAGATCCTGAAGCCCGAGCACAAAACAGACAGCACCAAAAGCCCCACCCGAAAAGCCGGCCACATAACCTCTAACGCCGACTACAGACAATTAAAGATTCCAACCCCGAAACCAAGAAACAAAGAGACTTAAATACCCACACCCGAACGAGACACATGTGAAAGCAATACACTAATTGCACAGGCGCAGGGGCTTCCCGAGGATCTCTAGCGTCCAAAAACAAAACAGCCCAAAACCTGACAGCCTCCGGTCGTCTGAAATATTATGAGGGGCCATGAGATTTCTAAGAAGGTCCACCATGTGAGATCCTTTGACAGTGTCTCCGTTAAAAATAAATTCTCCATCATCATTCCACGAAGCAACATCCCCTGATTTTAAGATTTTCTCCATAATGTATGAAGCATTTGTTTTACTCCTTGAGGCTACGTTAGCAAGTACCTCTTGTACGACTTCATCTTTGATAGGATGCGTAACTTCAGTCGCTGCTGCTTCAGTTTTACTATCCATTATTTTAGGCAGGGGACAGAGTCAGTTGAGTTGTTTCCTGTTCTCCTAGTTTAACCAAGTTTAAAAACTTTTGCAGGGTCACCGTGTAGAGTTTTGCCTTCTCATATTCATTCAGATCTGTTCGTGACAAAATCATACGTATTCCATCGTCTAAGTTGTTTTCAACAGTCTTTCTTAAGCTTTCTTTATCCGTAGAGATGTTTCTAAGCTTATCAAGTTGGTGCTGGGGGACCAAGTACATTTTCTCAGCCGTCTCCATGTTAACTGTTACGAGAAGTGAATAAACTATTTATAAAAGGCACAGCTATGCTAAGCAGCGGGAGAAGAAATCCACAGGTTTGATTAATAACTGTCCTTTTGGTTTCAACAGACACTCTTTTATTCGCAAAAAGTTTGACCCATTTTTTTCTGTTTTTTTAATTTCCGGTACTGCAATGAAGTTAGTGGAATGTTTCCTCTGAGTACGTTTAACGCTAGCTCACATATGCTGAGAATGAGATCCTGGTGCGTCACGCAGTATATACTTTCTTTGACAGGGTGTTGATCGGTGTAATGTTTTCAATAAAGGAAGGGGCTTTTTTTTTCAAACGAATAGACATTAATTTAGTTATTTTAAAGTTTTTTGTTCTTCGTCTTCTTCGGAACATACACAACCGTTTTTTCTTGTGGTAACACCCCGGACCGAAGCCGCAAGTCTTCTGGTGTATTTGATTTTAGGTCCACAATTAAATATCCGTAAGGTTTAGCTGTGGCATCTTGAAAACATTCTAAAAAATACTTGCTGTTACCCGGATAAATTTGACGAGCTAGTACGCTGATTTGTAATTTATCTCTAGGATTTTTAAAAAGAACCATGTAGTTGGTGTTCAAATTAATTGTTATACTAGTCTTGCCTTGAAAAAACAAATTCTGAACCAGATAGATGACATTAAGATTTCTGTGATGTGTGTATTTTGTAAAAGCCTTCTCAACTTCCTCGTTTTTACTGGCTGACTCCATTAAATCATCTGTTACCAATAAGTTTGTCTTGCTAGGAGGAAACAGTTCATCATCACATAATGAATCAGGGATTCTTTGAAGAAAATGTATTTTTATTTTGGTCATCACATAGGTTGCCAGCAAGAATAAATCCACATAGTATTTTCAGGTACACTTGACAATACTACTTTACAGTTTTCCAACATCATTTTGATAAAAAAAAAAAAAAAAAGATTTACCGCTATTACTTGGTCCGCACACTATACATGAAAACGGCAGTTGTAACCTCGCATCAAAAGTGATCGCATTCATATTTTCCATGACTAGCGATCAAACAAAATGAACTTTATACATATATACATGCATACATATGCACATATAATCGTGAACAGTCTTAATTACCGTAAGGGAGAGTTGTGAAATCAGGTAATAAAACACGTTTGTCATACACAACCCTGAACATTTTTATCTGCGTTTGATTTCTCAAATGAAACCCTCTTTTATCTCGAATGATTCGGTTATGCGATGTTATAAGTTGACCGGGTTGATCTGGATTTTTCACTCGACCGTCCACCAGCTCTATCAGCGATTTCAAATCGATAACGTCAGAATTGGAATGATTTAGAGTAATACCTTTAGCTTTCATATTTGTTTTTTCCTGTTTTAGTTTTGTAACCGTAGGTTTTTGGACCGGCACTGACAAACTAATAATTTGATCACCGTGATGTAGCTCGCTCCAAATGATCACTCAAAGGAGGTACCCAATCACCTTCTTTACTTTTAAAAATGACGCTGTCTGTGTCTGTGTATAAACAACGCTGTTTTAAATGGTCCATCAGATTGTATAGTACAAGTTTTGCGTATGCTGTAGTGAAAATTCCTATGAACACGTTAGCATTCCCTGGTTTAATCATTTTGTCATCCTTATAACGCCACTATGTGAGAGCGACCTCGTCCGATCTTCTTCATCTTCTTCTTTTGGCTTTTCCCTTCAGGGGTTTCCACAGTGAATCATCTCTCTCCACCTATCCCTATCTTCTGCATCCTCAACACTTGCACCTACTAGCTTCATATCCTCATTAATTCCATCCATATACCTCCTCTTTGGCCTTCCTCTTTGCCTCCTGCCTGGCAGCTCCATGTCCAACATTCTCCTACCAATATACCCACTCTCCCTCCTCTGAACATGTCTAAACCATCTTAATCTGGCCTCCCTAACGTTGTCCCTCAAATGTCCAACATAGGCTGTCCCTCTGATGTACTTGTTCCTAATCCTGTCCAACCTTGTCACTCCCAAAGAGAACCTCAACATCTTCAGCTCTGCTACCTATAGCTCTGACTCCTGTCTCTTCCTCAGTGACACTGTCTCTAAACCATACAGCATGGCCGGTCTCACCACTGTCCTGTACACCTTCCCCTTGATTCTCGCTGATATTTTCCTATCACACAGAAGTCCCGACACCTTTCTCCACCCATTCCAACCTGCCTGCACTCGCTTCTTTACCTCTTTCCCACATTCTCCATCATTCTGGACTGTTGACCCCAAGTACTTAAACTCCTGTACCTTCTTCACCTCTTCACCCTGTAACCTTACTGGTCCACTTCCCTCCCTTTCATTCACACACATGTACTCAGTTTTACTACGACTGACTTTCATTCCCCTTCTCTCCAGCGCAAACCTCCACCTCTCCAGGTTTTCCTCCACCTGCTCCCTGCTCTCACTACAGATCACAATGTCATCTGCAAACATCATTGTCCAAGGAGGCTCCTGTCTGACCTCCTCTGACAACTGGTCCATCACCATAGCAAACAGGAAGGGGCTCAGAGCCGATCCCTGATGCAGTCCCACCTCCTCTGTCTGACCTACAGCACCACTGTCCTGCTCCTATCATACATGTCCTGCACCACTCTGACATACTTCTCCGCTACTCCTGACTTCCTCATACAGTACCACAGCTCTTCTCTTGGCACCCTGTCATACGCTTTCTCCAAGTCTACAAACACACAGTGCAACTCCCTCTGACCATCCCTATACTTCTCCATCAAAATTCTCAGAGCAAAAATTGCATCTGTTGTGCTCTTTCTGGGCATGAAGCCATACTGCTGCTCACAAATTTCCACTACCTTCCTTAACCTAGCTTCCACTACTCGTTCCCATAGCTTCATTGTATGGATCATCAAATTTATCCCCCTATAGTTTCTGCAACTCTGCATGTCACCCTTATTCTTGAAGATCGGCACTAACACACTTCTTCTCCTTTCCTCAGGCATCCTCTCACTCTCTAAAACCCTGTTGAACAAACTAGTTAAAAATTCCACTGCTGCCTCTCCCAGACACTTCTAGACCTCCACCGGGATGTTGTCAGGACCAACTGCCTTCCCACTTTTCATCCTCTTCAAAGCCTTCCTGACTTCATCCTTTCTAATCTTATCTACTTTCTGTTCCACAGAGTTCACCCCTTCTACTCTTTTTCCCCTCTCATTTTCCTCATTCATCAGCTCCTCAAAGTACTCCTTCCATCTCCTCTGTACACTCTCCTCACTTGTGAGCACCCTTCCATCTCTATCCTTAATAACTCTAGCTTGCTGCACATCCTTCCCATCTCGATCCCTCTGCCTAGCTAACCTGTACAAGTCCTTCAATCCTTCTCTAGTGTCTAACTTAGTTTACAACTCCTCATATGCCTTCTGCTTGGCCTTAGACACCTCCCTCTTCACTCTGTGCTGTAATTCCTTGTATTCCTGTCTATTCTCTTCAGTCCTGTCCATGTCCCACTTCTTCTTGGCTAACCTCTTCCTCTGGATACTAATCTCTTTCAGATTGCCTCTTCTACATAGGATGTAGT
>JAUCMX010000024.1:115800-367135 GCA_033459395.1 Hemibagrus guttatus | reverse complement strand
CGCTGTCCTTCCAATAGATTCGGTTAAAGCACGGATCCATAGGTGCCGCATTGGTGAGTGTAAATGTTGCCACACGACCATCACTGCATTGAAAACTATTAGGGTTCAGGTGTCCACGATCATATCCTGTTTCAGCGTAGTCACTGCTGATGGCTTGATTTCTCTTTATGATATTTTCGTCTGACTCACTCTCTTTGAGCATCTCGGGTTGATCACCTCGCTGTGAAATCTACAGGAGAAATATTACATTAGAACATATTTAATTTTTACAAAATATTTTTTCTTTGATTTAATAAATGCATCAACTTGTGGTCAAGCAATAACCTGTAAGGCGATTGAATAGAAGCAGTGTAATTCTTAATTTAACACGATTGCATTATTTTTATATGGAGCTTACAAAACTAATTAATATTGTATAATAAAATAATAATAGTATAAGATTTTGTTGAGCAGCAAAACACAAATTACCTGTGGCTCTATGTGCCATTCATTGTTTCTCATTCCTGGGTTATCCTTGCATTCCTGGTCAAGTGTATATGCGCTGTACCAGGGAATTCTGTGATAAACTGAGTAAAGTGTAGCATAGTCAGAACCTCCATATCCGTACATCTGGCAGATTTTCCTGGCATTCTGATCCATTCCACTTGGTTCTGTACCTTTGTAAAAATACTGACTACACTCACTAAAGTTATCAACCACTTTTGCCTGACCAGTAAGTGCTTTTAGCACAATAGACGTGAACAAATAAAGAAGCAACATGGTCTGCAGTTGGGTTTCATATTACAGAGCAGGAATACCAGCAGCATGTCTGCTTTAAATATATAAAATATCAAAATATATTTTGTGGGTGTGACTACAAAAGGAGAAATGAGGAACATAATGTGGACAAATCATCTATCGGTTCTAATGAAGTGCTGAAAAACTTGAGGGTGTGCATGTGCAAAAGATGCAAAAGACATGAAACTAGCAACATAGCATTTTTTTGTGGAACTAGAAGTGTTTTGCAGAACTTTCACTTCTTCTTTACTAAGTTTGACCCAAATGGTGATGAACTGTCTTTCCTTCCTTGCTTATGTTTGGTTTTCACTTTAGGATTAGGATTAGCATGAATTCAGTAATAAATTAAGTATCTTTCCCAATCTTTAACTCTTGTCAACAAGGTATGATGTGGGGACACCACAGTTACAAGCATCGCAGGAAACAGACAAACATTGCAGTGAGCATGCAGAATACATGAGAAAATGTCTGAAAGTCACAATACTGAACAATACAATACATTATATTTTGTGGGAAAAAAAATAAAAAAATGTACAATACTATGCATGATGTATAAAACAAGATACGTTAAAAATACTGTGTTGTATGCAGTATTATAATGAGAGTTTATGAATTTGAGCTAATGTTTTCTTTCTGTCTCTGAACATCCTACAGCCTGAAAAACAACTTCATCTTCTGCACATGAAACAAATGAAAGACCAGGCTGAGGGAAACCTTATACATTATATACATTTGGCAGACACATTTATCCAAAGTGACGCAAGGAATACAGACACTTCCTGTATTCTCTGGAAATCAAACCCAGGATTCTGGCAGTTCAATCAGTTCAGTTTCAGGTGTCTGAAAGTTTGTTCTTACATGATGCTCAGATGGAGGTTCATTACCTGCTCCAGGTAAGATCAGTTAGCAGGTGTATGGACCTCTGATGGTTCTAACCTCAGGACTCCTGCTAATAAACACAGCACAGGTGATGAGACCTTCCTAAAGTGTCATTTAAAACACCTTGAGGGTTAAACTCTAAAGTTGTGTCATTAATGTTTATTGTATGTGTACATGCATGTAACATGCTACTAATAGCGTTATCTGTGTCTGTGAGAGTTTTCATGCAGCTCTGTGCATGCATAAACTCATCATTAGTGTGTGTGTGTGTGTGTGTGTGTCTGTGTCTGTGTCTGTGTGTGTGTTAATGCGTGTATGTGCACTCTCAAAACTCACAAAATTAAAAGAGCTTCTCCACAGTAACTAGTAAAAAATAATTTACAGTAAAAAATCATTTATCAATTAAATACTAAAAATAATTTACTGTGTCTGTATCCTATGGTATTAAATAGTCAACACAGCATCTTAGAGAAAAAATAAATATGTCCCATTTAATTTGTAAAAGAAATAATGAAATAAAATACTTTTAGTTCTCCATTGATATTAAATGAAATGTCTAGGCATTTTAAGCACTTTTAATGGAACTTGGCATTAAAATGCGACCTGCATCTGGATGTTGTCCACATTGAAAAGTAAATGCGTTTGTGATCGAAATGTTCATTCATTCATTGTCTACCGCTTATGCAATCTATTCTCGGGTCACGGGGAGCCTGTGCCTATCTCAGGTGTCATTGGGCATCAAGGCAGGATACACCCTGGACAGAGTGCCAACCCATTGCAGGGCACACCTCTCACCTCTCTCCCGAATCATGTAGCTGTGTGGTTTTGAGGGTGAAGTAGATCGCAAATATAATTAAAAGTTTGCTTTTGCACCTGAAAGTTGCAGCACCATTCATTTTCTGTAAATTACACACATTTTTTCAACCACAGCTGGCAACAATCCAGGACCAATAGGTTTCTTTTTACTGTTTCCAATGCTACTTTTTGTTTAAATTGCTCAGATTTTTAAAAAATATTTTTATGTTTAGAATAGAAACTTTATTGTCATTGTACCATGTTACATGTACAACGAAAATTTAAAAGTGTCGATCAGTCAAAGTGCAGCAGTCATACATACATTCAACCTTCAATAATATAAAAATGAATAAGATATAATAAGAAAAAATAAATAAATAAATAAACAGCCTGTCCCCCACACAATCATACATACAACATCTATTTCACACTCCCATGTAAACAGTGTTTTAGGTTGTTGAGTTCAGTTATGGCTGTTGGATAAAAATATACTTTATACAGTGTGAACTGTGTAGTTCTTCCAGTGTTGGGAGCAGGCAGCCGACAATCTTCTGGGCCACGTTTATGACCCTCTGGAGCGCTTTCCTCTGAGCCACTGAGCAGCTGGTGAACCATACAATGATGCAGTAGGTTAGGATGCTCTCTATGGAGCACCGGTAGAAGTACACTAGTAGTCTCTGCGTGATGTTGTTCTTCCTCAGAGCCCTCAGGAAGTAGAGTCTCTGCTGGGCCTTTTTCAGCAGCTCAGAGGTGTTCGTGCTCCAAGTCAGGCCCTCCTCTATTTGGACTCCAAGGAACCAGAAGTCAGCCACCCTCTCTACACAGTCCCCACTGATGTAAAGTGGAGTAATGTCCGTTTCCTTCCTCCTGTAATCAATGATCAGCTCTTTGGTCTTTGTTGAGGAGCAGGTTGTTCTCCCTACACCACCCCGACAGCCGCTCCACCTCATCCCTATAAGCTGACTCAGCCCCGCCCGCTACAAGTCCCACCACTGTGGTGTCATCCGCAAACTTCACAATAGTGTTACTATGGTGGGTGGGGGTGCAGTCGTGGGTGTAGAGAGTGTAGAGCAGGGGGCTCAGCACACAGCCTTGTGGGGAGCCAGTGCTGAGGCTGAGGGCCGTAGATGTGTGTCGGATCCTCTGACTGTGGTTTGAAAGAAAACTGTTAATCCACATGGAGGTGGAATGTGGAAGCCCCAAGTCCTCAAGTTTTCCCACCAGTATGTGGGAAAGAATGGTGTTAAATGCCGAGCTATAATCCACAAAGAGCATCCGGACATAGCTCCCCTGCTTCTCCAGGTGGGAGAGTGCAGCATGAAAGGCTGTGGCCACAGCATCCTCTGTGGATCTGTTTCCCCTGTAGGCAAACTGATGAGAGTTGAAACTCGCGGGCAGGAGTGATGTAATGTGACTCCAGACCAGTTTTTCGAAGCACTTCATCACCACTGGTGTGAGTGCAACTGGCCGGTAGTCACTCAGGCTGAACATATGAGATTTCTTTGGCAGGAGGACTATGATGGAGGATTTCAGACATGATGGGACAGTGGACAGGGCCAAGGACTGGTTGAAGATCTTGTTAAAGATTCCAGCCAGCTGATCTGCACAGTCTTTCAGCACCCTGCCAGGGACACCGTCTGGTCCAGTAGCCTTCCTGGGGTTGATGGACCTCAGCGTACGCCTAACCTCACTCTCTTCAACTGTGAGGGTTAAGTTGCTGAGGGCCATGAGGTGCTGGCTCCACCTCAAAATAGGCAAAGAAGAGGTTTAGTTTTTCTGCCATCACCCTCAGCAGCTCCGGCATTGGTCCTGAAATTGATGAGATGCTGGACTCCCTGCCACACCTGCCTGCTGTTGTTGCTGTCCAGGTGGTTCTCGATCCTCCTCCTATAGTTCAGCTTGGCCTCTCTGATGCCTCTCTTCAGGTTAGCTCGGGCTGTGCTGTAATGAGCCTGATTTCCAAACCTGAAAGCAGTGTTTCTCTCTCTGAGCAGCCGCTTGACTTCCTGGTCATCCAGGTCTTCTGATTGGAATAGACCCGGATGCATTTGTCCACTGTGACAGTGTCTATACAGCTCTTTGTGTAACACAGCACACTGTCTGTGAACACCCCCAGTTCCTGATGTTCAAATACGTCCCAGTTGGTCCTGTTAAAACAGTTCTGCAGCTGCTGATAGGCACCATCAGGCCAAGTTTTAATGGTTTTTGTGCTGGTACATGCAGTTTTACAGAGGGGGGCATATGCGGGGATCAGAAGCAGGGACATATGGTCAGACTGGGCCAAGTGTGGAAGCGGTCTTGCCCTATAGCCCTATATCTATACCCTGTAGCAATTGTGTGCGCCGTCATCTTGCTCCTGTCTGCCACCCATTATTCTCATTGTTTTCATAGGTTCTTTATATTTATGCTCCCTTGCTTCATATTACTATGCACCAAGACACCTTGTACATATAAAACCCACAGTATTTGACAATACAGGTGATTCTGTTTCTGATTCTGAGTGAGCACAACATCTATGCTCTCTGAGAAATCCGAGAAATGTTGCCGGAAATGATGCAAACGTATTTATTTGTATTAATCTCATGTGCAGCCAAGAACTTTTTCTTGTTGTCCTTCACACGTTTTAGAGAGAGTCCCTAAAAGTGACATCCAGAGTGTACTTCTCGTCTTTGTGATCACATGGTGTATCACAGCACTGATTACTGAGTAAGCAGTGTAACAGCATCTGCTTGGTATCAAAGCTCAGAAACATAATACCACCATATGTCTCCTGGAGAAGCTGTTCATAAAAACTCTTACTTTCGGTTTCAGTGTCTGATATATGTTAAAGATCTTGGCTACCACCACCGCCGCCGCTACTCCTACTATTACTGCTACTGTCGCCGATATTGCTACTGTTACTGCTCCCACCACCATCGCTACTACTATTGCTGCTATCGCTGCCACCACCGCTGCTATCGCCATCGTCACTACTACTATTACTGGTGGCTGCCATTAATCTGCGTCGGCATTCGCCATAGTCCGCCACAGAAACACGGAGAAGACAGAGGAGAAAGAAGGAGCACACGTGGGCCGAGGCTGCTCGCATGACAAGAAAGAAAATGCCTCTTGTGGATCTACTTGCTGCATGAATTGCCATAGACTTTTACAAACGATCACAGTTCTTGAAACAAAGTTACTTGCTGGACTTCCAAAATAGCGGAATACTCAGCAGACCATCATCACAGACCCTCTCAGCATACAGCTGGTGAGTCCTGTGAACCTAAAGAATCTCGGAACAGTTTATACCAAGTGTAGAGGAACAAGTTGAAACTGATCGACACACTAATCGATGGCACAAATAGGGAGCGAGACCCAAAGGCACTCGAGACATCAGATTGTCATGAGTATCTCATACTGCTGCCGTAGCATCCTCTACCCCAGATACGGCTAAGACAAGGCTGGCAAACTCTGATATTTTATCACCCCCTTTACATCTTGAGAACAGATTTGAAGTATTAACAAATGTGGGTGAGGAATGAGATTGAACATGGATTGTATCAGCCAGCAGCTAACATAGCTATAAACAGATGCTTAAGGTTGAACAGACAGTGGCTTTCAGCACAAAGCACAGCTGAGCCCAGGACTCTGATAGTGGGTGACTTTATAATTAGAAACGTCAGTAGCAGGACTATAACTATGCCCTGCTTTCCTCAAGCAACTGTTTATGATGTGAACAGGAAACGTCTGAGTATTCTAACGAAGCACAACACTGCAAATCAAATCATCATCCATGTGGGGAAAAATTATATTCGGAAAGAACAGGCTGAACTTCTTAAGAGGGATTTCAGTGAACTCCTTGAAACACTTATAAGACTTAAAATTCAAACAATCATCATGCAGCCACAACAAGCATTGCTCATGGACACCGTCCCGTCTGAGCCCTGCCCACAGAGCTCATCACAGACAGACTGTGATGTAGTAGAACAGCTCCATGAATTAGAATCCAAGGACGACTTTCTGGAAAACAGCCAGGAAAGACAGGACAATATATTTCAGTCACCGGAAACACTAGAGCCACAGCCATGTTCATCAGACACATTATCCTTCTTTCCAGCATCTCCACTTCTAATCTTCTCAGAGAAAATGGAGGAATTGGTTTATGCTGGGATCAAACTCTCCCACTCTATTGCTGAAAGCCCCCAGATATCAACTAAAAAACGGTAGGCTCCACAACCAAACAACAAACAATCAAAGCCTATGGGTTAACAACTGTTAACAACTGATAACAGCTCTCAGTGATATGTGTAGGGTCTCTGCTATGATAGCAACAACATTCACACATGTTTACAGAACAAGCAGAAACTCAGTGTGCCTGCAGTCTATTTCTGTTTTATCACCTGATAGAAAGTCTAAGGCCTGCTCAAGCCGCATGGTTGATCCATCTAATCACCTTTTATGCGTCAAACTAAGGTTGCTGTGGGGACCAAAAAGTAAGGACATCAAATTAGCATTTTTAAACGTTTGCTCACTAAAAAATAAATCATATCTGATCAGTGACATAATTACCACAGATAACCTGGATTTTATGTTTCTAAATGAAACATGGCTAGAAGACAGCTGCAGTGCAACAGCCCTCAATGAAACAGCCCCTCCTAGCTTTATTTTCATCATGGTCTGAAGAGCTGAGAGGTGGAGGTGTAGCTGCTCTATTTAAAGATATCTATCAATGTAAGCAAGTGTCATTTGGTCAGTACATGTCTTTTGAATATCTAGGTATTATGCTGAAAGGTGCTCCACACATTCTATTTGTCATTATTTACAGGCCTCCAAAATACTCTCCAACCTTTGTTGAAGAGTTTACAGAACTGTCATCAATAATTTCCTTAGAGTTTGACTGTTTTGCTATTGCAGAGGATTTTAATATTCACATAGATAATGCATAAATCAATATTACAAAAGAAATTATAACTATTTTAAACACTTTTGACCTGATTCAGCATGTGCATGAACCCACACACAATCGTCTAAATATTTCATCCATTATTGTCAAGGATGTAGCACTATCTGATCATTTCTGTATTATCTTTGAGATATTAATATCTGTTACCATTGAATCTAGATCTGTCTCTGTCTGGAAGAGATGTATTAATAAAGATACTAGTGTGTTATTTATGAAGGCTATATCTTTAACACCAAGCATTTCTGCAGACACTGTTGATCTTCTCCTTGATTCATTTAACTCAAAAGTTAAGAATGGTATTGATGATATTTCTCCTGTGAAAGTTAGTAAGAAGACTGGTAGACAAAAAGCACCTTGGAGAAAATCAACAGTAGTACAAAGTATGAAAAGACAATGCAGAACAGCTTTCTTGCAGAAGACAAAACTTGAAATTCACTGTAGCATCTATAAAGCCTTCATGCTTAAAATGTAGAACCAGGCAAAGCTAGACAGAGATGTTCTTCTCAAACCTTATAAACAGTAACTTTAACAATATTCACACTCTGTCAGTTTTTGAAGCAATTGATAGTAAAATTTTGGAAGAAATAATACAGCACCTTAAATTGTCAACTTGTTACCTTGACACACTTCCTACATCTTTTTTAAAAGTGTGTTAAATTGTTTAGAAACAGATCTGTTAGAGGTGGTGAATGCCTCACTTCTTTCTGGAACTTTTCCAAATTCACTAAAAACTGCAGTTGTTAAGCCCCTCTTGAAAAAAAAAAGCAATCTTGATAACACCATACTGAGCAATTATAGACCAATATCAAATCTTCCTTTTATAGGCAAGATTATTGAAAAGGTTGTTTTTAATCAACTGAACAACTACTTAAACTCAAATGGACCCCTGGACAAGTTTCAATCTGGTTTTCGACCACATCACAGCACTGAGACAACACTCATAAAGATAATAAATGATATTCGTTTAAATTCTGATTCTGGCTAGGTATCAGTGCTGATACTACTAGATCTCAAAGCTGCGTTTGACACTGTCGATCATAACATACTTCTAGAGAGACTGGAAAACTGGGTCGAGCTCTCTGGGATGGTCCTCAAATGGTTCAGGTCATACTTAGAAGGGAGACGTTATTATGTGAGTATAGGAGAGCCTAAGTCTAAGTAGACGTCCATGACATGAGGAGTCCCACAGTTGGAATCAGCTTCCAGAAGAGATCAGATGTGCTAAATCAGTAGCCATCTTTAAATCCACACTCAAAACACATCTGTTTAGCTCTGCATTTACTAAATGAGCACTGTGCTATGTCCAAATTGATTGCACTGTACCTTATGTAAAATAATTTTTATTCATATATCGCCTAATTCATAACTGTTTTAATTCATTAAAAAAAATTTAAATTTACTGTTTTAATTGTTGATATTTTCTTGATGATTATTTAAATTTTGAATTATCATTGTATATGAAATGTGCTATATAAATAAACCTTGCCTCGCCTTGCCTTAAGAGAATCTTCTGTCATTTTCTGTGTGAAAACATTAGCTTTGCTCAGTGTTTTTCTCAGTATTTTGGTCAGTATATTGGATTATGAAGATCCAGAGTTTTAACGTTTTATTGCATTCTGTGAATTTAGTTTCGTAATATAGTAGGACACTAAATGTTTGGCAACAGATCCAATCCATTGTCCTCTCATCTGCACTTTTGGTTTGGAGTTTGATGATAGAAATGAGGAACTAATGAATAAATCGGTTCTAATGAAGGGCATAAAAACATGTGATGGGGGTGTGCATGTACAGAAGATTTTGTGAAACTAACCACATACTGTCTTTTTTTAACTCTAAAGAACTGTTAAGAAATCTTCTTAGAAGTGTTTTCCAGAGGTTTTACTTCTGCTTCCTAACTAAGTTTGACCCAAATGCAGAGGAACTGTGTCTTCTTTCTTGCTTATGTTTGGTTTTTACTTTGGTGTTAGGGTTAAAAATCGCATGAATTCAGCAATAAATGAAATATCTTTCCCAATCTGTAATGCTTGTCAACAAGGTGTGATGTGGAGACACCACAGTTACAAGCATCAGAGGAAACAGATAAACATTGCCGTGCAAGAATTGTAAAAGTGTGTTATACAAAATACATGAGAAAATATGTATTGAATGAACAATACTATGCATGATGTATAATACAATAAACATTAAACATAATTTAACACATTCTGCTTGTACATTCATGAATCCCTAAACATATGCTATCAATTAAAAAAAAACAGCAGAGACTGCATGCTAAGATCAGACAGGGAGAACAAATGAAATTCAGAACAGTCTGCTTGATTTAAAGGAGAATTTCAGTTCTAGAACAAACATTTATAAATAATTTACTCGCCCCCTTGTCATCCAAGATGTCTTTCTTTCTTTCTTTCTTTCTTTCTTAGTCCTAAAGAAATTATGTTTTTTGAGGAAAATGGTTTTGCGGATGCAGCATGTGGTGTAAATGTCTGTGATAAAGAGGAGAGAGAAACAATGATGCAGCTGCTGAGGATGGTCCCTCTGTAGAACACAGTCAGGATGGGGGGAGAGAGATGGCCTTTCTGCAGCCTCCACAGGAAGTATGTTGAGTGACCAGGTGAAGTTCTACACCAAGAGTTCAACACCAAGTAATTTGGTGCCTTTGATGATCTCCACATAGGATCCGTTGATGAACAGCGGAGAATGGTCACTCTGTGCTCTCCTAAAGTCAACAACCATCTCTTTAATCTCGTCGACATTCAGAGACAGGTTGTTGTCTTTACAACAGGCTGTTAGTCATTGTACCTCCTCTCTGTACACTGACTCGTTGTTCTTGCTGATGAGACCCAACATGGTTGTGCCATTGGTGAACTTGATGATGTGGTTGGAGCTGTGCATTGCTGCACAGTCGTGAGTCAACAGAGCGAACAGTAGTGGGCTGAGCACACAGCCCTGAGGGGCCCCAGTGCTCAGTGTGGTGGTGCTGGAGGTGCTGTTCCCGAGCCGAACTGACTGAGGTCTCCCAGTCAGGAAGTCCAGGATCCAGTTGCAGAGGGAGGTGTTCAGGAGGTTCAGCTTCTCAGAGAGACCCAGTCAGGAAGTTCAGGATCCAGTTGCAGAGGGAGACGTTCAGGAGGTTCAGCTTCTCAATCAGGTGCTGAGGGATGATTGTATTGAATGCTGATTGCCTTAGCACTCTGCCAGGAATGTTGCCTGGTCCAGCAGACTTCCATGGGTTAACTCTTTATAGAGTTCTCTTCATGTCAGCTATGGATAGTGTGATTAAAAATAATAATAATAATAATAATAATAATAATAATAATAATAATAATAATAATAATAATAATAATTCAGTTAAACTAAGAAAAAGCCAAATACTTCAGACTAGATGATGGCAGAGCTGAGGTTTATTGTAGTCAGAGCTGAGTACAAATTACAAGATGCTCACATGGAACATCTCATCAACCCCACAAACTTCAGTTTCAAAGCTCAGTGTCAATATCCATGTTTCTTATCACACATGATGACATCAGCCTAACTCCTCAAGCCGAAAGGCTCCACCTATTTTTCTTTTGTGGACTTTCCAGGACATTATTATATTCTAACATTAATTTCCCATTCAGCTTTAATATAAAATATATATAATGGGTGTTTTACCCCTATCATTATGTTTTCTTTTGTTTTGTTTTTTTTAAACATTTTTCAGTGTGAAACATTTTCATGCTGAGAAGACATCATGGGTATGTCAGAGTCTCCATCCCTTTTCCATGTTAATTATTCTAAGCTTATAGCTAATTTATATATTTTGAATATGTTTTAGCTTTGACCTGGGGTGAACTTGACTTCCCCCAAACCTTTATCAGTGTGCTTCAACAATGTACTGACTCTCCCAGACATCAGCTGCAGGTGTCACACATCTAACACTCTGAGCGGACTACCTGACCTTGACATTAACTTCAACTTTAGAGGACTCACAATCGATACTGCTGTACAGACTTGCAGGGGCAGGTCTTAGCTGTTTTTGACCCTAACCCTAACCCTAGCTGTTAATTCATTAGTTACACAAAGACTATTCATGCTTAATGTAAACAATGTGTCCTTCTTGTGAACCTTGCTTCATTAAACCAATAACAGAAATGGTGTTCAAAGCTACTTGTGATGTCACCTCATCCTTTTACAATCACACAAATTCATATAGACCTAAAAAATCATCCCGCAATAGACAGAACACCTGGTCTTTAAGAATATGGATGGTATGGATGGTCTACCTCGATGCTTTGTTTGTTCTGTACCTTCAAACCAAGCGTAGAAGTCATTCAGTGCATCTGGGAGGGAAGCGTGTGCTTTAACTCTTCGTTTGAATCTGTTCCCATCTGTTCCCATCTGGTAAGGTAGGATTCTGACTTTTGTGTACTATTTGTTTAACTTGGTTGGTTCTAGAGTTGTTATTTGAACTGTTATTGTATAGCTTGTTGATCCTTGCTTCTTAGCTGTCTTGGGTGATTAATCAAGAATTGTTTCGGTCTCCCTTAAGGTGTGAATTGTGGGCATGGCTAACTAATTTATATTGAAGGCTCTTCACTACAGACAATTAAATAGTAAGTATATTGTCATCTTTTCTTGTTCTCTTACATCCTTAATCTCACTTTTCATACTTTGACAAGACCACAGACATGTGCCTCAAAACTATTTCTGTTGTTACCTCTTACAGACGCAGGCATTCTCATCCACGAAGCAGAGGTTATGTTTCCAGCAACCTCATCTATCCTCCCCTGTTGTCTCAGTCTCAAACAGTGGTGGTAGGTGGGCTCTGGAACTGCCAGTCTGCTGTAAGGAAGGCTGACTTCATCTCAGCTTTAGCCTCCCACTATTCCTTTGATTTTCTGCCACTAACTGAGACCTGGATATCACCACAGACCACTGCTACACCGGCTGCTCTATCCTCTGCCTATACTTTCTCTCACTCACCACGAGAATCAGGCAGGTGTGGCGGTACAGGTCTGCTGTTGTCACGGAGATGGTGTTCCTCACCTCTCCCCTTGTCTCATCTAACCATCTCTTCTTTTGAATTCCATGCAGTTTCAGTTACCTCTCCAATCTACCTCTTCATCATTGTCATCTATGGCCCCCCTCGTCCCCTAGGAGACTTCTTGGAAGAAATGGACACACTCCTCAGTGTCTTCCCTTCTGACAGCACCCCTCTGACGGTTCTTGGAGATTTCAACCTCCCATCTGACAAGCTTCACTCTTCTGGCCTTCTGGCTCTTCTGAATTCATTCTCCTTGTCTTTCAACAGCTGCCCTCCCACACACAAGGAAGGAAACGTCCTGGATCTAGTCTTCACTCATCCTTCCCCAGCTACAGACATGACTGCTACCCCACTTCATATCTCCGATCATCACCTGATATCCTTAACTATCACTCTCCCTATCCTGCCTAAACATAACTCCCAGCACCTCTCTCTCACTTGCCGAAACCTCCACTCTATCTCTCCTTCCTCTGTAGCTTCCTGCACTCTTTCATCTCTTCCTGACCATGACTCTTTTTCCTCCCTTCCTCTGGACTCAGCTACTGACACTTTGCTCTCCTCTCTTTCCTCAACCATGGACCTTCTCTGCCCTTTGTCCACTATACGCAAGAAGAATTCTTCTACTGCTCCTTGGCTGTCAGATGTGCTTTGCAACAATCGGAGAGAACTACGATCAGCAAAGAGGAAGTGGAAGAAATCTAAACTTGACACAGACCTCATCTCTTATTGTATGCTCCTGTCCAAATTCTCCTTGGACGTGACTTCTGCCAAGACCTTCTACAAGGAAAAGCTTGAAACTTCTGCACAAGATCCCCGAAAACTCCACAACATCTTCTTGTCACTACTCAACCCTCCGGCTCCACCTTCTCCATCCTCCATGACCGCCAAAGTTTTCGCCACTTTTTACACAGAGAAGATTGAGAGGATCTGCCAGACCTTCACGTCTCTCCCAACTTCATCTACATCACACAGTCAGCACTCCACTACTCTTTCACTGACGCAGCTCTCAACTGTTGCAGCAGAAGAGGTTTTGCAAATTACTCGGTCCTGCAATCCTACCACCTGCCCACTGGATCCAATCCCTTCAGCTATGCTCCAGACCATCTCACCTGACCTCCTACCCTTCATCACCACAGTCATCAATGGATCCTTAACATCTGGTCATGTTCCAACTGTCTTTAAGAAAGCCAGGGTCATCCCCATCCTGAAGAAACCTGCTCTGGATCCCTCAGACATCAGCAACTACAGACCGGTATCACTTCTCTCATTTCTTTCAAAAATTCTCGAACGTGTTGTTTGTAATCAGCTGTCTGACTATCTCATGCAGAATAACCTCCATGATCCCAACCAGTCTGGCTTCAAAGCAGCACATTACACAGAGACTGCCCTTTTGGCAGTCACTGAGAAACTACATCCTGCTAGATCAGCCAAACTGTCATCAGTCCTCATCCTCCTCGACCTGTCTGCAGCATTTGACATAGTAAACCATAAGACTCTCTTTTCCACCCTCAGGAATCTTGGAATTTGTGGAACAGCATGGGAATGGTTTGCTTCCTACCTGGATGGTCGCTCATATCAGGTAACATGGAAGGGATTGACATCTGCTCCAGGCAGACTCTCTACTGGTGTCCCACAAGGCTCAGTACTTGGTCCTCTCCTTTTCTCCCTCTATACTCACTCTCTTGGCAAAGTTATATCCTCACATGGATTTTCATACCACTGCTATGCCGATGACACCCAACTTATCTTCTCTTTCCCTCCCTCAGATACCACGGCTTCTGCTCGGATCTCAGCGTGTCTGGTGGACATTTCATCTTGGATGACGGCTCATCAGCTGAAACTCAATCCCAGCAAAACTGAGCTGCTGGTCATCCCAGGTGATCCATCCCCAGCCCAAGACCTTGTGATATCTCTGAACAACTCCATGATTTCCCCTTCAGCCACTGCTCGCAACCTTGGGGTAACCATGGACAATCAACTATCCTTTTCCTCCCATGTCACTAATGTGACACGCTCATGTCGGTTTCTTCTGTACAACATCAGAAGGATTCGGCCATTTCTATCCACACAGGCTACTCAGGTGCTTGTTCAGTCTCTGGTCATCTTGAGATTGGACTACTGCAACTCTCTTCTGGCAGGTCTACCTCTGAACGCAATTCGCCCACTGCAAATGATCCAAAATGCAGCTGCATGACTTGTTCTGCCTAAGTTCTCCCACACCACACCATTGCTGCGTTCCCTCCACTGGCTTCCGGTAGCTGCACGCATCAGATTCAAAACACTAATGCTTGCCTACAAAGCCAAGAATGGACCAGTGCCATCTTACCTCAAAGCTCTCATCACTCCTCGCATTGCACCTCGCTCACTCAGATCCACTAGCACTGCTCGACTGGTCCCACCAGGAAAAAAAGGTAGGTATACATCTAGACTCTTCTCTGATCTGGCACCAAGGCGGTGGAACGAACTTCCCCTAGGTATCCGTACAGCCGAGTCCTGACCGTCTTCAAACGGCAACTGAAGACTTATCTCTTCCTGAAGTACTTAAACTAGCTTTTATTTTTCCCTGTTTATGTATTATGTTGCAAAGTTAAAAAAAATAAATAAAAAAACCCAACTCAGTGTTTAGGCTAATGGTATCCCAAGTTTGTGTCCTATTGAACGAGTGTTAATGTATTCATTGACTGAGAACTAAAGCACTTTTGTACGTCGCTCTGGATAAGAGCGTCTGCCAAATGCCAGAAATGTAAATGTAAATGTGGGTGTCACTGTCACAGGCAGGTGTTGTGGTTTTCTAGTTTGTGATCACCTGTATGCCCTGCCACATGTGCCAGGAGTCTCTGCTGTCCTGAAAGTGGCCATGGATTCTATGGGCATGTGCACACGTGCCAGGCAGCTGAGGCCATCCTGCAGACTGTGCCTCCCCCTGAATTTATTTAATACACGAGTTTCACAATTTGAGTTGAATTACTGAAATAAATGAACTTTTCCATGACATTCTAATTCATTGAGATGCACCTGTATATTATACTGCACATTATGTTAGGAGCATACAGACAGGCAAGTAATCCTGAAGATTTTTACAGTGGAATTATTAAAGACTGTGTGTAATATCCTTGTTTGTATAATTTTTGTATAACTGTTTATTTTTTTTCCTGCCACCTTTTTCTTTGAAATTGTTTCACAAGATATAACTAACATAGCAACATAGCAACCATGGACAAGCAACTGTCCTTGGCTTCATGTAGATGCATGCATCAGATTCAAAACACTGATGCTTGCCAATAAAGCCAAAAATGGACCAGCTCACACTTATCTAAAGCTCTTATTACTCCTTGCACTGTACCTCACTCCCTCAGCTCTTTGAGTATGACTCGACGGCTCCCACCATCTCTCCAGGGTACTTATCGAGACTCTTTTCTGTTTTGGCATCAAGCTGGTGGAACTTCCTCTAGATGCCCGAACAGTGGATTGACTAACTGTCTTCAAACAAAGAGCTACTTCTTCATGAAATACCTACAATTAGCATGTATTTGTTCCTATTTGTTTGTTTTTTTTAAGCTATATGTTCTTATGTGTTTTTAGACTGATTGTACCCTTAGTCTGTGTCCCAGTTAAATAGTATAGATATTCATCAAGGAGGTCTCGCAAGACCTCCTGTCCTTCATCACCACAGTCATAAATGGTTCGATAGCATCTGGCCATGTACCAAATACCTTCAAGAGAGCAAGAATTATCCCCATACTGAATAAGTATCCCCATAAGAAATCTGCTCTGAATCCCTCAGATATCAGCAACTACACACCGGTATCACTTCTCTCCTTTCTTTCTAAAATTCTTGAATGCATTATTTATAATCAACTGTCCAAGATCCCAACCAGTCTGGCTTCAAAGCAGCACATTCCACAGAGACTGCCCTTCTTGCTGTCACTGAGAAACTACTGTACATGCTGCTAGATCAGCCAAGCTATCATCTGTCGACATCCTCCTTGGCCTTCCGGCAGCATTCAACAAAGTAAACCACAAGACTCTCTTGTCAACCCTAAGGAGTCTTGGAATTCATGGAACAGCATGGGAAGAGTTTGCTTCCTACCTGGATGGTCACTCATATCAGGTAACATGGAAGGGATTGACATCTGCTCCACACAGACTCTCTACTGGTGTCCCACAAGTACTTAGTCCTCTACTTTTCTCCCTCTATACTCACTCTCTTGGCAAAGTTATATCCTCACATGGGTTTTAATACCCCTACTATGCAGATGACACTCAACTTATCTTTTCCTTCCCTCCCTCAGATGCCACGATTTATGCTCAGTGTGTCTAACGGACATTTCATCGTGGATGATGGCTCATCAGCTGAAACTCAATTTCAGCAAAACTGAGCTGCTGATCATTCCGAGTGATTTATCTTCAGAGAAGGATCTTGTGATATCCTTGGACAATTCTCTGATCTTCCCTTTGGCCACTGCTGGCAACCCCAGGGGCCCATGGACAATTAACTGTCCTTTTCTTCCCATGTTGCAAATGTCACATGCTCATGTCAGTTTCTTCTGTACAACATCAGAAGGATTTGGCTATTTCTATCTACACAGGCTGGGTCATTTTGAGACTGGACAACTGCAATTCTATACTGGCAGTTCTACCTCTGAATGCCAATTTGTCCTCTGCAAATGATCCAAAATGCAGCTTCCTGAATTGTTTTCAACCTGCCTTCGTACTTCCACACCACCCCACTGCTGTGTTCCCTCCACCGGGTAGCCCCAAGCCTTCTTGGTGAGAGACCTGATGTTCTCCACTGTCTTTAGGGAGTTGAGCTCCAGGTTATATATATATATATATAATACATATATATATATAATACATATATATAATATCCTGAGGATGTATTTCCTGCGGCAGCTGAAGAAGTTTCTCCTCCCTGTGAAGATGTTGGTTAACTTCTACATTGCCATCATCGAATCTATCCTCGCATCCTCCATCACAGTCTGGTTTGCTGCAGCTACAGCCAGGGACAAAGCCAAACAGCAGTGTGTCATCCACTCAGCTGAGAAGGTGATTGGCTGCAGTCTCCCATCTCTCCAAGAGCTGTACATCTCCAGGTCCCGGGGACGTGCAGCCAAGATCGCAGCCGAAGATTGCACCTCACATCCCGGAAATGAACTCTTTCGGTCCCTCCCCTCTGGAAAGAGGCTCCGGTCCACCAAGACCAGGACCTCACGCCACAAGCACAGTTTCTTCCCCACTGCAGTCAGCCTGCTGAACAGTGCCCCACTTACCCCCAGATGACACCCCCCAGAAGAACTTACATACACCCGTGACATTTTCACATTCTAAATTGCACTACATCTTCTGCAAACTCAAACTTCTGTATACAATATTTATTTCATTCTTGATTGTACATATTGGATATACATATTTGGACCGTCACTTTCACTCAAACTTTACTTTCTAAATTGCTCTTCTTTTCATGCACATTCAAACTTCTGTGTACATATTTATTATCATTCTCGATTGTGTACATATTTTATCTGTATATATGTTTGGACAGTCTCCTTCAATTTCACTTACACTTTTACATTGTAAATTGCAACATGTAAGTCACTTGCTGTTAACAGCTCTATTTAATTTATTATAAATTATAATATATAATTATAATTTATTTTATTGTTTTAAAATTTTATCTGTGTATATGTTTGCACCTGACACCATGACAAATTCCTAGTACTGTAAAGTGCTCTTCGCGAACCCTTTGCTGTACCTGGCAATAAAAACTTTTCTGATTCTGATTCTGATTCTGATTCTGATCATTCAACTCAAATTGTGAAACTCGTGTATTAAATAAATTCAATGCACACAGACCGAAGTAGTCTAAGTCTTTGGTTCTTTTAATTGTGATGATTTTGGCTCACATTTAACAGCTCAAGGGCTTCACAAACTTTCAAGCAGCCACTGTGTATGTATGTGTGTGTATATATCTTCTTCTTCTTCTTTCGGCTTTTCCCTTCAGGGGTCGCCACAGCGAATCATCTCTCTCCACCTATCCCTATCTTCTGCATCCTCAACCCTTGCACCCACTAGCTTCATATCCTCATTAATTACATCCATATACCTCCTCTTTGGCCTTCCTCTTTGCCTCCTGCCTGGCAGCTTCATGTCCAACATTCTCCTACCAATATACTCACTCTCCCTCCTCTGAACATGTCCAAACCATCTTAATCTGGCCTCCCTAACTTTGTCCCCCAAACGTCCAACATGAGCTGTCCCTCTGATGTACTCATTCTTAATCCTGTCCAATCTTGTCACTCCCAAAGAGAACCTCAACATCTTCAGCTCTGCTACCTCTAGCTCTGACTCCTGTCTGTTCCTCAGTGACACTGTCTCTAAACCATACAGCATGGCCGCTCTCACCACTGTCCTGTACACCTTCCCCTTGATTCTCGCTGATATTTTCTGATCACACAGAACTCCCGACACCTTTCTCCACCCATTCCAACCTGCCTGCACTCGCTTCTTTACCTCTTTCCCACACTCTCCATTACTCTGGACTGTTGACCCCAAGTACTTAAACTCCTGTACCTTCTTCACCTCTTCACCCTGTAACCTTACTGTTCCACTTCCCTCCCTTTCATTCACACACATGTACTCAGTCTTACTACGACTGACTTTCATCCCTCTTCTCTCCAGCGCAAACCTCCACCTCTCCAGGTTTTCCTCCACCTGCTCCCTGTTCTCACTACAGATCACAATGTCATCTGCAAACATCATTGTCCAAGGAGACTCCTGTCTGACCTCCTCTGACAACTGGTCCATCACTATAGCAAACAGGAAGGGGCTCAGAGCCGATCCCTGATGCAGTCCCACCTCCACATTGAACTCCTCTGTCTGACCTACAGCACACCTCACCACTGTCCTGCTCCTCTCATACATGTCCTGCACCACTCTGACATACTTCTCTGCTACTCCTGACTTCCTCATACAGTACCACAGCTCTTCTCTTGGCACCCTGTCATACGCTTTCTCCAAGTCTACAAACACACAGTGCAACTCCCTCTGACCATCCCTATACTTCTCCATCAAAATTCTCAGAGCAAAAATTGCATCTGTTGTGCTCTTTCTGGGCATGAAGCCATACTGCTGCTCACAAATTTCCACAACCTTCCTTAACCTAGCTTCCACTACTCTTTCCCATACCTTCATTGTATGGCTCATCAACTTTATCCCCCTATAGTTACTGCAACTCTGCACGTCACCCTTATTCTTAAAGATCGGCACTAACACACTTCTTCTCCATTCCTCAGGCATCCTCTCACTCTCTAAAACCCTGTTGAACAAACTAGCTAAAAATTCCACTGCTGCCTCTCCCAAACACTTCCAGACCTCCACCGGGATGTCATCAGGACCGACTGCCTTCCCACTTTTCATCCTCTTCAAAGCCTTCCTGACTTCATCCTTTCTAATCTTATCTACTTTCTGTTCCACAGAGTTCACCCCTTCTACTCTTTTTTCCCTCTCATTTTCCTCATTCATCAGCTCCTCAAAGTATTCCTTCCATCTCCTCTGTACACTCTCCTCACTTGTGAGCACCCTTCCATCTCTATCCTTAATAACTCTAACTTGCTGCACATCCTTCCCATCTCGATCCCTCTGCCTAGCTAACCTGTACAAGTCCTTCTCTCCTTCTCTAGTGTCTAACCTAGTGTACAACTCGTCATATGCCTTCTGCTTGGCCTTAGACACCTCCCTCTTCACTCTGCGCTGTAACTCCTTGTATTCCTGTCTATTCTCTTCAGTCCTGTCCATGTCCCACTTCTTCTTGGCTAGCCTCTTCCTCTGGATACTATCCTGAACTTCCTCATTCCACCACCAAGTCTCCTTATCTTCTTTCCTCCTTCCAGATGACACACCCAGCACCTTTCTCCCTGTCTCCCTGATCACTTCTGCTGTAGTTTCCCAGTCATCTGGCAGCACTACCTGACCACCCAGAGCCTGCCTCAACTTCTGTCTAAATTCCTCACAACATTCCTCCTTTTTCAGCTTCCACCACTTGGTTTTCTTCTCTATCTCTGACCTCTTCTTCTTACAGACCATCAGAGTCATCCTACACACCACCATCCTATGCTGTCTGGCTACACTCTCTCCCACTACCACTTTACAGTCACTAATCTCTTTCAGATTGCCTCTTCTACATAGGATGTAGTCTACCTGTGTGCTCCTACCTCCACTCTTGTAAGTCACTCTATGCTCCTCCCTCTTCTGAAAATAAGTGTTAACCACACCCATGTCCATCCTCTTAGCAAAGTCCACTACCATCTGTCCTTCAAGATTCCTTTCCTTAACTCCAAACTTGCCCATCACCTCCTCATCACCTGTGTTCCCCTCACCAACATGTCCATTAAAATCCGCTCCTATCACCACTCTCTCACCCATGGAAATACTCTCCATCACCTCATCTAATTCACTCCAGAATCTCTCTTTCTCCTCCAACTCACAACCTACCTGTGGGGCATAACCACTAACAACATTCAACATCACCCCTTCAATCTCTAACTTCAGACTCATCACCCTGTCTGACACTCTCTTCACCTCCAGGACATTCCTCACAAACTCCTCCTTCAGGACCACACCTACCCCATTTCTCTTACTATCCACACCATAATAAAACAGCTTGAATCCTGCTCCTATACTACGAGCCTTGCTACCCTTCCACCTGGTCTCCTGTACACACAGTATATCCACCTTCCTTCTCTCCATCACATCAGCCAGCTCTCTACCTTTCCCTGTCATAGTACCAACATTCAGAGTTCCTATTCTCAGTCCTACACTCTTACCTTTCCTCTTCTCTCTCTGTCTGCGCCCTCTTCTCCCTCCTCTACTTCTTCGACCAACAGTAGCCCAATTTCCACCGGCGCCCTGTAGGTCAACGGCGCCGATGGCGGTCGTTGTTAACCCGGGCCTCGACCGATCCGGTATGAAATTCGTACTGACGATTCGCATGGTTAAATTTGGCAATGTTTTACGCCGGATGCCCTTCCTTCTATTTATCCGGGCTTGGGACCGGCACAGAAGTCACTGGACTGTGACCCCCATGGCTAGATTATGTGTGTGTATATATATATATATATATATATATATATATATATATATATATATATATATATATATATATATATATATATATATGTGAGGAGTTCACAGTATGCCCACTATAATCTTACTAACAAAGAAGGATATCTAAAACCAGATATTTAAAAGTTAGTTAAATGGGAAGTCCATAAATAGGTAGGAGTGTAAAATTAGCAGGAGTAAATTATTTAATCTCCTCCCTTCTCCTCTTCAGCAGAGGACTTTATAATACTTTTAGAAGTTTAGTATAAGTGTACTAAAAATGCTTACACAAATGAGAATTAATTATTTATCAATTAATCAATCAGTTATTAACATCACCTGTCAGTTGTCTAAATGCTATGAAAGATTAAATGAAAGTCCTACACTACTTTTTAAAATGGTGTCCTAATAGACATACACTGGTATTTAAAAGGATATTCAAGATGTGTTTACTCTGAAGATTTTTTAGGAAAGACATTAAAAACATGTTTTTCTAGTTTACCATTGACATTTATTACAAACCTGATTTAAATTAATCTGGAAATAGGCATGACTTTTCTTCTAGTTATGCTTAGCAAATCTCTAATGACTGAGTGTTTGGATGAGAGTATAAATATCCATGAAGTTGACTTCCTCACCACAAGTGTGGTTTATCTATGTCTTAACTTTGCTATCTGAATGATTCTGTAAAATCACATGGATTACTTTTCAGAAATTAATGAATTATTCTACTAATTTTACCAGTACATATTTAACACTGGAGGGGCATGTGGATTTAGAGCATTACAGATATGTTTATTTTATGTTTACTCTTACTGCTTATATAATGATTATCTGCTTTAACTGTGTTGTCATTACTGTCATATTCAAAAAGAAACATCTCCATGAGCCCATGTACATTTTTATTGCTGCTTTGCTTTGTAACGGTCTCTTTGGTGCGACAGCTCTTTATCCTAAACTGCTCATTGATTTACTGTCTGAAAAACAAACTGTGTATTATCAAGAGTGTTTACTTCAGGCATTTTGTATGTATGCATATGGTACATCAGAGTTCACCCTGTTATCAGCTATGGCCTATGACAGATATGTGTCCATCTGTAAACCATTACATTATGCAACTCTTGTGAAAATGTCCACTGTCAGAAAACTAATATTTTTATCATGGTTTTTGCCTTCTTGTGAACTTGGTGTTGGTATTATTCTATCATCCCAACTTCAACTGTGTAAATATAAATTGAACAGAATATACTGTGATAATTATTCAATTGTGAAATTAAGCTGTAAAGAAACATTTATTAATAACATATATGGACTTTTTATTTTTATCATTGCTGTGTTTCCTCCAGTGATCTTTATCATTTACTCTTACGTCTGTATACTCACTGTGTGTTTAAAAAATTCTAAAGATTTTAGAAGAAAAGCCTTACGGACCTGCTTACCACATCTGCTCATTTTCATCAACTTTTCTGTCAACATGTGTTTTGAAATTATAAATAACAGACTTGAATCAAAACAAATTCCCCACATTATTACAATGATTCTGTCAGTTGAATATGTACTCATTCCCCCTTTGTTTAATCCTGTAATATATGGATTAAAACTACAGGAGATTAAAAATTATATTAAGAAAATATTTAAATAACAAACAATAGCACATGTTTCTTTTTAGATCATTCCTTTCCTTTTATTTGACATTTACAATAGGAACAATGATTGTTTACTGTATGTGATTGTATTAGTAATTACCATAAAAAAGTTAAATACACTAGAATTTCATTGTGCTGTAATGTTTATGTGACAAATAAAGGCTGCTTTTCCTAGTTATTACCATAATCGCTGTCTGTTTAAAGAATTTAGAAGAAAAGTTCTTCGTATCTGTTTACCACATAAGCTTGTATTCATAAACTATTCCCCTAATTCATGCTTGAAATAAATAATAGACTAGAATCAAAACAAATTCCCTTCTTATTGTCACGAGCCTGTCGGCTATAATTTTGATCCTTCCTAGGATGTTCCAAGGAAATGGTAACTTCAGTGCTTCATCAGTGAATCTTTAATAACTTCAACAGAAAAGACTTCATGTTAGAACTATAATAAAATCACAATTATGCTTATGCTCACATTTATAAGTTGCAAAAAAGCTTATTGTTACACAATTGCACTTGACAATACAGTGTTCAGTTATAGAAAGGAGATTATTTAGAATAAAAACCTTTTTCTTTGAAATTGTTTTACAAGATGTAACTAACACTGGCTGTGATGGTTTGGTCCTGTAATATAAGCAGCATCTCTTGCTTCCAGCAGGATGTGGACCTCAGAATTCATCCATGGCTTCTATTAGGAAAGTATTTCATGTGTTTGACAGTGGTGATGTTCTCAATACACATGGATGATTAATCTGCTTAATCATTATAAACACATAGAGTGACTTATGCACTAAGCTCCTTTATCTCATGGGCCTGGCCCCAGGATGTGGCAAGAGAATCCATTCCTGACCCTCCTCTTTCTCAGCACCACCTGCTTAGATTTCTACAGGGTGTTCCTTCTACTTAATTCCATGTCCATCAATAGATGCTTAAACACTATAACTGTACACTCGTGAACAAAACAAATTAAATATGTAATAATATTCAAATCTACCCTAGTTTACAATTTTTATTATTATTATTATTACTTTAAAACATTTGATCATTGACAGTTCATGGCTGGTTGTGATCTACTAAAAATGCCTTGCCAATCAACTAATCAACTGGTTGGTGGCCACTATTAAAAGAGTTGCTTTCAGCTGCTCCCTGTTCGGGGTCGCCACAGTGGACCAACTGGTCCGCACTACAACTTGGCAAATGTTTTACGCCGGATGCCCTTCATGACGCGACCCTCCCATTTTTCTGGGCTTGGGAGCGGCACTGCATCCAGTGGCTGGGTATCGAATCCAGGCCTTCCGCATGATAGGCATGAAACCTACCACTGAGCCACCAATGCCTCTTTGGTGGCCACTATTACAGATCGTAATATTCATATAAATAATATGCATTGGCTTACATTGGCTCCTAGTAAAACTTTGAAATGTCTAATAGGTAGAAGTACCTGAGGGAACATTTGATCTTTAATGAGCTGCCACACCTGCTTTAGTCAAAGGATGCAGGATCTTTGTTGGTACCTAGAATAAATAAGGCTACAGCGGAGGCCCACTGTTATGGAAGAGCGTCTACTGTTCAGTCACTGACAACTCTCCAGTGAGTGGTGAAAACTGCTTGACATATCATTGGTGTTACAATTACAGAAATCCACAATAAACACTGCAGAGGATGAGAGATGTCATCAAGGACCTCCTCATCCTAATCATATACTGTTTACCCTCTTTCCTTCAGGGAAGTGCTACTGGATCCTGTACTGTCCCATCAGCCAGCTTAGGAATATCGTCTTTTCTATCTCTTCAGAATCAGAAAATCTTTTATTGCCAGGTACAGCAAAGGGTTTGAAAAGAGCACTTTACAGTACTAGGAATTTGTCTTGGTGTCAGGTGCAAACATATACACAGATACGAAATGTGTAGACAATTTTAGAATTAACTAGAATAAATTAAATAAAACTGTACACAGAAGTTTGAATGTGCATGAAAAGAAATGCAATTTAGAATGTAAAAGTTTAAGTGAAAGAGACTGTCCAAACATATTCCTGTAGGCTGACTCGTCCCCATCAGAGATGAGGCTGATGAGGGTGGTGTCATCAGCAAATTTCAGGAGTTTGACAGACCACTGACCAGATGTGCATCTGTTGGTCTACAGGGTGAATAGCAGAGGACAAAGGACACAGCCTTGGGGGAATCCAGTGCTGATGTGTCAGAGACATGCGTTCCCAGCCTCACAAACAGCTGTCTGTCAGTCAAGAAGTCTGTGTTCCAACTGCACATGGAGTCAGGAACATTCAGCTGGAAGCGCTTGTCTCTGAGCAGAGCTGGGACTATTGTGTTAAAGGCAGAACTGAAGTCCACAAACAGTATCCTGGCATAGGACCCTGGGGAATCTAGATGTTGAAGGATGAAGTGGAGGGCCATGTTCACAGTATTGTCTACAGATCTGTTGGCTCTGTAGGTGAATTGTAGTGGATCCAGGAGAGGGTCTGTAATGTCCTTGAAGTAGAAGTGTGTTGCTAAGGTGGGGAGCAGTGGGGGATCCAGGTATGGAAAAGTGGGAAAGGGGGGGCTACCGTTGATCGGTGGCTGGTGAGGAGAGGATTGGGGACCCTGTCTGAGTTTGGCTGTGAACTGGGGTTTTGTTTTATACCAATATATATTGTGAGAAATACTCACTCTGGTGTGTGATGGAATGACGTTGTCCTCAAGAAGTTAATGTAGGACGTCACAGTGTCTGTGTACTCATCCAGACTGTTGGTGGTAGACCTAAAAACATCCCAGTCTGTACAGTCCAAACACCCTTGAAGTTCCCCCACAGCCTCACTGGTCTACTTCTTTGATGGTCTCACAACATGTTTGCAGAGTTTTAATTTCTGCCCGCATGCAGGAATCAAATGCACCATGATGTGGTCGGACTGGCCCAGTGCAGCTCGAGGGACAGCACGAAAAGCACCGCTGATGGTGGTGTAGCAATGGTCCAGTATGTTCCCCTCTCTGGTCGGGCACTTAATAAACTGTTTGTATTTGGGCAGCTTGTGGTAGAGATTACCTTTATTAAAGTCTCCTAGGACAATAACCAAGACGTCCAAGTTTGTCCATTCTACACGCTGTATTTCATCAGTCCACTGGGGTAGTAGCTCTTATGTTCATGAGCTCTTCCCTGGAATAGGAGGCACCAGAACTGCATCAGAAGACTGAATAACAACACAAAACAAGGAAAAGTAGAGCGCACCGAAACACTGTGGCTGCCGTCCATGGCGCCATCTCTACTTTCCTAAAGAAAATTCATAACCATATCGTTATATACTCTTGGTATTTGTGGAGGTCTTCTGGCTAGTCAACTGTACACTGCATTACCTAAGAATCTTTTTTATTGACTAAGATTATTTTTTATTGTTTTCTAGTTGATTGGAAAGACATGCTGTTCAACAGAATTTAGAAAACTAATTTGTTAAAATTTAAATTTTACAATTTTAGATATAAAATTTAAGCATAATGCATAGTATAGGTTGGAAAATTATTATTATTATTATTATTATTATTATTATTATTATTATTATTCATGAAGGATAGTGGGACTTTTATATTAGTGACTGTCAGAAAGTCACTAAGGAATATGAGTCCAGACAAAATAGTATAAATGTGCTATGTGATCTGAGCTTTTACTCACCACAGTTGTAAAATACAGCATATTCATCTAAATTATGAAGAGTTATTTTATTCTATTTTACTTATTTTTATTTATTTAAAAATTGATGGATGTAATCAATGTTACATATTTAATACTAGATGGACACATGGATTTGGAGAACTACAGATATGTTTATTTTTTAATTACTATTACTGCATACATATCGACCATTGTATTTAATACTGTTGTCATTTTTGCAATATTCATGAACAAACATCTCCATGAGCCCATGTACATTTTCATTGCTGCTTTGCTTTGTAATGCTCTCTTTGGAGTGACTGCTCTTTATCCTAAACTGCTCATTGATTTACTGTCTGAAAAACAAATCACTTCTTACCATGGGTGTTTATTTCAGGCTTTATTTGTTTATTGGTATGCTTCATCAGAGTTTGCGTTGTTATCAGCTATGGCCTATGACAGATATGTGTCCATTTGTAAACCATTACATTATGCAACTCTTGTAAAAATGTCCACTGTCAGAAAACTTATATTTTTATCATGGTTTTTGCCTTGCTGTGAACTTGGTGTAGCATTGATATTAGTATATCAGCTTAACCTTTGTAAATTCAAACTGAACAGAATATATTGTGATAGTTACTCAATTCTTAAATTAAGTTGTAAAGAAACATCTGCAAACAACTCCTATGGACTTTTTGTTTTCAGCATTGCTGTGTTTCCTCCAGTGACCTTTGTAATCTACTCGTACATCAGAATACTCACTGTGTGTTTGAAGAATTCTAAAGAATTCAGGAGAAAAGCCTTACAGACCTGTTTACCACATCTTTTCATTTTCATCAATTTTTCTGTCAACATATGTTTTGAAATTATAAACAACAGACTAGAATCAAATCAAATTCCCCACATTATTGCCATGATCCTGTCAGTTGAATATTTACTTATTCCTCCTTTATTCAATCCCATAATATATGGATTAAAACTGCAGGAGATTTTAAAAAGCATCAGGAGGATAATTGTATGGAAAAAGAGGACTGGAGTTTCTTTTTAGGTGTAGAATATTATTATTATTATTATTATTATTATTATTATTATTATTATTATTATTATTATTATTAATGATATTTTAATAATGTAATTATGTTGTAAAATGAATTTTTGGTACTAGACTGGCATTTAAGCATTACTGTAATGAAAGGAGCAGAAAAAGTGAAATCTTCCTCACGTTAACTGAAATGCTGAAATTTAACAGAATAATGAAACATTATTTTCTTTGTACTAATGCATAATTTAATTGTGAATGGGAAGCACTTACAACAGCAGATTAAAAAATTATAAAATGCATGTTGTGTTTAGTTACTCCAAAGAGCACTGATTTCTTATGTAAATTTTATCTTTGCATTTTCAGAAATCTATGAAATTTAAGTACAAAATTCTACAATGATTTCAATCATTACAATTATTATTCTAGTTCTTGCACAGATTCACCCAGAGCCTTAACCACTTGAAACACCACTGGCCTTTAAAAGCATTATGACACATTAAGGAAAAATAGAAATAAATAAAATCCAAATGTAAATTTATATTAAATAATATAATATGTTCAGTGCAGTCTGATGTATGTAGTCAGCAACTTCTAACAAAAAAAAAAAAATTTATATGCATATATCCATAAATGTTTGATAAAAGGGTAAATATTTACTAAAACAAATATTAAATATATATAAAATCAATGTGTTTCCCTGAATCCCTGTGTTTCCTGTTACTTTAATTTACACATTATTAATTAATCAATAAATATTGAAAAATAAATTATGAATCAAGTTATATATTTAAATTCACAAACATAAACAGGTATTTGTTAGTTATCAGACTATGATGAGTGAATTTAGATAATTAGATGTTATGGCCTAGTCAAAAATCAATACCATGACAAATTATTTTACAATTATTTACAGATAAAAAACCCAATATATTAGAACATCCATCCATCCATTTTCTATACCTGCTTATCCTACTACGGGGTCACAGGGAACCTGAAGCCTATGGACACAACAAATTAGGGTATACCCTTGACAGGATGCCAGTCTATCACAGGGCCCAATCACATACACTCATACAATTTAGAGATGCCAAAAATTGGGGGGGCAAACATGCTAACCACCAAACCACCATGCCCCCCTCACATTAGAACAAATTAAATTAGTAGTATTTTAAGTAGCATAGCATAGCCTCATGAACTATTGCAGCTTTGGACAGCTATTTTTCTAAAATTAAGAGAGATTTCAATCGTTGCCTGAATCCCCAACTTGACAGAGTTTTTCTCCAGCATTGATTAATTTTTAATTGATAACAAGCTCTTGACTTGGTTCAGCACTGTTCTTATAATGCAATTGTTATAAATCATTCTTCTCTTACTTTAGGCCTGATGTTTGAATGTAGTTTCACACATTGCCCACTTTGCATGCTGAATGTTTGCAGGTTAACCAGTGAGGACTTTTTCTGGAATGTCTTCCAGGGAGACTTCTTTATTAGTAAGAATGTTATCCCAGATATAGCTTTGATAGATCATATCTCTCAGATAGAAAGACAACATGTAAATAACCTCACCTTTTAAAATCTGATTTCTATACTCTCTCCTCTGCTACCACTGAGGAGACGATTAAATCTAGAGCTCATTTTAGCTTAGACAATCCTTCGCATTCTATATTATTTCAGCTATTAAACTGCATTTTACCAATCACTGTATTCTTCTGAACAAAATCCTGATTATTAAAATTTCCACATTTTTTCAAATAACTTTCTCTACTTTGCTTCAGTACTGATGATATACAATTTCTGGACAGCCCTATTTGACGTGATGAGGTTCACAATGCTATTTTAGAAGGTGGTAAGGGCCCTGGGCCAGATGGCTTTTTGGTGGACTTGTCTAAGCACTTTCTACATATAGATCCTGTCTGTGATCGCTGTATATTCACCTCAGCCTCACATGGACACATGTTTTGGTCCTGCATAAACCTTAGAAGTTTCTGGGCCATCATTTTTGAGACTGCTTCTGATTTCTTAGGTAGGTCAATCTCTCCTTGTCCTCTGATAGCTATTTTTTTTAATCATTCCCATATCATATTACTGCACCAAACTACAATCTGATTTTGCTGAGCTTTTATTATTTTTTTAGCCAAATGGTTGATTTTGCTGAGGTGGAAGGATCTGAATCCCCAAACTTCTACACAATGGATTTGAGAAATTTTCTTCTTTTTGAAGTAAAAAAAAATCAATCTCTAAGAGGCTCTACCAATCAGATCTATAAAGCTTGAGAGCCTTTTAATCAATATGTTTAGACTGATAGACTGATTCTCATCTCCAGAATTCACCTTGAATTAAACTGTTGTTTTATCATGTAGACTGTGCTTTTATTATATTGTTAAGACGCTTTGTGTTTTTTGTTTGTTTTCTACTTTGGTCATTGTTTTTTTTTCTTCCTTTCTCCTTGTAGTGCTTCCTTAAAACTCATGAACAAAGTAATAAAAAAGATTGAAGAATGTGTAAAGAACATTAGTCAGTGTAAGCTAACTAACATCCGCCTATTTAATGCTACAAACAGTAGCATTAAAAAGCACTCAAGTTTCCATCAGTGAACAGCTGATAACTTCAGCAAGACATATTTCATGTTAAAACTAGAATTAATTTCCTGGTTATGCAATTACACTTTTTGACTATAGATGATAATGTCAGTGTTTAAGGTAACAAGAATTGGAATTTTTATTAGAACTCAGACTCAGCTGTATTAAAAACATTTCCATTTACAGCATTTCGCTGACGCCTTTTTTCAGACCAACATACAAATGCATTTTGAAGCCTGTATCAATTGAATACATTGATACTGGTTCATTGGAACTGGTTCATCATCAAGAATACCAGTCAGTGACTTGGCTGTTCTGACATTGATGGGAAGTTCTTTCCACCACCTCTGTGCGAGGACAGAGAAGAGACTTGTACCCTGAGAGATGGTGGGACCAGTCGAGCAGTGCTAGATGCATGAACTCCAATGGGGTTTAATTATGAGCATTCTGTTATTTTTCTGTAATAAGAGCTAAGGGGATAGAAGGCAGAGACAAATTTTAATGAACAAACAGGCAAACAAATCCAAATCACCAGGCAGAGTCACAAGCACAAACACATCAGGATATGTACAAAGGCTAGGCAAAAGACATTGGTGCAAAACCACAAAAAAAAACACATCAAACCAGAATAGTGAACGCAGTAATATAAAGGCTTGGATACATATCACATGTATGCACAAACAGAGTATACACTGTAGTCATGTGTGAGTCTAATATGTAGTGCTGGTAATGATCAGGCACATGTGAGCATGCTAAGGTGTGTCTGTCTTGGAGGTTGAAGTTCAGGAACTTCCATATGTGTAGGCTACAGTGTGTTCTGGGAAACTTATGGGAGTTTGCTGACTTTGATGTTCTGACAAAGAAATAATATTTTTGTTTAAACATCACAGCGGTGCACACAATAACTAAAATATTTATCTGTCAAAAACTTATCTAAAATAAAAATCTTATCTAAGATCCAAATCCAAAACTACATGGCCCTGTTTGAAACAGTGTTTGCCCCCCCTGTTAAAACATAACTTAACTGTGGTTTATCACACCTGAGTTCAATTTCTCTAGCCACACCCAGGCCTGATTACTGCCAAATCTGTTCACAATCAAGAACTCACTTAAACAGGACCTGCCTGGCAAAGTGAAGTAGACCAAAAGATCCTCAAAAGCTAGACATCATGCTGAGATCCAAAGAAATTCAAAAACAAATGAGAAAGAAAGTAATTGAGATCTATCAGTCTGGAAAAGGTTATAAAGCCATTTGTAAAGCTTTGGGACTGCCGCGAACCACAGTGAGAGCCATTATCTATAAATGGCGAAAACATGGAACAGTGGAGAACCTTCCCAGGAGTGGCCGGCCGACCCAAATTACCCCAAGAGCGCAGCGACAACTCATCCAGGAGGTCACAAAAGACCCCACAACAACATCCAAAAGACTGCAGGCCTCACTTGCCTCAGTTAAGATGAGTGTTCATGACTCCACCATAAGAAAGAGACTGGGCAAAATGGTTTGCATGGCAGAGCTCCAAGACAAAAACCGCTGCTGAGCAAAAAGAACATAAAGGCTCGTCTCAGTTTTGCCAGAAAACATCTCGATGATCCCCAAGACTTTGGGGAAAATACTCTGTGGACTGATGAGACAAAAATTGAACTTTTTGGAAGGTCTGTGTCCCATTACATCTGGCATAAAACTAACACCGCATTTCAGAAAAAGAACATCATACCAGCAGTAAAATATGGTGGTGGTAGTGGTTCTGGAGCTGTTTTGTTGCTTCAGGACCTGGAAGACTTGCTGTGATAAATGGAACCATGAATTCTGCTGTCTACCAAAAAATTCTGAAGGAGAATGTCTGGCCATCTGTTTGTGACCTCAAGCTGAAGCGAACTTGGGGTCTGCAGCAGGACAATGATCCAAAACACACCAGCAAGTCCACCTCTGAATGGCTGAAGAAAAACAAAATGAAGACTTTGGAGTGGCCTAGTCAAAGTCCTGACCTCAATCCCATTGAGATGCTGTGGCATGACCTTAAAAAGGTGGTTCATGCTCGAAAACCCTCCAATGTGGCTGAATTACAACAATTCTGCAAAGATGAGTGGGCCAAAATTCCTCCACAGCGCTGTAACAGACTCATTGCAGGTTATGGAAAACGCTTGATTGCAGTTGTTGCTGCTAAGGGTGGACCAACCAGTTATTAGGCTTAGGGGGCAAATACTTTCACACAGGGCCATGTAGTTTTGGATTTTGTTTTCCCTTAATCATAAAAACCTTTATTTAAAAACTGCATGATGTGTTTACTTTGTTATCTTTGACTAAAAATGACTAAAAATATACTTGAAATGTGTTACATTAAAGTGTGACAAACATGCAAAAAAATAAGAAATCAGGAATCAGAAACACTTTTTCACACCTATATATAAACAAACCCAAATAGGCAATAAGGCAGTTATTAAAACAGTTAATAAAAGAAAAACACTGGTGTCTCATAGCCATCAATGCAATTAGGGAAAGAAATTAATTAAATCTGTGTGTGTGTGCACGTGAATTTCACAACTCAATGACTTTGTGAGTCATAACGTATGCTACAATGCTAAAATAACTAATTTATATTAGATCTGACATTACCAACACATTTTCAAGGAGGAAAAATGTGAGCTGTATATTTTTATGCATTTTTATCCCTCGCCATGGTGCCAACTCTTAGACAGGTTTTAGTAGCCTAAAGCTTTCAGCGGTAATGTGGATTAATGCAATTAGCAGACTTGGTGCCGCAAATTCAAACCAGAGAACCAATCAAAAGCATCAGAATAGCACCACTTTAACTAATTCTAGCAACATTAATATTATTCAACATACCCTAGTTTTTTAAAGAAAATATTCAGATGTAACCCTATTTATAATCTTTAACATTTTCTTAAGTAACTGTAATTTAATTACATATTTTTTCTTAGTAACTGTAACGAATTACTTTTACATTTATTTTGTAATTAAATTACATAACGCTGTTACATGTAACTAGTTACTCCGCAACACTGGTGGCAGGGCATACAGGCATCACAAACTACAAGACCACACCATCTGCCTGTGACAGTGACGCCTCCCTCCCAGATGCACTGAATGACTTATACGCTTGGTTCAAAGCACAGAACAACTTAGCGGCGAGGAAGACCATCACTCCTTCTAACAACCAAGTGCTCTGTCTTTCCACAGCTGACATGAGGAGAACTCAATGCAGAGTTAACCCACGGAAATCTGCTGGACCAGACAACATTCCTGGCAGAGTGCTCAGGGAATGTGCACAACAGCTAGCAGATGTCTTCATCATCTTCAACATTTTCCTGAGCAGCGCCGTTGTTCTTACATGCCTCAAGACAACGGTCTACAGATTCCTGCCTCAATGACTATCATCCTGTCGCACTCACACCCATCGTGATGAAATGCCTCGAGAGGCTTGTCATGAGGCACATCAAGACCCAGCTACCGCCCTCACTGGACTTCTTGCAGTTTGCGTATCGTCCAAATCACTCCACGGACGATACCATCACCACAACCCTCCATCTGTCCCTCACTCACCTGGGCAATAAGGACATATATGTACAAACGCTATTCATAGACTTTATTTCAGCATTCAACACAATCATCCCTTAGCACCTTATTGAGAAACTGAGCCTTCTGGGCCTGAACACCTCCCTCTGCAACTGGATCCTGGACTTCCTGACTGGGAGACCTCAGTTAGTCTGGATCGGGAACAGCTTCTCCAGCACCACCACACTGAGCACTGGAGCCCCTCAGGGCTGTATGCTCAGCCCACTGCTGTTCACTTTGCTGACTCATGACTGGGCAGCAATGCACAGCTCCAACCACATCCTCAAGTTCACTGATGACATGACCGTGGTGGGTCTCATCAGCAAGAACGATGAGTCAGTGTACAGAGAGGAGGGACAATGACTAACAGCCTGGTGTAGAGCCAACAACCTGTCTCTAAATGTTGACAAGACTAAAGAGATTGTTGTTGACTTTAGGAGAGCACAGAGTGACCATTCTCCGCTGTTCATCGACGGATCCCCTATGGAGATCATCAAGAGCACCAAATTTCTTGGTGTACATCTAGCGGAGAACTTCACTTGGTCACTCAACACCAGCTCCATAAGCAAGAAAGCCCAGCAGCGCCTCTACTTCCTGCTGAGTCTGAGGAAAGCCCATCTACCTCCCCCCATCCTGTTCATGTTCTATAGAGGGACCATTGAGAGAGAGTCCTGAGCAGCTGCATCACTGGGAATTTGGGAATTGCACCGTCTTGGATCGCAAGACCCTTCAGCGGATAGTGAAGACAGCTGAAAAGATCATTAGAGTCTCTCTGCCCTCCATCATGGACATGTACACCACACGCTGCATTCGCAAAGCAAACAGCATTGTGGATGACCCCACACACCCCACACACACACTCTTCATCCTCATGCTGTCTGGAAAGAGGTACCGAAACATTCGAGCCCTCACAACCAGACTGTGTAACAGTTTCTTTCCACAAGCCATCAGGCTCCTCAATACCCAGGACTGAACTACACCAGCTCTCTCTCTTACATACAAACGCACACACCTGTGTGAACGGACTCTCAAGACAATGTACCTTCTACTTGCACTACCTCAACCACTGTTATATATTATTACTTATTTGCACTATTTTTAACTGCTGCTAGTGGTTAACACGTTTGCCTCACACATCCAGGGTTGGGGGTTCGATTCCCGCCTCCGCCGTGTGTGTGTGTGTGTGTGTGTGTGTGTGTGTGTGTGTGTGTGCGTGCGTGCGTGTGTTGCATGTTCTCCCCGTGCCTCAGGGGTTTCCTCCGAGTACTCCGGCTTCCTCCCCCAGTCCAAGACATGCATTGTAGGTTGATTGGCATCTCTAAATTGTCCGTAGTGTGTGATGGCATGAGAGTGTGTGTGTGTGTGTGTGCCCTGCGATGGGTTGGCACTCCGTCCAGGGTATATCCTGCCTTGATGCCCAATGACGCCTGAGATCACAGGCTCCCCGTGACCCGAGAATAGATTGGATAAGTGGTAGACAATGAATGAATAGAATAATACTAATACTAATCTTTTGAAATATTAGTTAGATAGTTAGTTCACCTAATTATACCAAAGCATTAAAATACATGAAAAGAAACTCCACAAGTATTTCCTCTTTTATCTCAGTGGAGAACCGAACCGAATTTATTGATGACCGTTATGTCTGCAAAATGTAATTAGATGCTGGAGAACTAAACAAATACAGACTGTTTCACTCATGTGCACATCATAATATTTTGACTTTTTGTAACCATTCACAGTTTTTTACTTCACAGAAACTCACTGATTATTCTAATGTTTCATATTTAACTCTGGAGGGCCATGTGGAGCTGGAGAAATACAGATATGTTTATTTTGTAATGGTTCTCACAATTCACCTCTGGATTATTTGCTTTAACTTGTCATTTTGGTCATATTCACAAACACCTTCATGAGCCCATGTACATTTTCATTGCTGCTTTGCTTTGTAATGCTCTCTTTGAAACATCTGCTCTTTATCCTAAACTACTCATTGATTTTTTGTCTGAAAGTCAAATTGTCTCATATGAAGCATGTACATTTCAGTCATTTTTTATTTACACATATGCCACATCAGAGTTCACCATGTTATCAGCTATGGCCTATGACAGATATGGGTTCATCTGTAAACCATTACAATATGCTACAATTATGAAAATGTGCACTGTCAGAAAACTCTTATTTTGCTGTTGGTGTGTGCCTTGCTGTGAAAATAGTATATCACTGACTAACATTTCAAGTTAAGCTTTGTAGATACACATTAAATAGAATATACTGCAACAATTCTTCAGTTGTTAAATTAAGTTGCGGATGTCAGGGGTGCAGCCAATAACATACACCTGACAAAACTCCGGCACAAATACAGTGACAAAGGTGAAGCACACAACAACAAAGAGTCACAAAATAAGGAGAAGTCCCAACCAATAGTTACCGGCGAAAGGAACCGAGGAGAGCAGGCAAAACAGCCAAAGGTCCTTGCAAGAGAAACAGTCCAGGGCTACAAATCTGAATAGGGTAATACAGAACACAGCGTGAGCAAAAACGTCCGAAATACAGCCAAGAAGCGACAACAAAAAATGAATGGCAGAGGCAAAGGGTGGGATGACCCAGCAGCAAAGTAAGAGAGATCATCTGGCGTGGAAGGCATGCCGACAGCGTGTTTATATAGCATCAGAGGTAGGTGAAGCTGGAAGTGCTCCATCCACAATGACCACTGCTCCAGAAATGAGTGCCGCAATGTTATGAACCCAGAAGTGTGCACTGCGATGGGCGAAAAGGTACGTGTGAGCCGATACATCACATCCCATTTTGTTTCGTTTCACGTTTTTTCCACACTACTTGTCCTGTCTTGTGTTGTTTTTGTATTTCCTGTCTTTGCCCTGTCTTGTCCTTGCACTGTTAGCACCTGGTTGCACATGTTGCACTTTAGGTACCTAAGACAAATTTCTGTCCTAGCTCTGTGTTGTTGTTTCTGTTGAAACTACATGTTATATGTTGTTTATGTAGCACCAGGGTCCTGGAGAAATGTTGTTTAATTTCACTATGTACTGCATCAGCTATATGTGGTTTAAATGGCAATCAAAGCTTCTTGACTTGACTTGACAGCGGAGACATATCTGTAAGAAACTCATATGCATTTTTTATTTTTGTCATTGCTGTATTTCCACCAGTGATCTTTGTGATCTACACGTATGTTCAAATACTTCACGTCTGTCAAAGTTCAAAAGATTTCTGAAACCTACAAACCTGCTTTCCACATCTGTTTATATTCAACAAATATACAGTTTCAGCCAAGCTATGCTTTGAAGTAATTAATAATGACTAGAGTCAAATCAAATTCCTGACATTTTCACCATGATCATGTCAGTGGAAAATCTGGTTATTCCAACTCTATTCAACCCTATAATATATGGACTGAAAAATACATAAAACTTTTAATGGTATCAAAAAACTGATTTGGAAAATAAGACAAATGTGTTTTTTTAGGTAATGATAACGATTAAAGAAATTTAATCATCCACAATCATACTGACTCGGCTGTATTAAAAACACTTCAGATGCATGAACTCTAATGTGGTTTAATTATGATCATTGTGTTAATGGTCTGTAATAAGAGCTCAGGGGATTTGCCCCAAACTCCCCATGAGACTAATGGCCTGATGCTGGGCGACTGCCCGAGTCTCTAACAAACATGTTTATCCGTCATTTAGCACACTTATGAGGAATAACAACAAATAAGCACTTCAGAGACAGCTCTAATACTGAGGTGGGATAATGAGACTAATAAAGTCCTCCTCATCCTGTTGGTTATCATGTGGCTAATGTATGAAAAACTGTTATACATCATAACAAATTTTAATGAACAAACAGGCAAACAAATCCAAATCACTAGGCAGAGTCACAAACACATCAGGATATGTACAAAGGTTAGGCAAAAGACAAAAACCACAACACATCAAACCATAATAGTATACACAGTAATATAAAGGTTTGGTTACATATCAGATGTATGCACACTGTTATAAGCTATGGCAGATATGACAGACGACAGTGTAGCTTTGATAATGACCAAACAGATCAAACTGTGTAAGTTTCAATTAGATAGTATAAACTGTGATGATAATGCACTTGTTAAATTAAGCTATGTGAGGATGGAACCTTTGTTTTATACATTGCTCTATTTCCACCATTGACCTGTGTGTTTTTTCTGCTTTTTCATACACTAAGATAACTTGTTTGGTTACAATGTTTAAATAATTTCAGGAGAAAAGCTCAACAGACCTGTTTACCACATCTGTTAAATTTCACCAGTTTTACTGTCACCTCACTTTTTGAAGTCCTCAGTACCAGGTTTGAAACAATTGTACCGCACATTATTTATATGATCTTATCAGTAGAAAATCTGGTTACTACTCTCCTCATCTTATTGATTACTGACTAAAACTGGAAGAAATTTTAAATCAAATCAAAAACATGTCCTGGAGAGCTGTATTACATGCCAGGATTTTAGAGACCAGTCTGCTTTTAGTTATGCTATGTAGTTTATTAGTTTTGCTATGTAGTTTATTAGTTGGTTGGTTATTCATTCATTCATTGTCTGCCGCTTATCCGAACTACACTCGGGTCACGGGGAGCCTGTGCCTATCTCAGGGCATCAAGGCAGGATACACCCTGGACGGAGTGGCAACCCATCGCAGGGCACACACACACTCTCATTCACTCACGCAATCACACACTACGGACAATTTAGAGATGCCAATCAACCTACCATGCATGTCTTTGGACTGGGGGAGGAAACCGGAGTACCCGGAGGAAACCCCCGAGGCACGGGGAGAACATGCAAACGCCACACACACATGGTGGAGGCGGGAATCGAACCCCCAACCCTGGAGGTGTGAGGCAAACGTGCTAACCACTAAGCCACCGTGCCCTCCCGGTTGGTTGATTATTTAAAAACATAAATTTGGAAAAAATTAAATAGAAACATTTGCAGTAGATATTAAGATGCCATGTACAAATTTAGAAGTAATTGTATTAATTTTCCAATTATCTGATTGCACACTTTACAAAAATGTAGATTATATGTTCAAAAGTATGTGGTATCCTCAAACCACTCTGTTAACAGTATTTATTGGTGCATCATCATCCTAATACACAGCACCACCTTCAGGGTACAGTCTTTGAATCATTGGGTGCATGTGGTCCTCCAGAATGGCTTGGATAGTCATTGTCAGTGATGTGCCCATTTAGAAGTGGGTCAAAAACTCAAACCATCAGTGATCCACCTCCATGCTTCACTCTGGACACCCAGCAGTCCGGGTGATGAACTTCTTTGGAGCTTCTCTATAGCATGTGAATTGGCACTAGTGGCTAAAAGTTTGACTATAGCACCCTTTCCATGAATATTGTTACCCTGCACAGTTCTAGACCAACAGTTTTGGTGGAAACAGCAGAGTTGAGGTGGGCATTTAATTTTGCAGTGAGTTGGGTAGCTTTGGTTCAATGTTTTTTGGACACACTCCAGGTTAGTGCCCAGACATACCTTTCAGACAGCTTGTGTCAACAGGTAGTCCGGTTGGATCTTCATGGTGGTATGCCACATTACCCTGGATACTGTGCCTCTTGAAATGCCACAAACACAGGTGCACAATAATTTGTCCTCTTTTGAACTCTGAGATGTCTCTAGTCCTGTTGTGTTGATTGCAGTAATTTATTTACAGCTGTGCTACTGCTCTGCTAATTCACCTTTGTCACGTCCGGGCACCCCCGCCCTATGCGGGGCTCGAACCCAGACCTCCATGGTGCTGCGTGCACGCGCCTGCACGCCATGGAAGATAGACCCATATGCAGGATTCAGCGAAGCGCTGCTTTATTCACATACACACAATACAGGGGGAAGACGAACTTAATTCTAAGACATCCACTAATAAAACAAAAGCTCACAGACGGAACATGGAACAATGACCAACAGAGACAGGCACACAGGGATCCCTATGTATAGGGCAAAACATCAAGGACTAAATGAAAACAGGTAACACAATCAGGAATGAGAACAATAGGCAGGGAAAGACAAGACACACAAACAAGCAGGCTTCCAAGATTCACCTGCCAGCGCCCTCTCCAGGCCTGGCAGGGAACTGTCCAGCTGTTCCTGACAACCTTTCACACACTGCTTTTATTTAAGGAATGTGGAAAGATTGGCCACCAGGCTGTGCAGATATAGGTGTGAAATCACCAACATAAATATTGCCAAGTGTTTCAGTTGGTGCCTAGTGTTTCATTGTCCAACACCTGTTGGCGGAAGTGTGACGAGTTAGTAAGATTGCGTATTCATGATTCATGTATTTCACTAATGATCCCTCCTTCAGATTTTCATGTATTTATTTTGTATTAATATTTTATTTATTAATTTGTTCACGAAAATATTATAATTTATTTTGTACTTTATATGTGTTATTCGGGGAAGAGATTTTTTTATTTTCATTTGAAGTCACGACGTCATTTCCGGTTAGCCCGCGCTGCGCCCTCAGACAGCGTTGAGGACGCTGAGGAGAGGTAAGCGGTGCTTCTTTAAAATGAAAGTCATGAGAAGTTTTATTAAGTACTTGATACAGAAAGATATTGTTGTTAAGAGTGTTACTAATCTGTTAGGAAGCATTTTATCTGTGGATGGGCGAGATTAACAGAGTTTTATTGAGTACAGCGAATCAAATGTGCATACGATAGCAGAGCATGATGATTTTAGCTGATTGACTAACTAGCGTTTAATTCATTTAGGTGGAAAAAAGGTCACAAAGTCACTCCATCCAGGTATAGTTCTCCGTTCATTGGTTTTATTCATGTGTATTAATTTGTTCCTTTTTGATCTGTTATTGTGACGTTTGCTGAGACAGCGTTGAGCATGCTGAGGAGAGGCTCAACTCCATCCAGTGTTGAGTGTGTTGGGAGTACCAGCAATTTCATGACAAACTCTCCATCAGCAACAGTTCCAGTGGTCTGTCTCTTCATTGTACACAGCGCAGATCATAACAGTGATAGTAGAAGATCGGTTACAGAAGCTTCTAATGAAATTTGTGCTGTGTAAAATGTAACAAGTCCATTGTATAGAGATGGCTCTCCAGTGTATTATTATTCAGCAGTGCATTGATTACAGTACTAAACCTTATGATAGTTGAACTTAGTAACTCCAGCTGAACTTTACCTGCCATCATATATCCAAGGGTAGAGCTTTGTTAGTTGGGAGCAACATGCTCTGATGATGATTGCATCCTTAGAACCTGGGCTTCTTGTCAGAAGTGTGAATGGAGGGAGCAACATACCTGGAAATATTACAAGCGAAGATTTGGGTCTACTTTAAAAGATAAATAAATAAAGTTTGTAACATTAAACTTTGAGTAGAACAATGGTCCCAAACACAAAGCCAAAGCAACGCAGTAGTGGCTAAATACCACAAAGATGAATGTTCTACAGAGGCCAAGTTAAAGATCCATAGTGGGGCCCATCCTTTTTTCATTGTGCATGCCCCCACTGGGTAAACTTAATTCAACAATATATTTTTTATTGTTATGCTGATAACACACAGCTCTATATCCAACAAAAAAAACCTTCTAAGCTTGCGATATCTCATTGTGTGCTAGGAGGATATTAAGACCTTGACGGCTAACAGTTTTCTTCAACTAAAAAAGAATAAATCAGAACTTACTCTTTTTGGTCGTTGTCATGATGCATAACAACACAGACTCTGTTTCACCTTGGCCAACAAATATGGCCGCCACTGACTCTCAGCAACCATCTGCACTCCTAAATTCAGTCACCAGTCTTTTAATTGTTTTCATCTGTGTTCTGAAATTATCTAAATTTGGTTTCCTCACTTTATTCACACTTTGGTTTCAGTTCCATGTTTTGAGGAATACATTGTGTTCCTTAGGTTTGAGACGTTACAAAACTGTTTGTTACTGTGATTTTCTGACTCTGTTTTTCACTCTGTTTGATTACCCAATTCTAATTCTGTCTAGCTCTGATATTCCTTTTTATCCCTGTTGACCATTGCCTGTCTTTTTCATGAGTTTGGCTGAAGAGAGAGAGAGAGAGAGAGAGAGAGAGAGAGAGAGAGAGAGAGAGAGAGAGAGAGAGAGAGAGAGAGAGAGAGAGAGAGAGAGAGAGAAAAAACGAATATTAGATATGCTTGTGATTTAATGGTTAAGAACAATGTACACTGTGTGTAAAGTGCAGGCAGGACTTCGGCAAGACTAGCTATGACATAACTAAATGGGAGAACCAGAAGGTGACACAGGCATGAATGTTTCCGTGGACATAAAGACCGTTCAATGTACAAATATATGCAGACTTATATGTCCCAGATAATTAAAAAAAATTGCTTAAAGGTACAAGGTACTTTTAGCAAGCATGAACTAGTTTTTCTGCATCATGAAGTGACATCATTTTTCTTATCTTAGCAATATTTCTGAGATGAAAGAACACTACACTAGTGATATCTACATGAGCTTCAAACAAAAGACCAAAGTCAACAATCAAAGGTCTTGGTGTGATTACTGCTGAACATCATCTTCTTTCAGCTTTTCCCTTAGGGGTCGCCACAGCGAATCATCTCTCTCCACCTATCCCTATCTTCTGCATCCTCAACACTTGCACCCACTAGCTTCATATCCTCATTAATTCCATCCATATACCGCCTCCTTGGCCTTCCACTTTGCCTCCTGCCTGGCAGCTCCATGTCCAACATTCTCCTACCAATATACTCACTCTCCCTCCTCTGAACATGTCCAAACCATCTTAATCTGGCCTCCCTAACTTTGTCCCCCAAACATCCAACATGAGCTGTCCCTCTGATGTACTCGTTCCTAATCCTGTCCAATCTTGTCACTCCCAAAGAGAACCTTAACATCTTCAGCTCTGCTACCTCTAGCTCTGACTCCTGTCTGTTCCTCAGTGACACTGTCTCTAAACCATACAGCATGGCTGCTCTCACCACTGTCCTGTACACCTTCCCCTTGATTCTCGCTGATATTTTCCTATCAAACAGAACTCCCGACACCTTTCTCCACCCATTCCAACCTGCCTGCACACGCTTCTTTACCTCTTTCCCACACTCTCCATTACTCTGGACTGTTGACCCCAAGTACTTAAACTCCTGTACCTTCTTCACCTCTTCACCCTGTAATCTTACTGTTCCACTTCCCTTCCTTTCATTCACACACATGACTGACTTTCATTCCTCTTCTCTCCAGCACAAACCTCCACCTCTCCAGGTTTTCCTCCACCTGCTCTCTGCTCTCACTACAGATCACAATGTCATCTGCAAACATAATTGTCCAAGGAGACTCCTGTCTGACCTCCTCTGACAACTGGACCATCACTATAGCAAACAGGAAGGGGCTCAGAGCCGATCCCTGATGCAGTCCCACCTCCACTTTGAACTCCTCTGTCTGACCTACAGCACACCTCACCACTGTCCTGCTCCTCTCATACATGTCCTGCACCACTCTGACATACTTCTCTGCTACTCCTGACTTCCTCATACATTACCACAGCTCTTTTCTTGGCACCCTGTCATACGCTTTCTCCAAGTCTACAAACACACAGTGCAACTCCCTCTGACCATCCCTATACTTCTCCATCAAAATTCTCAGAGCAAAAATTGCATCTGTTGTGCTCTTTCTGGGCATGAAGCCATACTGCTGCTCACAAATTTCCACTACCTTCCTTAACCTAGCTTCCACTACTCTTTCCCATAGCTTCATTGTATGGCTCATCAATTTTATCCCCCTATAGTTGCTGCAACTCTGCACGTCACCCTTATTCTTAAAGATCGGCACTAACACACTACTTCTCCATTCCTCAGGCATCCTCTCACTCTCTAAAACCCTGTTGAACAAACTAGTTAAAAATTCCATTGCTGCCTCTCCTAGACACTTCCAGACCTCCACCGGGATGTCATCAGGACCAACTGCCTTTCCACTTTTCATCCTCTTCAAAGCCTCCCTGAATTCATCCTTTCTAATCTTATCTACTTTCTGTTCCACAGAGTTCACCCCTTCTACTCTTTTTTCACTCTCATTTTCCTCATTCATCAGCTCTTCAAAGTACTCCTTCCATCTTTAAATCTCTAACTTCAGACTCATCACCCTGTCTGACACTCTCTTCACCTCCAGGACATTCCTCACAAACTCCTCCTTCAGGACCACACCTACCCCATTTCTCTTACTGTCCACACCATAATAAAACAGCTTGAATCCTGCTCCTATACTATGAGCCTTGCTACCCTTCCACCTGGTCTCCTGTACACACAGTATATCCACCTTCCTTCTCTCCATCATATCAGCCAGCTCTCTTTACGTTTCCCTGTCATAGTACCAACATTCAGAGTTCCTATTCTCAGTCCTACACTCTTACATTTTCTCTTCTCTCTCTGTCTGTGCACTCTCCTCCCTCCTCTACTTCTTCAACCAACAGTAGCCCAATTTGCACCGGCGCCCTGTAGGTCAACAGCGCCGATGGCGGTCGTTGTTAACCCGGGCCTCGACCAATCCGGTATGAAATTTGTACTGACGATTTGCATGGTTAAATTTGGCAATGTTTTATGCCAGATGCCCTTCCTGATGCATCCCTCTCTATTTATCCGGGCTTGGGACCGGCACAGAAGTCACTGGACTGTGACCTCTATGGCTAGATTAATGTGACATAGATGCCTTTATATGGACTTATTGCCTTGTATTCCCTTCGTCACGTGTCCTCTCCAAGCCTTTAAATTGGTGTGTGTGCACACAGAGCTTCAGACACACCTTCCTCAATAAAGCATTCAGATAGCATCAGTCATGATGCAGCGACTCATTCCATTCTCAGGGAACCTGTCAGCTCACGCCTCCTTTTGCAGCACTCATTTCCGGGATGGCGGTCATCATGGATGGTGCACTTCTGGGTTCACCACCATTTGTACGCCCCGGCGCTATATGAACACACAGTCGGCATGTCTTCCTCACCAGATGATCTCTACTGTGTTTATGTCGAGTTGTCTGGCCCTTTGTCTCTGCCAGTCTTTCTCTGTTGTTGCCCTTCAGCTGGATTTTGGACTGTTTTCTCACTCTGTGTTTTGGGTTACCCTAGTTGGATTTAAACCTTGGATTACCTTAGTCATATGTAAATCCTTTTTAAGGGGAAGTTTGGCTGCTCGTGTATGTTCTCCTTTGTTTCTCTTCACCTAAATTGTTGGCTTGTTCAAAAAATCATTTGCTGTTGTGTTGCTTCACATCATTGCTGACTTTGTGCTGGAGTTGGTCGGAGGTATGTTTTGAGCTGCACTCCTGTCTCTGTTCATCCTCAAAATATTAAATACTCTTTATCTAGCTCCTGTTGTGTTTCGCACTTAAGTCCTAAATTCACACTCCCTGACAGAACTGGGTTACATACATAACCTGGTGTAGTTTCTGACCCTGGAAATGGCTGTTGTGTGTGTGTGTGGAAGTGTTCTTACTTTCACCATTACCCCTTCCTACATGTTTTTTTTAATTTATTTCCATGCCACTTTTTATGTCCTGTAAGCATTGTATCTGTTTATAGTTACTGTGCATTATTTCTAGTTTCTTACACTGAGTCTCTGTATCCTTAGAAGAATACAGTAACATGAGGTGTGATTAGACAGCATAAAAGTATGTACATTGTCATTTATTAGTCCAAAATCCAGGTAGGTATTTAACAATTGGAGAACATATCAACCACAAAATGGAGGCAGAGACTCAAAAACTTTTTCTATGTGTTACAAAAGAAAGCCATGGCATATTTCTGCAAGCTAAACTTTATTTTTAATGATATTAGATTGATTTAAAAAGTTATCACCAGTTCAAACTCTTGTAGTTCACTGCACTTATGGTCCTGGTTTGGTCATACAAGTCATGGTACACACCCATACCTCACTTCTTGCCCTGTCCCACAAACATTAACATTTTTAATTAAAGATTATGTCATCATTTATATTTACATATTTACTAATCATTAACTAATAACAATCAGTCAGGGAAGTATAGTTTTGATTGCTCCAACAAATGTCTAAGTATAATAGTAATCAGTTCAATTTATTTGTATAGCACCTTTCACAATGGACATTGTCTCAAAGCAGCTTTACAAAAATAGAGAAACAGAAAGGAGAGGGAAAAAAACAATCATTAAATTATTAAACTATTTTATCCCTATTTATCCCTAATGGGCAAGATTGCAGCAACAGTGGCAAGGAAAAACCCCCTGTGATGGTATGAGGAAGAAACCTTAAGCGGAACCAGACTCAGAAAGGGAACCCATCTTCATTTTGGTGACACTGGACAGTAAATAATGTAAATGTAAATAGTGTCCTTTCTACAACAGCAACCGAAGGCCCAGGAAGAACTATAAGGTCAATGTAGTTTCTGAGTTCGTTGTAAACACTAATTCCTTGCTGTCAGAAGCTGACAGATGTAACAGCATATCGGTGATGGTGTTATGGTCCCCAAGTGGCTCTGTCCACGGCTGTCTCCTAGTCACAGGCTGTCCACACAGATCCATCCACAGTATCAGTGAGCACCACCAAGTGGAAAGCTAATACCATGTTTACGAATAATTGCACCAAGGGGTAGCATATATAAGAAGAAAAGCAGTGGTCCTAAGACAGAACCTTGTGGAACACCGAACATAACCTTATGTTAGCATGCATAGAGAAGTGACCATTTATATCTACAATCTGATAACGATCAGTCAAATAAGACCTGTGCCAGGAGATGGCTGTTCCTTTAACACCAACATGTTCTAGGCTATCAAGTATAATAGTGTGGTCAATGGTGTCAAAAGCTGCACTAAGATGAGAGAGACAGCAGTCGTTTAGATGCTTCCTGGCCACTAAAGGGGTGATAAAAGGCTCTCTTGAATTTTTTTTTAAATGTAGAAAAACTTGAACATAATGGGCTTTGGGCCCAGGAGAGGGCTTTTCCAGAAAGGAGAGTGATGACATGCAATCTTGGCCCTGTCTGAAGAGAAGATGATGGCTGTAGTTCAAATGTTAGGGAACACTGTTGTGGATTCTTTTCAGTGGATTCCACAAGCACTGCGGTCTCCTGAAAAGCATTGTGGTGGAAGTAGGCACGATTCCACAAGAGAAACTGGCATTTGAGGACTTGGAAGAGGTTCATGGACAATGGCAGAGGCAGCAGTTGGGGCAGAGGCAGCCAATCAAAGATCTGACAGACATAGGTCAGGACATCAGATAGTAATTGTGAATGCTTAGACATCAGGGTCTCCTGTTAGGCTAACACAGCTTCATGAGGTTGAAATGAATTCTCATGCTGAGCAAGGGTAGTCACGAGCTCTCGAGTACTGGGTGTCTCTGGGTCCATGGTTGGCTTGGTGTTTTTGTCAGAGCCGGGAATTGAACTCGAGTCTCTGGTGTGAGAGGCTGATACTCAACGGAGGTCCTGAACTGATTGGCTAAAATTCCCTAAACCACTTCCATTCATTTTCAATGACAGTGCTAAACCACTATGACTGAGGTATATACATGACTGGTGCTCTTCCGTGCTTTTTGCACCCATCTGCACATGCGCACTGTTCGACCCCTGTCCAGTTCATTTATCAAAGTGTCTGCTCATCGACCACAGGTATGTTACTCTACTTTAAATTTACATTAGCGTGTTTTTTTTTTTACAGTTAATGCTGAAATTAGCTTTTCGGCAAACACGCTAGCATTGTTCGTGAATGATCAATTTAATTGCTAGACTATTTGACTTAAATTTGTGTTTTGTTTGTTCTCTCTCATTATTCAGCTATTTAGCATAATTATCATATTGTGTAATGTGTTTTTTGTATTCTTGGTTTTTCAATTGTCATGCGTGACCATGCACGCGATTTTAGGAAAGATAAAAAAGAAGTTTGTTTTCTGTTTACCATGTCGCCAGTTAATTACAAATTAAACTAATAATTTTTTTAAATTACTTTGGTAGTGTTTCAGTTTATATCTATAACAATATTTTTAAATGACGTTAGTTTTGTCCTATTGGGAATGTTTGCTCTATAACACAGCTTTGGCTGATTTAATGGTCAAAATTATTTAAAGAATGTAAAAAAAACACATTCTAAAAAAACACATTGAATGTTTTTAATGCTAATGAGGTTACACTCTCTAGTTGTGAAGGACTGGTTTGAGAAAAGTTGTTAAATGTTACCTGATAATTAAATCATACAATTGTTAAGCTTGGGCTGGGGTGCTTAGGGTGCAAAAACAAAGTCCTTTATAGTGATCATTGTAAGATTTTATTTTAAACCAGTCAACGCACTAGAGACTTACACAGCCAGCTGGCTTCAGAACAACTAAACACCAACCAAAGAAACTGTGAGACAAAGCCACTTAAATACACCTAGCTGAATGAGACACATGTGAACACAATAACACTAATTACAAGGGAGAAAGCTGAATATAACAGCTCAATGAGGACCTCTAGAGGTCAAAACCTAGAACCACGGTCCAAAATACTGACACATTATAGCACACGGAAAAGAGACAAGAACCTTCTTCAGATCAGATGTAGAAGAAAGTTATATATAAGACATATATTATACATCTGATCTGAAAGATTTCATGAATGTGATACTTCAAAGATATTCTGGCAAACGTTTATTAGGAATGCTCCTATCCTACAGTCCTTTTATTAAACAAATTCAGCCTATACCTAATTATTGACTGATGTGTGTGTGTGTGTACACTGAAGGTTCTTGTCTTAGGGAAGGCCTCAGGGTCTCCAGTGACCTCTCTAAATAAAAATCCTTGAGGAGAATTCCCAGGGAGGGTGTAAGTGCTGGACCTTGTCTTTTTATTCCCCTGTCACCCAATTTGTCATGTTTTGTAACCACAGCCATGCCAGATGTCAGACTAGAGCTGACTGTCTCAACACCATACTTTTTCCCTCAATATTGTTGAACATCAGTTGCAGGTCCATATGGCATACAGGACCAAACCGTCACAGCCAGTGTTAGTTACATCTTGTACAACAATTTTTTTTAAAATGTAGCAGCAAAAAACACACACACACACACAGTCTTTAATAATTCTATTGTAAATTTTTTCAGGATTACTTGCCTTTCTGTATGCTCCTAACATTATTTGTGGTATAATATATATAATACATGATGTAAGATGCCATGTTTACTATAATGGCATTTTAGCTTCAAGATGTAATGTCATTTCTGTTACTAATGAGAGAGACAAATCTACATATAATTTTTTTTTTTTTTTAATTTTTCATAAAATCAATCTCCTGATATTCATTCATTCATTCATTCATTCATTGTATACCACTTAGCCGATCTATTCTCATGTCTTGATCCCAGGCGTCATTGGGCATCAAGGCAGGAGACACCCTGGATGGAGTGCCAACCCATCGCAGGGCACGCACACACACACACACACACACACACACACACACTGGACAATTTAGAGATGCCAGTCAACCTACAATGCATGTCTTTGGACCGGGGGAGGAAACCCCCAAGGCACGGGGAGAACATGCAAACTCCACACACGTGGCAGAGGCGGGAATCAAACCCCCCAACCCTGGAGGTGTGAGGCAAACGTGCTAACCACTAAGCCACCATGCCCCCCTGTGAAAATTTTTAAACTATACATACAATTCAATTTATATTTATAGTGCTTTTAACAATGGATAGTGACAAAAAGCAGGTTTAGAAGAATACACAATTTCAGGATATTCATTAAGTTTCCCTAATCAGCAAATCAGAGGCAACAATGGCAAGGGACAACAATGCTATAAAAACAACAATTCTGAAAACTGTATTTTTAAGTGCAATTGTGTAATGAGCTGCTGAGCAACTTAGTAAACAGGAGCATCAGCATAATTATTATTTCATTCTAGTTTTAACATGAAGTCTTTTCTGTTGAACAAATATTTACTGATGGAGACGAGTGCAAAACTGATTGTGGTAACTGAGCTACTGAGTTACCACTTCCTTGGAACAACCTAAGAAGAATAAAAGGAATAAATGACAGGATCATGACAATAAGAAAGGAAATTCTAACTTATTCTTAATTTCGAAACATGAAATGGGAGAATAGTTTATGTGTAAGAGCTGATGTGGTAAACAGGTATGACAGACAAAAACAAAAAATTCCTCCCAACAGAGTTTTTAGGCTGATGGTATCCTGTCTGACGTTTTGAAGCAGTGTTAATGTTTTCATTGATAGAGACTTCAAAGCACTCCTGTACGTCGCTATGGATGAGGGTGGCTGCTAAATGCCAGAAATGTAAATGTGAATGTACAGAAGAGCTTTTCTTCTAAATTTGTTACAGACAGAGAGTACCCTTAAAAATACAGATTATGATAATCACATACACATTACAAAACAATGAAATTCTATTATTACAGGATTAAACAAAGGGGGAATGAGTACACATTCAACTGACAGAATCATTGTAATAATGTGGGGAATTTGTTTTGATTCAAGTCTGTTATTTATAATTTCAAAACTCGTGTTGACAGAAAAATTGATGAAAATGAGCAGATGTGGTAAGCAGGTCTCTAAGGCTTTTCTTCAAAAATCTTTAGAATTTTTTAAACACACAGTGAGTATACAGACGTAAGAGTAAATGATAAAGATCACTGGAGGAAACACAGCAATGATAAAAATAAAAAGTCCATATATGTTATTAATAAATGTTTCTTTACAGCTTAATTTTACAATTGAATAATTATCACAGTATATTCTGTTCAATTTATATTTACACAGTTGAAGTTGGGATGCTAGAATAATACCAACACCAATTTCACAAGAAGGCAAAAACCATGAAAAAAATATTAGTTTTCTGACAGTGGAGATTTTTATAAGAGTTGCATAATGTAATGGTTTACAGATGGACACATATCTGTCATAGGCCATAGCTGACAAGAGGGTGAACTCTGACGCACCATATGTGTACAGAAAAAATGCCTGAAGTAAACACTCTTGATAATACACAGTTTGTTTTTCAGACAGTAAATCAATGAGCAGTTTAGGATAAAGAGCTGTTGCACCAAAGAGACCGTTACAAAGCAAAGCAGCAATAAAAATGTACATGGGCTCATGGAGATGTTTCTTTTTGAATATTACAGAAATTATAGCACAGTTAAAGCAGATAATCATTATATAAGCAGTAAGAGTAAACATAAAATAAACATATCTGTAATGCTCTAACTCCACATGCCCCTCCAGTGTTAAATATGTCCTGGTAAAATTAGTAGAATAATCCATTAATTTCTGAAAAGTAATCCATGTGATTTTACAGAATCATTCCAGAGTCATTAGAGATTTGCTAAGCATAACTAGAAGAAAATTCCTGCCTATTTCCAGAACTTAACAGAAATTAATTATAAATATGGTTTGTAATTAATTTCAATAGTCATTAATGTCTTTCTCCTAAAGATCTTCAGAGTAAACACATCTTGAATATCTTTTTGAATTATAGTACATGAAGATAAAGATAAAGATTTTGTCATTGTAGTGATACAATGAAATTTGTTTGGTAGCTCTCAGAGACCAGCAGCAAAAGGAAGTATAAAATCTACAATATAAAAAATCAAATATAATATAAAAATACAAAATACAATATAAAAATTCCAAAAATATACAAAGAACATAAAGAAGATAAATAACTAGAATCTAAAATATAAAAGTATATACAGGGTGATGTATGCAGTGGGACATGAATCGGAGTGCAAAAAACAGTGGCAGTGCGAACAGGTATTAATGAGAGTGCGAAAGTATTGCAGAGATTATAATAATAGCAAGTACAGTGGGGCAAAAAAGTATTTAGTCAGCCACCAATTCTGCAAGTTCTCTCACTTAAAAAGATGAGAGCGGCCTGTAATTTTCATCATAGGTACACTTCAACTATGAGAGACAGAATGAGAAAAAAAAATCCAGAAAATCACATTGTCTGATTTTTAAAGAATTTATTTGCAAGTTATGGTGGAAAATAAGTATTTGGTCAATTTGGTTGCTGGTAGTTTGGCCCATTCCTCCATGCAGATCTCCTCTAGAGCAGTGATGTTTTGGGGGTGTCGCTGGGCAACACGAATTTTCAACTCCCTCCAAAGATTTTCTATGGGGTTGAGATCTGGAGACTGGCTTGCCCACTCCAGGACCTTGAAATGCTTCTTACGAAGCCACTCCTTCGTTGCCCGGGCGGTGTGTTTGGGATCATTGTCATGCTGAAAGACCCAGCCACGTTTCATCTTCAGTGCCCTTGCTGATGGAAGGAGGTTTTTACTCAAAATCTTACGATACATGGCCCCATTCATTCTTTCCTTTACACAGATCAGTCGTCCTGGTCCCTTTGCAGAAAAACAGCCCCAAAGTATGATGTTTCCACCCCCATGCTTCAAAGTAGGTATGGTGTTCTTTGGATGCAACTCAGCATTCTTTCTCCTCCAAACACGACAAGTTGAGTTTTTACCAAAAGGTTCTATTTTGGTTTCATCTGACCATATGACATTCTCCCAATCCCCTTCTGGATCATCCAAATGCTCTCTAGCAAACTTCAGACGGGCCCGGACATGTACTGGCTTAAGCAGGGGGACACGTCTGGCACTGCAGGATTTGAGTCCCTGGCGGCGTAGTGTGTTACTGATGGTAGCCTTTGTTACTTTGGTCCCAGCTCTCTGCAGGTCATTCACTAGGTCCCCCTGTGTGGTTCTGGGATTTTTGCTCACCGTTCTTGTGATCATTTTGACCCCACGGGGTGAGATCTTGCGTGGAGCCCCAGATCAGGGGAGATTATCAGTGGTCTTGTATGTCTTCCATTTTCTAATAATTGCTCCCACAGTTGATTTCTTCACACCAAGCTGCTTACCTATTGCAGATTCAGTCTTCCCAGCCTGGTGCAGGTCTGCAATTTTGTTTCTGGTGTCCTTTGACAGCTCTTTGGTCTTGGCCATAGTGGAGTTTGGAGTCTGACTGTTTGAGGTTGTGGACAGGTGTCTTTTATACTGATAACGAGTTCAAACAGGTGCCATTAATACAGGTAATGAGTGGAGGACAGAGGAGCCTCTTAAAGAAGAAGTTACAGGTCTGTGAGAGCCAGAAATCTTGCTTTTTTGTAGGTGACCAAATACTTATTTTCCACCATAATTTGCAAATAAATTCTTTAAAAATCAGACAATCCCTGTGTCCCTATAATGAAAATTACAGGCCTCTCTCATCTTTTTAAGTGGGAGAACTTGCACAATTGGTGGCTGACTAAATACTTTTTTGCCCCACTGTATAATAATAGAGTGGCAGAATATTGCACAAATTATAATAATAGCAGTACAGTTCTGGGTGTAAAGTGATCAGTGTTTTAGCAGCAACTTGGTGGAGAAGAGGGGGTGGGTAACAGCTTAACTATTAGCCATTATAATTTTGTGTGTAATTGTGTGTGGGGGGGATGATGCAGCTTACATCTCTGGGGAAGAAGCTGTTCCTTAGTCTATTTGTGCGTGTCTTGATTGTCCTGTATCTTTTGCCCAATGGGAGGGGCACAAACAGTCTGTGTACTGGGTGGATTGGGTCCTTGATGATGTTGCTAACTCTCTTGTGTATCCGGCTAGCATAGACCATGTCCAGATTGGGGAGCTTGGTTCCTACAATCTTCTGTGCAGTCTTGATTATCCAAGCCAGGTCTCTTCGGTTCTCTGTGGTGCAGCTGGTGTACCACACTGTGATACAGTGGCAGAGAATGCTCTCTATTGTACTCCTGTAGAAATTTACTTGGAGCTGAGAGGGTACTTTGGCTTTCTTGAGTTTTCTTAGGAAGAAGAGGCTTTGTTGAGCTCTCTTCACTAAGTGGTGTTAATGGTCCATGTTAAGTGCTTTTTATGTGCAGACCTAGGAATTTGATGTCATTAACCCTTTCAACCTCGTTTTAGTGGTATTCAGAACCAGGTCACTCTCCAGAAACCATTTAAATAAATGTTGAACCTCCTCTCTGTAGTGTGTCTCATCGTTTCCTGACATCAGTCCCACTACAGTGGTGTTGTTCAATTGAAATAATAGTAGGGAAACAATATACCTTTGACACCAAACACAGCATAATATCAACCAAACCCCACTTGTTCATCTGTGATCAAATATTCAAATATTGACCCCTCTTGATCAAACTATGAATATAGACCTTGGGTGTGAAAACACTATGTGTAAAAGCAATCTGTGATCGTTAGACACTGAAGGAGTCCAGTGGAGACGACGACTGAAGTAAACGTTGTCCTTGAATCACAATTATAATCCGTATTGTAGAGCATCAAAGCAGTCCTTAAAGCAACTCCATGGAAGTTGACCAAACAGGTCAACTTTAGTCCTTGACAACACCACCAATGAAGATTCCAATTCCATCCACAACATTGCCATATGTTTCAATCATAACGTAGAAAAAGAGAAAAACAAAAGATACCCAGTTACATACCCAGACTTTTAAATTCTGAACATGATAGGTATCAACATTTCCAGGCTCACCAAGAAATGAAACAGCATAATTTACTGGACAGACATTTTTCCACTTTTGCTGGACCCTTCCATTTTTAATTAGCATTTTTGCTTGGTCTGAGCTTGTTCTACATTCTCTCTTACCACCTGGATATGTGATTTACCCTTTCTGTGAGGTTTGTTTGTGGGTGATACACAGTTGTTAATTTCTGCACAACTCCCCATTGCTTGCAAATCAAGTTAATTAGATGGGATGTGAACTGTGCCCCATGATCGGATACAAGGTAAATGGGAATTCCCCATCTAGTCAATACTTCTTCCACTAAGATGCGTGTTATTTGGGATAGCACAGTTTGTAAAGGAAATAGCTCCACTTGGCTGTTCGTAAAGGAAATAACTCCACTTTCTTGGAACAATAGTCAACCACCAGCAATAAGTATTCATTCTGCTTACCACTCTTCGGAAAAGGTCCCATTAAATCTACACCAAGCATGTATCCTGGCTCCACCACAGGTGTTCACTGTAAATGGCCAGACAGCTTTGACAAGTTAGGTTTGTACTTCTGACATATGTGACAAAACTTGCGTACTTACATACGTCTGCACGCATACTAGGCCAGTATGCAACTTCCATTAGCCTGAGCAACGGCTTCATTCATCCGAGATTCCCACTCAGAGGATTATCATGTGCATACTGTAAAAACTCATTTCGGAGCAATGCTGGGATGACTAATTGCAATTTCTCTCCATAATGACTACTAGGGATTCTGGGGAATAACAAACCATTTTCACACACATACCTTACACGTGTTATCCGCATTCACCTGAGCATCAGCCTTCTTTCTCAGCTCTTGCACTTCTGGATCCTCACTGTGTGCAGTGGCTAGGTCAGACAGGTTGACTCGTAAAATTGCTGGCTTAACTGGGGACTTCATGGTTTTGAGAACTGTCAACCTTCCTGAAGTTGCCACTGGTTCCATGCTCATTGATAGCACATCTGGGACTACGTTGGACTGGCCCTTTCTATACTTGACAGTAAATTGGAATCCTTGCAAACGAATGGTCCATTGTGTCAATCTTGAAGACAGTTTGGGGTGTTGGAATACCCAAGTTAATGCAGCGTGGTCAGTACTCACCTCAAAAGGTCGACCTTGTAAATATGCCCTCCATTTCTCCACAGCCCAGATCACTGAAAGACATTCTTTTTTTGAAACAGAATATGCTTTTTCAGGTAACAAACGGGATTGGTATGCCACAACATGCTCTTCTCCCTTTAAATCTTGAGTCAATACTGCTCCTAACCCAACTTCACTCGCATCTGTTTGGACTTTGACAGGTCAGGTGGAATTAGCACCGGAGCATTTGTCAGGTCTCACTTAATGGTGTCCAATGCTGTCTGGCATTCATCTGTCCAAACCCAGGTAGCATTCTTTTGTTTTAGAGCATGGAGTGAAGCAGCCTTTTCCAAAAACTTGGGTATAAATCAGTGATACCATCCTGCTTAACCTATAAAACGTAGATCTTTGAGAGATTGAGGCACAGAGAAATCACATACTGCAGACACTTTTGACGGATCAGTCTTAACTCCTTCTCCCGATATGACAAGTAACAAGAATGTAAGGGATCTGTGAAAAAAGTTTACATTTTCTCAAGTTAAGAGTAAGAGTGGCACTGGACAAACAGTTAAACACTTGATTAAGATGTTGTAGGTGCTTTTCTTCATTTTCTGAGAATATCAACACATTGTTTATATATATATCAGACAGAATTTTCTTCTTAAGTCCCTGAGAACATGCTCCATCAATCTTTGGAATGAAGCTGCAGCATTTTATGGCCAAAGGGTAGCCACAAGAATTTAAACAGCCCTGCAGAGGTAACAATGTCTTTTGTATGCTTTTTGGCTCCATCTCCATTTGCCAATAACCAGTCTTGAGGTCAATAGTGTTAAAGACAGTTGTTCAATGTTATGATTCCAGAATGTCCTGTATTTGTGGTATTGGATAGGCATCAAGGTGAGTTTTTGCATTTACGCATCTGTAATCTACACACAACCTTGATCCTCCATCTTTTTTGGGTACCACCACTACTGGTGAAGCCCATGGAGAAATGGATGTACAGATGATCTTATCCAGTAGCCCTTGAATTTCTGCATCAACAAATTGTTGTTTTTCTCTTGAGAGCTTATAGGGTTTTTTTTCCTCACGGGAAATTTGTCCCATGATAATGGTGATAATTCAATGTTTGACTAGACTTGACTGACCTATTTCATGTGTGCAGACTGTGGGCCATTTCAACATCAGTTCCCTCAGCACCTCTTTGCTATGATGATTTATATCAGCTTTCTGAATAAGGTCATGGATTGACTGTAGAGTTTCATCTGAAAACACAGGTGTGGGCAGAGCAAGGTAGAAATGTATGGTAGAACAGGATTCATCTGACCACAAAGGAAAAGTTACAACTTTCGCATTATCTTCTAATACTGTCAGTTGATATGGAGATCTTCTGAAGTCAAGGACGATCCCTGAAGATAACAGAAAATCCATACCGAGGATAATGGGTACTGTTAAGTAAGTATCATGCATTACATACAATGGTCTATTTTTTTCCCTTGCATTTCACATTCCCACTCCAGCTTGCCAATAGCATCCTGTCTGACTGTTGGCAAGCATGAAGGACTGGCCATTGTTCGGTTTACATAGTTCTTGACAATGCAATTGCTTTCAACAAGACTCTTGAATGAGCGATAAGGTACTGCCGATATCAATCATTGCTCAGAAGTATCGGCCACATAGAATGATAGGGAGGGTGATCATCTTAGAAGACAGAAAAAGAGAAAACAAAGAAAAAAAAACTATAGTTGTGGTAGATCAGCTCACACGCTGCTACCAGGCAAATTGGCACACTAACCAAAAGGTATCAATTCTCCTCTTCTTCTATTCAGCTACCCCATTTATCCATGCTCAACCCAAGTTAAGGCTTCCCCCTACCAGCACGGAATAAACTGCAGCTGAACTCATCTCATAGCAGGCTGAAGACTGTTACACCATGAGCAGAGTGTGGTGGTTAGTCCAAGATTGTTAAGTTTGTCTACCAGTTTGTGGGGCACTATCATGTTAAATGCTGAACCAAAGTCAACAAATAACATCTTGATGTAGGTTTTGGGATGTCCAGGTTGGACAGGCTTGTGTGGAGTTTGGTTGAGATTGCATCCTCCGTTGATCTGTTCCCATGCTAGGCAAACTGGTGGCTGTCCAGATCAGTAGGGATGCTGGCCTTGATGTGGGGAAGAACCAGCCTCTCAAAGCACTTCATGATAATCGGTGTCAAATTTCAGTGGTTTGAAGGTCTGGTGACTGGAGGTGCAGCTATTGTTGCACAGGGAGAAGAATAGAGGAGAAAGAATACAGCCTTGGTGGGAACTGGTACGGATGGTCCTGCAGTCACAGACATGTTTTTTTCCAGTCTCAGGTGCTTCCTTCTGTCAGTCAGGAAGTCTGTGATCAACCTACAAATGGAATCAGTCATTAAAGATGCGGCGGAATTGGTAGAATCCTGTTACGGGGATAGAAGGACTCGGTACTAAAGAATCAGAATCAGAAATCAGAATCAGAATCAGAAAGAGCTTTATTGCCAAGTATGTTTGCACATACAAGGAATTTGTTTTAGTGTCTCAAGCTCCAGTGCACAGAGACAACAACAACAATACAAACAACAACAACACAAAATAGGATGAGAAATAAAAATACACATATTTAAATAGGAAAATAAAGTAATTTGTATGTACAGAATAGAATAGAATGAGTTGAGATGTAGGGATGTGGGGGTGGTTATGAGATTATTGCACTTTTTTAAAAAAAATTTTATTACCCAATGTTGGGAACATTCAACTGTTCAAAAGGTAGATTGCTTGGGGGAAGAAACTGTTCTTGTGCCTGGCTGTCCTAGTAGTTGCTGCTCTGTAGCATCAGCCAGATGGCAAAAGGTCAAAAAGGAGATGGCCTGGATGTGAGGGGTCCAGAGTGATTTTCAGAGCCCTTTTCCTCACTCTAGATGTATACAGTTCTTGAAGTGTGGGCAGAGGAGCACCAATAATCCTTTCAGCAGTCTGAACCATTCTCTGTAGACTTCCGATTTTGTAGCTGAGCTAAACCAAACAGTTATAGACGTGCACAGAACAGACTCAATGACGGCTGAGTAGAACTGTGTTAGCAGCTCCTGTGGCAGGTTTAACTTCCTCAGCTGCCGAAGGAAGTACAGTCTTCGTTGGGCCTTTTTGATAATGGAGTCTATGTGAGTGTCCTACTTCAGGTCCTGAGAGATGGTGGTGCCCAGGAACCTGAATGACTCCACTGTTGGTACAGTGCTGTTCATGATGGTGAGTGGGGGGAGTGCAGGGGTGTTCCTCCTGAAGTCCACTATCATCTCCACTCTTTTGAGCGTGTTGAGCTCCAGGTTGTTAAGACTACACCAGGCAGCCAGGTGCTCAATCTCTTGTCTGTAAGCAGACTCATCACCGTCCTGGATGAGGCCGATGACTGTAGTGTCATCCACAAACTTCAGGAGCTTGACAGATGGATCAGTAGAGGTGCAGTCATTGGTGTAAAGGGAGAAGAGCAGTGGGGAGAGGATGCAACCCTGGGGGGTGCCAGTGCAGCTGTATGATGTGAATTTCCCCAGTTTCACTAGCTGATGCCTATCTGTCAGAAAGCTGCTGATCCACTGACAGATAGAGCTAGGAACAGAGAGCTGGGTTAGTTAGTTAGAAGTGGGGAGTACCGAGCCTGGCCCGTTATCCAGATGGATGGAGGATTGTGATAGGATTTAATCAGGGGGTCTGGAGATGACAGGCAGAATTAGGTGAGAAACAATAGGCAATCTTATTTTAGTGACTGTCTGATGCAGGGCACGAACTGGGGAGGTTTTGCACTCTGCTAGATTTCTCGACACACTAACAACTGCGCTATCAAGCCATGTGAAGCCTATGGGGACGAGTGCAGGAAAATGCCTAGAAATACATTGGGAAGTGCCACAGATACTGCAAGGCAAGGGAAAAGCCCCACTTGACACAAGCAAGCTTTTTGGAGGCTTGAACAATACCCTCGCCAAGCCCGAATCAAAGTTCTTTATAATAATAACAACTGATGAGGAGCTGAACCTCAGCCTACCACATCAGTAAATAACTTGTCCAATTTAACTAGTAGATAAAGGCTTTCAGGGAAGCTACGCTAGTACCAAAATTATCTCTCAGCAACCTATAGTCTCTGATGCTTGCACAGATCCTATGTCTGCATGCTGACTGGCAAAACTCCAAGGTTTATATAGAGGCGTGCCCAGGTGCCGTGCATCAGCCCTAACGTGACGTACAGGTGGACTTGTTACACAGGCACACTCAGCTGGGAGAGCTTGTCCTGTAGCAGAGCCAGAATGATTGTACTGAAAACAGAGCTGGAATCTACTAACAGTATCCTGGCATAGGTTCCTTGAGAGTTCAGGTGATGGAAGATGGAGGAAATAGCCCAGGACACCATCCGTCATCTCATTAGGAGCATTCCCCAACATTGTCAGGCATGCATACACATTACCTAGTCCATATCAGTATAGATATCCAGCATGATATTTTTCCCTATTGAGATATTTTGTGTTTTCAAAGTCTTCCTTTAAGTTTTTTGAGCAGTATATATCAGATTTCATGATTTAATAGTTATTTTTCTGTTAGTTGCAAGTTTATTCACTCAGAATAGCCTTGCCCTCAGGAAATCGCCAAAACACTGAACACCACTCCAAAACAAAGATGGGGAAGTGAGGTGGCATTAGAGATAAAGCTAAACCCTCATCAAACATTGCTCCCAAGCATTTTTCTTGCAAATTTATGATCTCTGGTAAATGAAATGGATCTTTGAATAACATTGCAAAACCGGAAACATGGCTTAACAACAACCTTCCCAGGAGCACCATTGAGCTAGAGGAACACAGTGTTTTCTGGGGCAGACAGATCAGCAATGAACTCTGGTAAGCACAAGGGTGGAGGTCTGTGCATTTATTTTAACAAATCATGGAGCACAGACTATCCGGATGCTAATGCCAAGGCAGCTGTGGAAGAACTGCTTGCAGATATCAGCAAGCAACAGGCTGTACACCCAGATGGAGCATTTATTGTTGCTGGGGACTTCAACCACTCCAACTTAAGACCTGTACTTCCCAGATTTTATCAGCATGTTTCCTGCACTACAGGAGGGGACAACACACTGGACCACATTTCCCATTGGCATGAATAAACTATCTATCTATCTATCTATCTATCTATCTATCTATCTATCTATCTATCTATCTATCTATCTATCTATCTATCTATCTATCTATCTATCTATCTATCTATCTATCTATCTATCAAGAGCCATTTCCCTCCCCCACTTGGTTCAGTCTGATCACTTCTCTTTGTTCATTCTACCCAAAATACACACCACTCATCAAACATGTGAAACCATCAGTGAAGACAGTGAAATTATGGCCAGAGAGGGGCATTTCCTTAGTACAGCTAGAAGACACTGACTGGAGCATGTTTGCCTCACAGGCCACCTCAGGCTCACAGACAGACATCAACACCTATACATCATCTGTACTGGACCATAACAACACGTGTATTGACAACATCACCACTGTCAAACACGTGAAATACTTTCCTAATAGAAGCCATGGATGAACTCTAAGGTTCACATCTTGCTGGAAGCAAGAGACGCTGCTTTTAAATCCGGCAACACAGCGGACTATAACAGAGCCAGGGACAACCTGAAAAGGGGCATTAGGAAAGCCAAGCATGTACATAAACTACATTGAGGAACACTTCCAAAGCAACTCCGACCACAGATGTGTATACATGCTTCCCTTTGGTAACATCATTAGAAGACATGGGATTAGTTTCCATTATGATGATACCCAGTTATACAGCTCATCAAAACCAGATGACATATCTAAATTGTCTAGAGTGTGCTAAAGATATTAAAGATTGGATGACTGATGCTTTTCTATTACTAAATCCTGATAAGACAGAGATATTACTGATTGGTCCTAAAACCAGTACACAAAAGTTCTCACAATTCAACTTGTACTTAGAAAGATGTTCTATTACTACTAGCTCGACCTGGGCGTAATATGAGACAGCAACTTGTCCTTTGAAACAATATATTAATAAAATATAATATTATAATAATAATAATAATAAATATTTCTGATATTACTAAAACAGCCTTCTTCTACCTTCTTCCACCTAGATATGCTCCCACATATCTAGCCAGTCTTCTAACACATCACAATCCACCACGCTCCTTAAGATCTCAAAATTCTGGACTTCTTGTAGTTCCCAGAATATCAAAGTCTACAAAAGGGGGCAGAACGTTTTTGTATTTAGCTCCTAAATTTTGGAATAGCCTTCCTGACAGTGTTCGGGGCTCAGACACAGTCTCACAGTTTAAACGCAGACTAAAGACAGATCTCTTTTGCGAGTCATATACTTAATACAGCCCATAACTTTGTACTCCAATACATCTGATTAAATGCACATCATCATCTAGTGCCTGCTAATATTATGAACAGCAGATATGCTAATTCCTTTCCATTTGTTTCTCTTCTTCTACCCATCCCCTAGATGGCTAGATATGTGGGAGTTAAGCCATTTAGAGTCATTTAGAGTGTTGTATGTAAGTAGTGCTAGTTTATAATCAATTCTAAACTTAACAGGTAGCCAGTGTAAGGATGATAATATTGGGGTTATATGATAATACTTTCTTGACCTGGTAAGGACTCTGGTGGCTGCATTCTGGACTAACTGTAGCTTTTTTATTGAAGATGCAAGACAACCACCTAGTAATGCATTTCAATAGTCCAGTCTGGAGGTCATGAATGTGTGAACTAGCTTTTCTGCATCAGATACAGATAAAATGTTCCTCAGCTTGGCGATATTTCTGAGTTGATGCTGTTTTTGTAATATCAAAAATATGTTTTTCAAAGGACAAACTGCTGTCTAATATTACGCTCAGGTCTTTCACTGTAGAGCTAGTAGTAATAGAACATCCTTCTAAATGCAAGTTGAATTGTGAAAGCTTTTGTGTACTGGTTTTTGGACCGATCAGTAATATCTCCGTCTTATCAGGATTTAGTAATAGAAAATTATCGGTCATCCGAACTTTAATATCTTTAACACACTGTTAATCTAGACAGTTTAGATATTTCATCTGGTTTTGATGAGATATAATTGGGTATTGTTAGCATAACAATGGAAACTAATCCCATGCCTTCTAATGATGTTGCCTAAGGGAAGCATGTATATTGAACAAATCAGAGGTCCTTAAACTGATCCTTGTGGGACCCCATATTTCACTGGCATTACACTGGACAGTTCTCCATTTAAATCTACAAAATGGTATTGAGCAGACAGGTAGGATCTAAAGCATTTTAATGCCTGTCCCTGAATACCTATGTGATTTTGTAAGTGATCTACAAGAATGTTATGATCTATAGTGTTGAATGCAGCACTAAGATCAAGTAAGACTAATATTGAGATGCAGCCTTGGTCCAAAGCTAAAAACAAGCCATTTGTGATTTTTTCTAGTGCAATTTCTGTACTAAGATGGGGCCTGAAACCTGACTGAAATTCTTCAAGGATATTGTTTTCCTATAAGAAGGAGCATAATTGAGCAGACACAACATTTTCTAATATTTTAGAGATAAAGGGAAGGTTTGAAATCGGTCTGTAATTTGATAAGTCATTAGGGTCTAGTTTAGGTTTCCTAAGAAGAGGCTTAATAACTGCTAGCTTGAGAGGTTTTGGGACGTGACCTAAATATAACAAGGAATTAATAATATTAAGGAGAGGCTCTCCACTTGTATGCATCACTTCTTTCAGCAATCCAGTTGGAATTGGATCTAACAAACAGGTTGTTGAATTAGCCGTGTTGATAAGTTTATATAGCTCTTCCTGTCCTATACCTGTAAAGCATTGTAGCTTTAGATGTGGAGCTTTAGGCTAGACTAGATCACCGGATGCTGTCAAAGGTTGAACATCCATTATTTTGTTCCTGATACTATTGATTTCCCCTTCTTGAACCGCCACCTTATTGTGGTGGAGGGGTTTGAGTACCCGAATGAACCTAGGAGCCATGTTGTCAGGGGCCTAGTGCTCCTGGTAGGGTCTCCCAAGGCAAACGGGTTGTAGGTGACTGGTCAGACTAAGAGCGGTTCAAAACCTTTATGGAAATAAAATCAAGGGCCGTTAGGTCGCCCGGACTGGCGTCACCAGGGCCCCACCCTGGAGCCAGGCCTGGGGTTGGGGCACGCAGGCGAGCGCCTGCTGGCCGAGTCTTTGCCTGCGGGACTCGGCCGGGCACAGCCCGAAGAAAAGATGTAGGCCCACCTTCCCGTAGGCCCACCACCCGCAGGAAGGAGCATAAGGGTCCGGTGCAATGTGTTTTGGGTAGCAATCATGGGCGGGGGCCCCAACGACCCAAACCCTGGACAAAGAATCTGGCTTTTGGGACATGGAATGTCACCTCACTGGGGGGAAGGAGCCTGAGCTGGTGAGGGAGGTTGAGCGGTACCGGCTAGAGATAGTCGGGCTTGCCTCCACGCACAGCCTGGGCTCTGGAACCCAACTCCTCGAGAGAGGTTGGACCCTCTTCTTTGGAGTGCCCCATGGTGAGAGGCTTGGGCTGGGGTGGGCTTGCTTATAGCCCCCCAGCTCAGCCACCATGTGGTGGAATTTTCCCCGGTAAACGAGAGGGTTGTTTCCCTGCACCTTCGGGTCGGGGATAAGTGTCTCACTGTTGTTTCAGCTGGGCCGAACAGCAGTGTGGAGTACCCAACCTTCTTGGAGACCCTGCGAGGGGTGTTGGAAGGTGCTCCGACTGGGGACTCCTTAGTTTTGCTGGGGGACTTCAACACCCATGTGGGCAAAGACAGTAATACCTGGAGGGGCATGATTGGGAGGAATGGCCCCCCTGATCTGAACTCGAGTGGTGTCCTGTTGCTGGACTTCTGTGCTAGTCACAGCCTGTCCATATCGAACACCATGTTCAAGCATATGGGTGCCCATCAAGACACCCTAGACCAGAGATCAATGATCGACCTTGTGGTCGTCTCATCTGACCTTCGGCCACATGTCTTGGACACTCGGGTGAAGGGAGGGGTGGAGAGTTGCTGGCCTCGACTGGGGATATTGTCGGATGGTGGAAGGAATACTTCGAGGATCTCCTCAACCACAATGACATGCCTTCTGTAGAGGAATCAGAGGCAAAGGACTCAGAGGTAGTTTCATTCATCATCCAAGCTGAGGTCACTGAGGTAGTTCAGCAGCTCCTTGGTGGCAAGGCACCGGGGGTGGATGAGATTTGCCCTGGGTACTGGGGAGAGAAGCAGTTCTGGGTCAAGATCTCGAAGATGGGTGGCGGTGGAGGGGGAGAGGTCCTCGCCTGGGGCTTGGCTCATGTCTTCTGCAGCTGCTGCATCCAGGCTGTGTGGTACCCTGGTGCTGGAGTGTACGAAACCTGGGTGGGCCACGTCCTTGGTGTGCTGGGCCTGGGCAGAAAAACACACAAAGCTGAGGTTGTGGGAGTGTATCTTTCTCGCCACGAATTTACATGGAATAGGTGAGCGTCAGTCCGGGATGATGGACCTGTAGGTCGCGGACCTGCTTCTCCACAGCTTCCAGCTCCAAATCCACCGAATGCAGCTTGAAAGAATCCTCACCTGCACTCAAAGGCAGACACAAAACCAACATAAGTTTAGTTGCAGTAGTAAACAGACATAACTGGTGTGGAAAATGTAAACAAACATGTGGTAAGCGGGCTAATCAGCGATAAGTGGGTGTTTTGGAAAACAAATAACTAGTGATACAAAACGTGTTTGGAGTGAGAATATTATAAGACACTATAAATACTATAAAAGTTATAATATAGGACTGGATTTGAGATAAAAATTAAGAAAATTTTGCGAAATTGTAGGTCAGCTTGGCGGAGACTATTGACTATACATAAATGCAGAAAGGACATTGTTCATATCACATTCTCCGGTGTCACCCAAATGAGGATGGTTTCTCTTTTGAGTCTGGTTCCTGTCAAGGTTTTTTCCTAATACCATCTTGTCACACTTTACCAAGGAGGAGGACTGAGAGGAAGCAGGTAAGTGCAGAGTGGACTTTAATTACAAAACATACTGGTGAAAACAAAGAAACTGAAATGGCACACAAATAAAAGACACTGAAAAAACAAGCTAAACTGAAGCACTTTAGTTAGAACCCTAACAAAGTCCCAAGGTGAAAAAGCTCGGCAGAAGCACAGACGATAGATCCACAGAGCACAGTCAAGAAGAGAAGTCTCTGAGGAAGCAATCATAATACTACCCAATGACTGAGTGGAGTGAGGAAGCTAAATGGTGCGCTGGTAATTGGGTGCAGGTGACAGTGCTAGAACTCCGGTGATTGGGGGCGTGGTTGAGTGGCTGTGGTTGGTGCATCTGTGACACATCTAACTGAGTTTTTCCTTGCCACAGTCACCTCAAACTTGCTCACTAGGGATAATTTTGTCTAACATCTAGGACTGTTTGAATGTTTTGCTTCTTATGTTCTGTAAAGCTGCTTTTAGACAATGTTCATTGTTAATTAATAATTAATATAATATAATCTGATGCTGATCACAATTTGGAGGGTTTGATTATTCTTAATTTATTAAGTAGATAGAAAACTGAAATGATTGAACATAACTCCACTTAAACTTAAACCTAGGTTTCTCCTTACAAGTTCAAGTTTCGGTTTGTTCTAATTTAACTTTAAATTGAGGTATTCTCCATTCAAGTTTAAGTCAAGGCTACTCCATTACAACTCAAACCAAAGCATTCTCCATTCAAGTTTAAGTCAAGGCTACTCCATTACAACATAAACTGAGGCATTCTCCATTTCAATTTAAGTTCACAAGCAAAGATTAAAGAGGTTTATAATAATGATTTTACATAGGCTCAGAATAAGTCAAAATTAACAGTTTTATTTTGCCAGACAGGTTACACTTAAATCAATCTATTCAATTAGAAAAATATGAAACACACTAGGGGGGCACGGTAGTTAGCACATTTGCCTCACACCTCCAGGGTTGGGGGTTTGATTCCTGCCTCCGCCATGTGTGTGTGGAGTTTGCATGTTCTCCCCGTGCCTCTGGGGTTTCCTCCGGGTAAACCGGTTTTCTCCCCCAATCCAAAGACATGCATTGTAGGTTGATTGGCATCTCTAAATTGTCCGTAGTGTGTGATTGTGTGAGTGAATGAGAGTGTGTGTGTGCCCTGCGATGGGTTGGCACTCCGTCCAGGGTGTATCATGCCTTGATGCACAATGACACCTGAGATAGGCACAGGCTCCCCGTGACCCGAGAATAGTTTGGATAAGCGGTAGACAATGAATGAATGAAACATACTAACAATTAAAATGATCAGAATAGTATGAAAAATACAAGCTACAGAATCAAAGTTATACCTGGCAATAGAGATACACAATAATAGTGTGGGAAGTCCTGAATGCAGATGCTTCCCTGAGTCCTTTGCCAGTGCACCCTATATACCCAAGAGAGACAAAGGGTCATAAAATCTATGGGTCAACTAATGACCTGGTTTTGACCCAGTCAAAGACACATCTGGATCAGAGATTGATTGTGATCTGTGTTTTTAGTTTTGTAACCCAGAGATAACACTAAGTAAGTGTTGTAAAAGACTCAAATTGTTATCTTGTGACCTGAGAAAGGGTTGAACGACATATCGCAGGATGAATGTTGAGTTGTATCAATTTTCCCTTAACTTTCCATTATCAATTAACTCAGTAAACTTATCAAAATGAAATTCAGTAAACTACCAAACTTAGCCAAATAACGAGCAGTCAATCAGCCGATGGGAACAAGCAAATTCTTTATTCAGTAAGACACACCTGTCAGATGTACATTACTGAAGAGAGCAACCGGTCTGAAGACCTTTGAAAAATTCCCTACTATTTATACATCCAATTCAATTTTAACATTTCATCCCCCTTCATTCAAGCCCCTCCTTACCTAATTTGCATACAGACTTATCGGTGGCTATCTTTTTGGCTATCTCTTCAGCTCTTCAGAACGTCTCTACCTCTTTCCTAGAACCTTTGTTTTTTTTTGTTTTTTTTATTTTGATTCTTTGAACACGATGCTGTCTTCACCTCCTTGTGACTTCTGACATAGTCTTGACCTTGAACACGATGTTCTAGACGTTTGCAAGTTTGGGTAACTGCACATTGCAAAGTCAGCATTATGTTCTTCTGCATTTTATTTACCTAGCTCAGCGCAAAGCAAGTGTTGCGGTTACATGTTCTCGCACCTCAGCGTTTCAACTGTCCCTGTAACCACACTGTCTAGTCTATTTCCTCTTTTATCTAGTTTTTATTTTTGCTTTTCTTCACTCTCGGTGCAAATCTTGGGCTTTAAGCCTTTAAGCATTTCATAACCTGCATTTTAAGATTAAATAGTCTGCGTTTTAAGATTAATTAGTCACAGGATATGCACCTTGCTCATCCAATTTCCTATTAGCTCAATCGGCCGGTCAGCCAACCCAATGAGCTCATTGGGTAGGCCGACCGACCAACCTGCAATCTCCAATGCTTCTAATAGATCTCTTTTCCCTCTTTCCAACCTCAGTGTGGTTATTACACTAGCATGCCAATACTTCTATAGTTATGCTTGATTATCATATTTCTGCCTCAAGCAAAGCCTGCTCTTAAGTTATAATTGAATACTGTAAGGATATAGTTGGATACTGTAAGATTAATATACTTGAATACTGTAAGAATATACTATTTTAAGCAGAGTATTGTTATGTTAAAAGTAAGCATAAAATTAACCTTAAAATTTCTCCGACATCACTCCCCCCTTTGAGACTCTTGAGTCTCACAATCGATCTGTACGTGTCTTACGTTCACTGCTCTGTGCTGTTATCCCTCATAACTTTACATCATCCTATGTAACAAAATACATATGACTTTTATACACAATCAATGTACTTATAGATGAGGCACACTTCTTTCTTTCTTCTCACCCAGGCACTTTACGTAATGTTGAGAGTCTGTTGGAGCTCCTGGAGAGGTTACTAGCACTTCACCAGGGCCTCATCACTACACAGTCCAATGTATCACATGGATACTATCCAATGTTTGTTAGACATCAGAGACATTTATAGACTATGAAAATATTCTAAGTTCCATATAATTAGACATTTTGTATATTTAACGTATCAAGTACGCTTTTATAACCTCCTTCTCCTACTTACTCTCTCTCCTGCCCAAAGTTTCCCATTATTTCCCCATTTTTTCACATCACTCCCCCATGACCTGCTGCTCTTGAACGGTGAACCAGGAGTGGGCAAAAAACCTCCAATGCCAATTCTGAGGGAAAATTCCCACTCTGCCCGCAGTTTGCGCGACAGCCAGTCATGCCAGGGTCACCAAATACATATAAACACATACATACATACATTCATTATTCTCACATACACAGTTTCATTAAAGATTCGAAAGTACAATTTATATAAGCAACGAGTCAATTCCACCACCAATAGTGGGTTCTGCAGGTTGACTTCACATAATAGAAGTTAGAGCCAGTGCAAATATTCTGGCGGTTGGACATGTCGCTTCCGTGCAAAATGTTCAGTTGATGTACAGCAAGGGTGAAAGACCCTCCACCTTGTTGTTATACAGAACTCCTAGGGTGGCCATCATTTTACAGCATGCAGCACATTGGACTGGTCGGGTCGCCAGTCCAGTTAGAACCTCCCCTGCTCATCACATTTCAGTTGTCAGCTGCTCTTCCCATGGTGGCATCAGGTGCATCGCACACTATGATGGGTTGCATTCGGGCTCTGAAAGGTTGCCATAGGTCCTGCACACAACACTTATGCCAAGATAGAGACAGCATAGACAAACACGGACATGGACAAATAACACTGCAAATAACAGACAGACAACAACATCAAAGACTCTAGCCAATTTCTTTTTTTAGGTTTCAAAGCTGTCTCCATTCCTCCTTCCTCAAAGAGACACACATCATGGTTCTTTCCAATGCTTACGCTTGAACCCTCTGATGTATATGTAGTCTACCTGGCGTAGCAGCTCCTCTACCTCAGTGCTGAGTACAGCTTCACCAACCTGTGAACACACTGTTCTATGGATTTGGGTTAGATGTTTTACTTAACTTTCATTTACTTACAGACGTTAGACGTTTTACTTTAATTACATTTTCAAATGCAATTGACAAAAGACAAATGACAAATATACCATCACAACTTCTCCACATTCCAGATCTAGGGTCTAATACTGCTCCACGTTTTCTCCACAATTCTTTCTCCTCTACAGTGGCTAACTCCTGTAATGTTCTAACGTCAACTAATGTGACCTGTGGCTGTTCCTCAAGCTCTCCTGCCTGCATCATTACTTTGACACATGTGTCACCCACTGCCGCTTTTTTAGCTACCTCATCAGCTGCTGCATTTCCTTTAATAACCCATTCCCCGTCTGACTTATGAGCTTTACACTTTACAATTGCCAATTCACTTGGGAGCATCATTGCTCTTAGCAGTTCCGAAATTGCTGGCCCGTGTATAATAGCTGACCCATCTGCTCGCTGGAAACCTCTCTGTGCCCAAATTGGCCCAAACACATGACACACCCCATAAGCGTAGGCCGAATCAGTGTATATGCTGCATGTTTTACCTGAACCCAATTTGCACGCTGCTGTTAGTGCTTTTATCTCTGCCAACTGGGCTGAGCATGGCTGTGGCACCGCCACAGTCATTACTGTGTTAAATTCTCTCAATTTGTCATCATATTGCACTACCGCATAGCCAGCTCTATTTCCCTCATTACTTCGATAGCATGAACCATCTACGAAGAAGACATACTGAGCATCAGGCAGTGGGTGTGATTCTAAGTCTGATCTAGCTTTTAAAAAATTTTCTGTCTCTCAACACACTCATGTGGGACTCCCTCTTCTGGGAGCACTAACCTATCTGCAGGGTTTATTGTGTGGCATTTTTCAATTGTTAGCTCAGGGGCTGATAAAATTACATCATAGCCTGTTCTTTGAGCATTAGTTATCACAAATTTTTGGCTAGTCAATAGCGCATGCAATGCATGCGACGTGTACAGGGTCACTGAATGCCCCATGGTGATTGTTGATGCCTTCTGATAGGCAAATGACGTGGCTGCCAATCCTGGATAGCATGCCCTTCTCCACACTATTGAGCGCTGTGCTAAAGTAGGCTACAGGTCTTTTCCCCATGCCTTCTTTTTCCTGCACTAGTACTACTGAGGCAAACCCTTTTCTTTCAGATACATACAAATAGAATGGTTTGCCATAATCTGGACATGCCAGTGCTGGTGCTGACGACAAGTCACTTTTTAACATATCAAATGCTGCTTCTGCCTCCGTAGTCCAAATTAACTTGGCACTAGACTTTGTTTTCATAGCAAAATCACAGATCCATGGTCTGCTAAAACCAGCCAAACCCAAAAATGATAGCATTTGCTGGACAATTTCTGGTCTGAGGGCTTTTCGAATAGTCTCTACATGCTCTGGTGAGATTTTTCGTGAAGTGCCTTCGAGCACTCTACCTAAGTATTCAACTTTTTTCTGGCAGAATTGCAGTTTTTCTTTACTTACCTTATGCCCGTTTACTGCTAGAGTTTTCAAGACTTGCACCGAGTCCTGTATACATTGCTCTTTAGACTGACTACAAATTAACAGGTCGTCCACGTATTGTAATACTGTGCTGGACACATCCAAGCTTTCCAGCTCTCTAGCTAAGCCTTGGTTAAAAATTGATGGACTTTCACAATAACCTTGTGGCAAACATGTGTACGTGTATTGTTGTCCTTTATAAGTAAAGGCAAACAAGAACTGTGAATCTGGATGCAATGGGACAATAAAAAATGCTGAGCACAGGTCAATTACCGTGTACCATTTAGTTCCTTCTGGAATGTTAGATAATAATGTGTGTGGGTCAGGGACTACTGGAGTCTCTGCTATTACTACTCGGTTCACTGGTCGCAAATCGTGGATCAGTCTCCACTTATCAGAATTTGGTTTTCTGACCGGAAAGATGGGAGTGTTGCACTGGCTCTCTGTTGGGACTAGCACTCCTACTTCTACTAGTCCTTCAATTGTTGGCCCTATCCCTGCTATTGCTTCTTTTGACAGGGGATACTGTTTCTGATATGGTAACTGTGCTCCTGGCTTAAGCTGTATCTTAAATAAACCTGCTGACCTTACTAACCCTACATCTGTCTGATGTCTTGTCCATAACTGATCTGGTACTTGCGTCAAGGCATCCCCCCTTTCGTCCTCTGTGAGTTCACAACCTTCTGCCCATTGGGACAGTTGGTTCATTTTATTCTTTTCTATCCTCATTCTCTCTGTCCTGCTTATCAATACAATCTGTGGTTTTACTTCATCTATTTCTTCTTGCCCTATTTTTAGAAACTTCCTATCTGGCGATACACTGACTCTCTGTCCTACCTGTGTCCACTGTTTTACTTTACTTGCTTCTTTCACCATTGGTCCTAGCTCTTTTGATTCAAAACCTTGCCCAATCAGTAGCGAGGCATGAGGAGCAGCCTCTGGAATCTGGTACCACTGTTCTTGTTGCTTTGGCAATTGAACCGCTGCTGCTACTCCCTGCGGTCCCACTATAAAGTCTATGGTTTTCAGAGAATACTGTGTCCTTGCCACATGTTCGTCCCACATGGCCTCATATTCCTCATTCTGTCCTTCTTCATCATACATCATTGTGCAGTGCCATGGTTCTCTGCTTTCCTTACACTCGGGCCACATTTTGATAAGCTAGGGTTTCCATTTTGCATATAAGTCCCTTATTCCACTCTTCATTTTATCCAATTCTAGCCAGTAGACCTTGTCCGTTACGCATCGTTCCAGTTTTGTTTCTATCATGACATATTGCTGACTCAAAAGTTCTGAGAGCTCCACCCACACTCCTCTTTCTCCGCAATGTATTTTAGCTCCTAATTTGCAGAGCACATCTCTTCCGAGTAGATTCGCTGAAGTTTCTGGGGAGAACAGGAATGATGCTTGCACTGTCACTCCTTGTATATTCAGCTCTTGAGGCTCAGTAAATCGTAAAGTCTGTGTTTTCCCTGAGAAGCCTATTGTTTTAATTGCTTTACTAGAGAGAGGGAGCTTTGAGCCTTCTTTGCCTATGCTTGTGAATGTTGCACCGGTGTCAATTAAGAATGGCGAGCGAATTTGTCCTCCCACTACTATCAAGAGAGTGGGTTCTTGAGCAGGGTGCAGCGAGGTGGTACACTGCACTAGCTCCCTCTCTGGCTTCTCTGGGCCTCTTCACATACTTCTCGGGGTTGGTTCCATTGGGCCCATTCCCGAGTTCATTGGTTTTTGGGACTGTTGGTTGGGTCCCATCCAGGGCCCTGTCCAATTTCCTGGTCCCCACCATCCTTGGTTTTGCTGAGAGTTATCTCTTGTGAGCGCCATTGGCCCCTCTTGTTGATAGGCATACGGACAATCTTGCTGTAGGTGATTTGGGTTGTGACACACCCAGCACCCTCTCTTTCCTTGAGTCATTGGAGCTCTTCCTCTCATAGATTGCTAAAATGTTCCTCCTCCCTGACCTCGTCCTTGTCCCTGACCCCATCCTTGATACTGGGGCAGGTGCTCTTGCACTGGGGGGTACATTGTCAATGGTGGAGAAGCATAGTACACTGGTTGCATCTGTTGCGGTGGAAATATAGGCATGGCTTGTGTCATGGCCGCTGGCTGTGGCATTGGAAGTGCAGGCTGAGCCACAGAAGGTGCTACTGGTTGTGCTACCAGCACTGCTGCTTGCCTTGCCATGCTTTTTTCTTCTTTTTTCTTTTCCATAATATCTTGTTTGTTGTGGGCCAATTCGCTTAGCTGGGTCTTGTGAAGCTGCATAACCAGACTGTCAGCCGCCTTCTTTGCTTCTCTCTCCTTTCGTCGGTGTAGTTCCACATAATGTATGATATTAGCCTCAAAAGTAGGCCAAGCCATTGTGCTCAGTCCCCCCACTGTGTCTAGTTGATCTTGGACTTCCATTGGAAGAGCCTTCTTCACCATCATCCAGAACAGGGTCTGGCTTGCTGCTGTTTCATCCCATGCTCCTCCCATTTCTTCTCTCCAGGCCTTTTGTAGCTTCAACACAAACTCTGCTACACTTTCACCCTCTTCCATTTTGATCTTTTCCGATCTGCCTGTGTTGGATATGAATCTCTTAGAGAGTGCCAAATGCTGTTACGGTGAGGCCCAAATGATCTGGGGTCGTATATCTGTCCCTCTGCCTCTTTCTTCAGATTTACATTTTGAAATATTTCAATCATTTTTGCCTTTCCTAGTGATTGGGACAATATTGCCTTGATGTCTCCCAGGGCTAACATTTGTCCTATTGTCTGCTCCTCAAATCGAGTAATCCACTTCTGGGCTCCTTCACAGATACTTGGCAGTCTGCCTATTAACCCCGTCAGGTCCAGGAATGACCATGGGACATGGGCCACATCATTTCCTTTTATTATCACTGGGAACTGGGCTACTGCCCCCTGGGCTTGCTCACTTCTTCCTTCATTGTATTCTGGGAGCCCATTCTTTACCTCATCCTCTCCTTCTTCTTCATCTGGTCTCTGTTTCTTGGATCTGGTTATCATGGTTGAAATCACCACCAATTTCTTTGCTCTCTGTTGTTCTTTCTCTTTTATCTGCTCCCGTACAGCCTTCAACTCGTCTGTGGTTTTGTTCAGTCTCCCGTCCAGCTCTTTTTGCATCTTTCTTACCTCCTGGCACAGCCCGAAGAAAGGACATAGGCCCAACTTTCCGTAGGCCCACCACCCGCAGGAAGGAGCATAAGGGTCCGGTGCAATGTGTTTTGGGTAGCAGTTATGGGCGGGGGCCCCGATGACCCAAACCCTGAACAAAAATCTGGCTTTTGGGACATGGAATGTCACCTCACTGGGGGGAAGGAGCCTGAGCTGGTGAGGGAGGTTGAGCGGTACCATGCTAGAGATAGTCAGGCTTGCCTCCATGCACAGCCTGGGCTCTGGAACCCAACTCCTTGAGAGAGTTTGGACCCTCTTCTTCTCTGGAATGCCCCATGGTGAGAGGCATTGGGTTGGGGTGGGCTTGCTTATAGCCCCCCAGCTCAGCCGCCACGTGCTGGAGTTTTCCCCAGTAAATGAGAGGGTTGTTTCCCTGCACCTTCGGGCCGGGGATAGGTGTCTCACTATTGTTTCGGCTTATGGGCTGAAAGGCAGTGTGGAGTACCCAACCTTCTTGGAGACCCTGCGAGGGGTGTTGGAAGGTGCTCCGACTGGGGACTCCATAGTTTTGCTGGGGGACTTCAATGCCCATGTGGGCAACGACAGTGATACCTGGAGGGGTGTGATTGGGAGGAACGGCCCCCCTGATCTGAACGAGTGGTGTCCTATTGCTACCACTGAGGCAGTTCAGCAGCTCCTTGGTGGCAATGCACCAGGGGTGGATGAGATTCGCCCTGAATACCTTAAGTCTCTGGATGTTGTGGGGCTGTCTTGGCTGACATGTCTCTGCAACATAGGGTGGTGGTCAGGGACAGTGCCTCTGGACTGGGTGACCGGGGTGGTGGTCCCTCTTTTTATGAATGGGGACCGGGGGGTGTGTTCCAACTATAGGGGGATCACACTCCTCAGTCTCCCAGGGAAAGTCTATTCCAGAGTGTTGGAGAGGAGAGTCTGACCGTTAGTCGAACCTCGGATACAGGAGGAGCAATGCAGTTTTTGACCTAGTCGTGGAACACTGGACCAGCTCTATACCCTCCACAGGGTGCTTGAGAGTTCGTGGGAGTTTGCCCAAGCAGTCCACATGTGTTTTGTGGACTTGGAGAAGGCATTCGACTGTGTCCCTCGTGGCATTATGTGGGAGGTGCTCTGAGAGTATGGGGTCCGTGACCCTCTGTTAAGGGCTGTTCGGTCTCTATATAACTGGAGCAGTAGCTTGGTTCGCATTGCCAGCTGTAAGTCAGATCTGTTCCCAGTGCATGTTGGACTCTGACAGGGCTGTCCTTTGTCACCGGTTCTGTTCATTGTTTTTATGGACAGAATTTCTAGGCACAACCAGGGGCTGGAAGGAGTCCAGTTTGGGGACCACAAGATTTCATCGCTGATTTTTGCAGATGATGTTGTCCTGTTGGCTCCTTCAAGCCTGGACTTACAGCATGCACTGGGGCATTTTGCAGCTGAGTGTGAAGTAGCTGGGATGAGGGTCAGCACTTCCAAATCTGAGGCCATGGTTCTTCACCAGAAAAAGGTGGCTTGCACCCTCCAAGTTGGAGGGGAGGTCCTTCCTCAAGTGGAGGAGTTTAAGTATCTCGGGGTCTTGTTCACAAGTGAGGGAAGGATGGATTGTGAGATCGACAGATGGATTGGTGCAGCGGCAGTAGTAATGCAGTCTATGTACCGGTCTGTTGTGGTGAACTCGATTTACCAGTCAATCTACGTTCCTACTCTCACCTATGGTCATGAGTTCTGGGTCATGACCGAAAGGGTAAGATCCCGGATACAAGTGGCCGAAATGAGCTTCCTCCGTAGGGTGGTGGGGCGCTCCCTTAGAGATAGGGTAAGGAGCTTTGTCACCCGGGAGGAGCTCGGAGTAGAGCTGCTGCTCCTCCACATCGAAAGGGGGCAGTTGAGGTGGCTCGGGCATCTGTTTTGGAGGCCTCCGGGACGTCTCCCTGGAGAGGTGTTCCGGGCATGCCCCACCGGGAAGAGGCCCCAGGAAAGACCCAGGACATGCTGGAGAGACTATGTCTCTCGGCTGGCCTGGGAACGCCTCGGGGTCCCTCCGGAAGAACTGGAGGATGTGTCTGGGGAGAAGGAGGTCTGGGCATCCCTGCTTAGACTGCTGCCCCTGCGACCTGGCTCCGGATAAGCGGAAGACAATGAATGAATGAATGAATATTCAGCAGAAAAATCATCTGTCATTAAAACAAGCACTGACAAACAAGTGTAAGGAGGGGTAAAAATGCCCGTATATATATGGGAAATTTGTAGTGGGGGGTTGCACTTGACCGCATCAGGCCTGAAGCTGTGTTTTTTGAGTGCCAATAAAGCTGGTTTGCTTCTTCTCATTCAAGCCTGAAGAAGTTTAATTATTTTCTTTCTTATAATTTAGCAAAGTATTTGGTAAATATAAGTAATTGAAGAAGACTTCAGAACAACCCAGAAGAGTGTCCACATAGAGGGGAAAAAAAAAAAGGGAAAACGAAGCACTGGGTCAAACACAGAAAATAACCATGATAAACAGGTAACCTGGCTTGGTAGTTCAGGAAACTGACAATATTTCACGTAGAGATTAGTGTGTTCATGGTTTAAATGTCCGCAAGCACAGGAAGTGACCCTGTGACCTGGAGGTGTTAGAATTCAAATAAAGGCTCCCTCTATTGGTGCAGAGGGTAACATACAGGTGGACTTGTTACACAGGCACACTCAGCTGGGAGAGCTCTGTTGTATTGAAAGCAGAGATGAAATCCAATAACAGGATCATGGCATAGGTTCCTTGGGAGTTCAGGTGCTGGAAGAAGTGGAGGACCATGTTAACTTCGTCATCTACAAATTCAATTCATTGTAATTCAATTTTATTTGTATAGCCCTTTTAACAATGGACATTGTCTCAAAACATTACAAAAGTACAGAAATATATATATATATATATATATATCAGTGGCAGACTGTGCATTTCACACCTAGGCCTTCAGTAGTGCTCCGTCTGAATCAACCCGCCCCTCAAAAACCAATTTATGGTTATAAAAACCATCTTAATATGCAGAAATACAGTCTAAAGAGCCGTTGCATCATGGATAGATAACTCCTGTAGCCACAAAATATGCCTTTATTGAATAGACAAACCAGGGCTGCAACTACAGCCGCGACACACATAAAAAACATCAATAATAACCTCATAAATTTGCAATATTATTTAGGAAAATCTCAACGTTTTACTCACCAAAAATTCGGATTATTTGTAAACAAAATCCATCCTCCTCTCTTTCCTCAAAAACAAAATAGCTATTACTTTCCCTATCCAATCAACGGGTCTGAATACGGTGACGTTGCTGTACGCCTGCTAGAGGGCCCTAGTGAAACCAACTCAAAATCTGATTGGTTGAAGCAAAAGTTTCATCGACATTTATTTTGTGTTAGAGGGCCTGCAGAACGGATTGTGAAGGCCTCCGGGCAGACTTCTTTGACTTGACCCTGCCTGGCAACAAATGATGGCCGAAATGTGATTGGTTAAACGCTTTAATTTGAAAATACATGTCTGGAAGCAGCGCAACCATCGGAAAAGCTATGAAAGGAAGCTGACAGACCATTTGGAATTATTTAATAAGTATTCATGGACATAATATAATTAACATCAGTTTGTGATTCAGATATTTTTTTTAGGCCAGCAGAGAAGGCCTTGCAGGCCCTGACGGTCTGCCACTGATATATACAGTGGGGCAAAAAAGTATTTAGTCAGCCACCAATTGTGCAAGTTCTCCCACTTAAAAAGATGAGAGAGGCCTGTAATTTTCATCATAGGTACACTTTAACTATGAGAGACAGAATGAGAAAAAAAATCCAGAAAATCACATTGTCTGATTTTTAAAGAATTTATTTGCAAATTATGGTGGAAAATAAGTATTTGGTCACCTACAAAAAAGCCAGATTTCTGGCTCTCACAGACCTGTAACTTCTTATTTAAGAGGCTCCTCTGTCCTCCACTCGTTACCTGTATTAATGGCACCTATTTGAACTCGTTATCAGTATAAAAGACACCTGTCCACAACCTCAAACAGTCAGACTCCAAACTCCACTATGGACAAGACCAAAGAGCTGTCAAAGGACACCAGAAACAAAATTGTAGACCTGCACCAGGCTGGGAAGACTGAATCTGCAATAGGTAAGCAGCTTGGTGTGAAGAAATCAACTGTGGGAGCAATTATTAGAAAATGGAAGACATACAAGACCACTGATAATCTCCCTCGATCTGGGGCTCCACGCAAGATCTCACCCCATGGGGTCAAAATGATCACAAGAACGGTGAGCAAAAATCCCAGAACCACACGGGGGAACCTAGTGAATGACCTGCAGAGGGGCTGGGACCAAAGTAACAAAGGCTACCATCAGTAACACACTACGCCGCCAGGGACTCAAATCCTGCAGTGCCTGAAGTTTGCTAGAGAGCATTTGGATGATCCAGAAGAGGATTGGGAGAATGTCATATGGTCAGATGAAACCAAAATAGAACTTTTTGGTAAAAACTCAACTTGTCGTGTTTGGAGGAGAAAGAATGCTGAGTTGCATCCAAAGAACAGCATACCTACTGTGAAGCATGGGGGTGGAAACATCATGCTTTGGGGCTGTTTTTCTGCAAAGGGACCAGGACGACTGATCCGTGTAAAGGAAAGAATGAATGGGGCCATGTATCGTGAGATTTTGAGTAAAAACCTCCTTCCATCACCAAGGGCATTGAAGATGAAACGTGGCTGGGTCTTTCAGCATGACAATGATCCCAAACACACCGCCCGGGCAACGAAGGAGTGGCTTTGTAAGAAGCATTTCAAGGTCCTGGAGTGGCCTAGCCAGTCTCCAGATCTCAACCCCATAGAAAATCTTTGGAGGGAGTTGAAAATCCGTGTTGCCCAGCGACAGCCCCAAAACATCACTGCTCTAGAGGAGATCTGCATGGAGGAATGGGACAAACTACCAGCAACAGTGTGTAAAAACCTTGTGGAGACTTACAGAAAACGTTTGACCTCTGTCATTGCCAACAAAGGGTATATAACAAAGTATTGAGATGAACTTTTGTTATTGACCAAATACTTATTTTCCACCATAACTTGCAAATAAATTCTTTAAAAATCAGACAATGTGATTTTCTGGATTTTTTTTTCTCATTCTGTCTCTCATAGTTGAAGTGTACCTATGATGAAAATTACAGGCCTCTCTCATCTTTTTAAGTGGGAGAACTTGCACAATTGGTGGCTGACTAAATACTTTTTTGCCCCACTGTATATATATCATTTCACGATTTAGTAGTTATTTCTTTACTAGTTGCAAGTTTATTCACTCAGAATAGCCTTGTATATATCTCATATAACTGAGATAACATTTTTAGACATTGGTCATAGTTGCACAGATGATAATTTCTGTAATCTTTCAACTCCCTCAGGAAATTGCCAAAACACTTTGCACCACTCCAAAACAAAGATGGGGACGCAAGGCAGCATTAGAGATAGGCTAAAGCTAAACCCTCATCGAACATTGCTCCCAAGCATCTTTCGTGCAAATTTATGATCTCTGGTAAATAAAATGGGTGTACTGCAACTTCAGATTACAACACAAAAAACACAGTGATGTTGATTTACACGGAATCATGGCTTAACAACATTCTCAGCAGCACTATTGAGTTAAAGGTACACAATGTTTTCCAGGTAGACAGATCGGCAGTGGACTCTGGTAAGCACAAGGGTGGAGGTCTGTACATTTATTTGAATAAATCATGGAGCACAGACTCCACTTTAATCAAAAGTCATTGCTCAGCTCATTTGGAGTATTTGATGATTAGCATTTAGCAGACCCTTTTATCTACCGAGAGAATTCTCAGACATTGTTGTGATTGCAGCACACATCCCTCCGGATGCTAATGTCAAGGCAGCCGTGGAAGAACTGCATGCAGATATTAGCAAGCAACAAGCTGCACACCCAGGTGCAGCATTTATTGTTGCTGGGGACTTAAGATGTGTATTTCCCAAATTTCATCAGCATGTTTCCTGCGCTACAAGAGGGGACAACACACTGGGCCAAATTCCCCATTGGGATGAATAAAGAATCTATCTATTCAATTAAAAATTCAAGATTCAAAGAACTTTATTAATCCCAGGGGGAAATTGCTTTGCCATGTTACAGTTGCTCTAATAAAAATGGAAGAGAGAAAGAAAGAAATATACACTCTATAGAAGGAAAAAAAACAAGTAAAATTAAACCGTAAAAAAGAATAAATAAATAAATAAATAAATAAATACAAATACTGTATACATATTGTACAAATAATAGTCTAGAACTGTAATATTGCACACAAGGATTTTTAAATTGATGATAATTTTAATAAGTGATAATGAAGTTGTATTGTACATAAAAGTTAATGGTGAAATTGTAATGTGCATGAAAGGCCCATAACTACTATTGTACCGGTTATTGATTATTGCACATGAAATTACACATGAAAATGTCCCAACAATTAAATGCTGCAGATCACGGTGTTGGACACACAGTTCTGTATTTGGACGTACTAGGGATGTCCAGTGAGGTAGTCCATGATTCATGAGACCAGATAAAAGTACAAATTCATGTTCTTCAACTTTTCTCCCAGTTGGGTGGGCCTGATGGTGTTAAAAACACTTGAGAAGTCAAAAAACATAAATCTCACAGAGCTCCCTGGTTTTTCCAGGTGGGTGTATGTGTGGTGAAGCAGATGGATAATGGCATCATCCACTCCAAGTTGAGGCTGGTAGGCAAACTGTAGGGGATCAAGGAAGGGTTTGACAAGGGGTCAAATGGAACTCAGGATCAGTCTCTCAAAAGTGTTCATTAAATGAGAGGTCAGCGCTACTGGCCTGTAATCATTAGCCCACCTCAGGCCCACAGACAAACCATCAAGACCACAGACAGGAAGACCATCCCTCCTCCAGAGGACCAGGTGCTCTGTCTCACCACGGCTGACGTGAGGAAAACTCTATGCAGAGTTAACCAACGGAAAGACAACATTCCTGGCAGAGTGATCAGGGAATGTGCAGAACAGCTAGATGTCTTCACTGACTTCAACATTTCCCTGAGCAGCACCATTGTCCCAACGTGCCTAAAGACCACCACCATCATCCCCATGCCAAAGAAGTCTCCAGTATTCTGTCTCAATGACTAATGTCCCGTTGGACTCATACCCATCATCATGAAGTGCTTAGAGAGGCTCGTCATGAGGCAAATCAAAGACCTGCTGCCATCATCAATAGACCCCATGTAGTTTGCATATCGTCCAAATTGCTCCACAGAGGATGCCATCAATACAACTCTCCATCTGTCCCTCACACACCTGGAAAATAAGTACACTTATGTTCCAATGCTGTTCATCGACTTCAGTTCAGCATTCAATACAATCAACAGCCTGGTGTAAAGCCAACAACCTGTCTCTGAATGTGGAGAAAACGAAAGAGATGGTTGTTGCCTTCAGGAGAGCACAGAGTGACCATTCTCCACTGAACATCGACGGGTCCAACGTGGAGATCATCAAGAGCACCAAATTCCTCTGTGATCACCTGGTAGAGGACCTCACCTGGTCGCTCAACACCAGCTCCATCACCAAGAAAGCCCAGCAGCGTCTCTACTTCCTGCAAAATCTGAGGAAGGCTCATTTTCCACCTCTCATCCTGACCACCTTTGACAGAGGGACCATTGAGAGCATCCTGAGCAGCTGCATCACTGCCTGGTTCAGGAATTACACCGTCTTGGATCGCAAGACCCTGCAGTGGATAATGAGGACAGCTGAGATGATCATCGGAGTCTCTCTTCCCTCTATTACAGACATTTACTCCACATGCTGCATCTGCAAAGCCAACATCATTGTGGATGACCCCACACACCCCTCACACACACTCTTCAGGCATCTGGAAAGAGGTACCGTAGCATTCAGGCCCACACATCCAGACTGTTGAACAGCTTCTTCCCTCAGGCAATCAGGTGTCTCAATAGAGAACTGAACTAAACTGAGGAACATGGACACACACACCCACACCCACACACACACAACACACACACACACACACACACACACACACACACACACCTGATATTGTTTACATGCACACTTCACTTTTAATATTTGTACTATAATTTGAAATATTATATGTGTTAACTATCTCTGCTGCTATTCTTGCACTGACTGTACAACATCATTCTTTACACTCATTGTGCAATAATGTTCTTTTTTCGCACACAGTTGGCGTTATAGGTCTTGTTTGTCTGCACTGTCTCGTCGTTCCCTGCAGTTATGTTGTATGTTTAGTTTAAAAATTCTGTACATTAGCTTAGCTTCATGTTTGTCCGTGTCACCCTGTGTTTTGTTTTTTGTTATGTGTAGCACCTCTGGTCCAGGAGGAATGTTATTTCATTTCACCATGGACCGCATCAGCTATATATGGTTGAAGTGAAAATAAAGTTTCTTTGACTTTGACTTTTGACACCTGTACATTATCTGTACTGGACCTTATCAACCCGTATATTGACAACGTCACCAGTGTCAAACATGTGAAATACTTTCCTATTCAGAAACCGTAGCTGAACTTCCACATTCTGCTGAAAGCAAGAGATGCTGCTTTTAAATCCAGCGACACAAAAGACTATAGCAGAACTAGGGACAACCTGAAAAGGGGCATTAGGAAAGCCAGGCATGCACATAAACTACATTGAGGAACACTTCCACAGCAACTCTGATCCCAGATGTATATGGAAAGGCATCCGGACCATCACTGACCAAAAACCTACAATATAGTCTCTAACAACAACCAGCAATGCCTTCCTCCCAGATGAGCTCAACCACTTCTTTGCTTGCTTCGACCAAGGTGTCATATGTCACACCAAAAATGTTGACTCCTCTGTGATTGTTCATCCAATATCACTCTCCACAACAGAGGTACACTCAGAACTGTGCAGAGTAGATCCACATTGGTAAGCTGGTCCTGTTGGCATACCCAGGCCTGTGCTCTGGAAATGTGCTGACCAACTGGCACAAGTATTTATTGAAATTTTCAACTAACACTTCACTTTCTGCTCCACCCATGTACATAATTGTTAATTAATAGATTACCCTAGTTTATCTATCTATCTATCTATCTATCTATCTATCTATCTATCTATCTATCTATCTATCTATCTATTTCTAAATGTTTATTAGAAATGCTCCTATCCTACAGTCCTTTTATTAAACAAATAGGTTTTCAGCCTATACCTAAATATTGAGACTGACAAGTTTGTGTGCACGTATAAACAGAAGGTTGTGCCTCAGGGTCTCCAGTGACCTCTCTAAATGAAAATCCTCAAGGAGAATTCCCAGGGAAGGTGTAAGTCACCAAATTTGTTGTGTTTTGTAACCACAGCCATGTCAGATGTGTCAGGGCTGACTGTACTATTTCTTTCAATATTGTTGAACAGGTCAATATGGCCTACAGGACAGGTCTGTATGGCCTACAGGACCAAACCATCACAGCCAGTGTTAGTTCATTCATTCATTGAATAACACTTATCCGATCTACTCTCGGGTCACGGGGAGCCTGTGCCTATCTCAGGCATCATTGGGCATCAAGGCAGGATACACCCTGGACGGAGTGCCAACCCATCACAGGGCACACACACACGCTCATTCACTCACACACTATGGACAATTTAGAGATGCCAATCAACCTACAATGCATGTCTTTGGACCGGGGGAGGAAACCGGAGCACCCGGAAGAAACCCTCGAGGCACGGGGAGAACATGCAAACTCCACACACACGGCGGAGGCGGGAATCGAACCCCCAACCCTGGAGGTGTGAGGCAAACGTGCTAACCACTAAGCCACCATGCCCCCGCCAGTGTTAGGTTTCATCTTGTAAAACAATTTCAAAGAAAAAGGTGGCAGCAAAACACACACACACAAACAGAAATTATACAAAGCTTTACTTTATTTTATCTCCTTTCTCTAATGGAACACTGTATTGCTTTACTTTACTTTATCTCTACTAATCTTTAAAGTTATCTCTACTTTATCTTTACTAAAGCTTTGCTTTACTTTATCTCCTTTCTCTAATGGAACACTGTATTGTCAAGTGCAATTGTGTAACCATGAACTTTTGAGCATTCATCCATTCATTCATTGTCTTCCGCCTATCCAGAGCCGGGTCGCGGGGGCAGTAGTCTAAGTAGGGATGCCCAGACCTCCCTCTCCCCAGACGCTTCCTCCAGCTCTTCTGGAGGGACCCCGGGGAGTTCCTAGGCCAGCCGAAAGACATGCCCGGAACACCTCTCCAGGGAGACTCCGGATGGCTGCGTCAACAATGGAGGAGGAGAACATGGTCCACTTAGACTCAATGTCCCCAACCTCCCTCGGGATCTGGTTGAAACTCTCCCGGAGGTGGGAGTTGAAGACCCCCCTAACAGAGGGATCAGCAAGACGTTCCCAACAGACCCTCACAATACGTTTGGGACTGCCAAGTCTGTCCGGCATCCTCCTCCGCAAGCGGATCCAACTCACCACCAGGTGTTGATTGGTTAACAGCTTCGCCCCTCTCTTCACCCGAGTGTCCAAGAGATGCGGCTGAAGGTCAGATGACACGACCACAAGGTCGATCATTGATCTCCAGCCTAGGGTGTCCTAGTTCCACATGTACTGATGGGCACCCTTATCCTTAAACATGGTGTTCGTTATGGACAGGCTGTGACTAGCACAGAAGTCCAGCAACAGGACACCACTCGAGTTCAGATCAGGGGGGCCTTTCCTCCCAATCACGCCCCTCCAGGTATCACTGTCATTGCCCACATGGGCATTGAAGTCCCCCAGCAAAACTATGGACTCCCCAGTTGGAGCACCTTCCAGCACCCCTCGCAGGGTCTCCAAGAAGGTTGGGTCTTCCACACTGCCGTTCGGCCCATAAGCCGAAACAACAGTGAGACACCTATCCCCAGCCCGAAGGCGCAGGGAAACAACCCTCTCGTTTACCGGGGAAAACTCCAGCACATGGCGGCTGAGCTGGGGGGGGCTATAAGCAAGCCCACCCCAGCCCGACGCCTCTCACCATGGGGCACTCCAGAGAAGAAGAGAGTCCAACCTCTCTCAAGGAGATGGGTTCCAGAGCCCAGGCTGTGGGTGGAGGCAAGTCCGACTATCTCTAGCCAGTACCGCTCAACCTCCCTCACCAGCTCGGGCTCTTTCCCCCCCAGTGAGGTGACATTCCATGTCCCAAAAGCCAGATTCTTTGTCCAGGGTTTGGGTTGCCGGGGCCCCCGCCCATGACCGCTACCCAAAACACATGGCACCGGACCCTTTTGCTCCTTCCTGCAGGTGGTGGGCCTATGGAAAGGTGGGCCTACATCGTTTCTTCGGGCTGTGCCCGGCCGAGGCAAAGACTCGGCCAGCAGGCGCTCGCCTGTGTGCCCCAACCCCAGGCTTGGCTCTAGGGTGGGGCCCCGGTGACGCCAGTCCGGGCGACGTAACGGTCCTTGATTTTATTACCATAAGAGTCTTGAACCGCTCTTAGTCTGACCCGTCACCTACAACCCGTTTGCCTTGGGAGACCGTACCAGGAGCACTAGGCCCCTGACAACATGGCTCCTAGGTTCATTCGGGTACTCAAACCCCTCCACCACAATAAGGTGGCGGTTCAAGGAGGGGGAGCTTTTGAGCAAATAATTTTATTATAGTTTTAACATGAAGTCTTTTCTGTTGACGTTATCAAAGATTCACTGCTGAAGCACTGAAGTTACTACTTGCTTGGAACATCCTAGGAAGGATCAAAAGAATAGCTGACAGGCTCGTGACAATAAGAAGGGAATTTGTTTTGATTCTAGTCTATTATTAATTTTGAAGCATGAATTAGGGGAATAGTTTATGAATATAACCTTATGCTGTAAACAGATACAAAGAACTTTTCTTCTAAATTCTTTAAACAGACCGAGAGTACCCTTAAAATACAGATTATCATAATCACTAGGAGAAGAAGCCTTTATTTGTCACATATACATTACAGCACAATGAAATTAGTGTATTTAAGTTGTTTATCATAATTACGTCAGATCAATACAATCACATACAGTAAATGATCATGTTCCTATTTTAAATGTGAAATAAAAGGAAAGGAATGACCTAAAAAAACATGTGCTATTGTTTGTCATTTGAAAATTTTCTTAATATAATTTTTAATCTCTTGTAGTTTTAATCCATATATTACAGGATTAAACAAAGGGGGAATGAGTACATATTCAACTGACAGAATCATTGTAATAATGTGGGGAATTTGTTTTCAAGTCTGTTATTTATAATTTCAAAACTTGTGTTGACAGAAACATTGATGAAAATGAGCAGATGTGGTAAGCAGGTCTCTAAGGCTTTTCTTTTAAAATCTTTAGAATTTTTTAAACACACAGTGAGTATACAGACATAAGAGTAAATTATAAAGATCATTGGAGGAAACACAGCAATGATAAAAATAAAAAGTCCATATATGTTATTAATAAGTTTCTTTACAGCTTAATTTTACAATTGAATAATTATCACAGTATATTCTGTTCAATTTAAATTTACACAGTTGAAGTTGGGATGATGGAATAATACCATCAATAAACAATAAATAAACACCAATAATCATTATATAGGCAGTAAGTGTCACGTTTCCGGTATCCAAAGCATGATGAAACAGACCCAGCGCGGAGATAGACAGCAGACAGGGTTTTATTAACTCAAATACACGTAGAGACAGACATGACGCCACAAAAACATGGACCATAAAGACGACATAAAGACGACGAAGACCAGCCCCGAACCTTGGCAAAAGGCCGCTATAAATACAAAACATAATTAGGAGTGACATTGGGAACAAGTGAACATTAATCAAGAGACAATAGGACTAAGCAGGGCTAAAACAAAAACACATGGCATGAACATAAACATAAACAAAGACATAACAACCCCTGCTGGAAACCCTCCCTAGTGGCCCAACACAGGGCCTACCACCCATAACATCTCCCCCCTTTCAAAGGCGCGGCTCCCGACGCACCAAACCATAACCCTTCCCGACAGTCTGGGTAGTCTGTAAGTCCCGAACAGGAGCGAGGAGCATAGAGAGGCAGGTAGGGGGGAGCGAGAAGCATGGCAAGGCAAATGGGGGGGGAGCGAGGAGCAAAGGCGAGGCAAATGGGGGAAAGCGAGGAACAAAGGCAAGGCAAGTGGGGGGAGCGAAGATCAAGGCGAGGCAAGTGGGGGGGAGCGAGAAGCAGAAGCGAGACAAGTGGGGGGAGCACGGGGCCCGACGGCAAGGCCAAAGGGTCCCACGCGACATCCACAACCGAGCGGAGGCACCAAGTGACGTCCACAGCTGAGCAGCAGAGCTGAGCGATTTCCACTGCCGAGCCGCAGGGCCGAGCGACGTCCACCGCCGAGCCGCAGCGCCAAGGAACGTCCACCGACGAATGACAGCGCTGAGTGACGACCTACGTCCCGCTGAAGCTGGAAACTCCCCAAGGGGCGGGCGGGTGGGAGACAGCTACATCCAAATGATCTCCCCCGCCAACCCAAAGTAAATCAGCGTCCCTCACAGAAACAGGATCCAAAACCCAAACCCAACAAAAACTCCAAGGCAAAGTCCAAAAATCCTGACCTGAAACCCCCTCTGTTATCGAGGAGTGAGGCAACGTCTCCCACGGAAATCCTCGTCGTGGGGCGACGTCCCCCATGGGAACATGAGCGGAGCCGGGGCCGAACCAACAAAAATCCCCCAAAAATTATAAAATATAAAAAAAATATAAAATATAAAAATCCATAGCCGGGACCCTCCTCCGTTATTAAACCTGAACGGGGCACGGGCCGGAATCAACAAAATCCCAGAATCCCAAAATCCAAGCCAGAGCATAATTCAAAACCCGGCAAAAAATTATGACCAAAAAAAAAAATTCTTGTATAGCCATCGCGCTGGGTCTGTTTGGTGTTGGCTGGTCTTTCTGTCACGTTTCCGGTATCCAAAGCATGAGGAAAAAGACCCAGCGCGGAGATAGACAGCAGACAGGGGTTTATTAAACTCAAAGCAGACAACATACATGCCGCCACACTGACACGAAACACAAAGACGACATAAAGACGACGAAGACCAGCCCTGAACCCTGGCAAAAGGCCGCTATAAATACAAAACATAATTAGGAGTGACATTGGGAACAGGTGAACATTAATCAAGAGACAATAAGACTAAGGCGGGGCTAAAACAAAACACATGGCATGAACATAAACATAAACAAATACATAACACAACTCCTGCTGGAAACCCCCCCTAGTGGCCCAACACAGGGCCTACCACCCGTAACAGTAAGAGTAAACATAAAATAAACATATCTGTAATGCTCTAAATCCACATGCCCCTCCAGTGTTAAATATGTACTGGTAAAATTAGTAGAATAATCCATTAATTTCTGAAAAGCAATCTATGTGATTTTACAGAATCATTCAGTGAGAAGAGTGAAGACAAAGATAAACCACCCCTGTGGTGAGAAAGTCAACTTCATGGATATTTATACTCTCATCCAAACACTCATTAGAGTCATTAGAGATTTGCTAAGCATAACTAGAAGAAAAGTCATGCCTACTTCCAGACCTTCACCTATTATAAATCTGGTTTGTAATTTGTAATGTCAATACTCCTTAATCTCTTTCTCTTAAAAATCTTCAGAGTAAGCACACCTTGAATATCTTTTTGAATTCTAGTGTATGTCTCTCAGTAAAGAATTATAAAAAGTAGTATAGGTCATTCATTTAATCTTCCATGACATTTAGACCACTGACAGGTGATGTTAAAAACTAATTGATTAATTGTTAAATAATTAATTATCTTATTTGTGTATGCATTATACTGTATATAAAATAATTTATTTTAGTGCACTCATACTCAACTTCTAATAATATTTTAGAGTCCCCCGCTGAAGAGGATAAGGGAGGAGATAAAATTTAAAAAGAATTTGCTCCTGCTGATGTCACACTCTTGAATCCTACGTATCAACCACCTAGCAGGTTTTAATTTATGGACTTCACTTAACTTAACTTTTACAAAAATGTCTGGTTTTAGATTTCCTTCTTTGTTAATATGATTATAGTGGGCATAATGTGAACATTTAATGTGAGCATTAAATGAAGCTTGTCCGCCTGGTTATAGTTATATACATCAACCACGTCTAACAGGCAGGGGAGGATGTGTTGCAGTTATTAATGATGATAAGCTAGGCACCACACAAAAACCCAGATGTAAATTCAACACGTTTTAAATTCTTTTTACTAACCTAACTTATGTAATTGATTCCACTAATATTTATTTACTGATCTCTAAGGCCATATTCTGAATTCCTCTTCATAGTCACACTTCATAGTCACACTTCCCCAGTTGGGAGCTATTTCAAACCACTAGCTTGTTTTATTAAAATGCGTCTTCGACACAATATACGCAATCTATCATGTCACTGTGTTAAACCATACATTTACATCTGCTACTGCAGAGAGATTTACCAATAGTCTCTAAGAATTATCATCCATGATTGGATTGCATTCTGACACAGAACCCACAGAACTTCATCAGGTGACTGATTACTTAGAGTCAGTGTTTTGCAACACCCTAAATACTGTAGCTCCACTTAAAAGGAAAATAATCCCTTTTAAACAAAAAATCTGTTAGTACTTCTAGCGTATCTCTCTATTTGAAGATAACAAAAACTTTTTGTTTAGTACTGTATCAAAATGAACTAGGGGTAAAACCACTGTAGAAAAGTACACACCTTCTATATGCAGTAGCAATAACTTCATGATTTATTTCACTGGAAAAAATTATAATATCAGGCAGAAAATTCTGACTATTAATTTAAAACTAAACAATTTAACTATTTCTGTTCAGCACTTAGAATGCTTTAATCCTCTTCAAGAGCTTGATTTTTTTTTTATCCTAGTGTTTGTCCCATGCAATGGCAAGGTCCGCTGTTCGTCATTTGATCCGCATGATTTGGCACAGGTTTTACGCCGGATGCCCTTCCTGTCGCAACCCTCCCATTTTTATCTGGGCTTGGGGCACTGAGAGTTAACTCTTCAGTGGCTGGGTTGGCACCCTGCCAGGGAATCGAACAGCAGTGAAAATGTGGGATCCTGCTGCTGGACCACCAGGAGGCCTTCAAGAGCCTGATTTAATTTCACTAATTTCTTCTTCAAAACTTTCAGCTTGCATACTAGATCCATACTAGTAGCTATTGAACTCCTTCTAAAAATGATAAATTCCTCTCTTAGAACTGGCTATGTGCCAAAATCTTTTAAACTAGTGGTTATAAAACCCCTGATTAAAAAATCCGGCCTCAACCCCTGTCAGCTCTCCAACTATAGGCCAATATCAAACCTGCCCTTTATCTCTAAGATCCTAGAAAAGGTTTTAGCACAGCAGTTATGTTCATACCTACATACACAGGAAAAACAGTGTAGTTTTTTCTTCTCAAAAATAATTTTTTTTTCTCAAGTTAATTTTTTTTCCTCAAAAATAGTTGTTTTTGCTCTATTTTGAGTATACAGAGTAAAATGTATAGAGTAAAATATAGAGTGGAAGCAAACTGTGACTCCTCCCCCAAGTGTTCTTCAAAGTTTCGTTTATCTGCAAATAAAATTTTGTTTATTATAATGTCACGGCCATCGACCACTGCTGTTGTGGGTTTAGGAGAGAACGTGTGCTTCTGCTGGATGGTAAAGTAAGTAACATTCCAAAGTCTTAGTATTCATTTTCATAATATTCACCTGTGTTTGCTTAGACCATTTTACCATTTTTTTTTTTTTTTTTTGCATATTACAGAGATCCCTTTCTCATGTTAACTTGAGAACTAATTTAGGCCAGGTTAGAACTAAGTTAGACTAAGTTATCTTTAAAGCAAATAGGTAATATCGTTGTGACGAACGGCTCAAGCTGTGCACCACATGTACTTGACTCAGTACAGAGTTAACATTAGTCGTAATTAGATTGCTGGAGGCCATTTTAATGTGTATTATCCCTATTTGGATGATAATTGTCCAGACTGGATTATTGTAATGCATTACTAGGTGGTTGTCCTGCATCTTCAATAAACAAGCTACAGTTAGTCCAAAATGCAGCCACCAGAGTTCTTAACAGGTCAAGAAAATATGATCATATAACTCCAATATTATCATCCCTGCACTGGCTACCTGTTAAGTTTAGAATTGATTATAAACTAGCACTACTTACGTACAAGGCTCTAACTGGTTTATTTCCCACATATCTAGCCATCTAGTCTTCTAACATGTTACAATCCATCACACTACTTAAGATCTCAAAATTTTGGACTTATGGTAGTTCCCAGAATATCAAAGTCTACAAAAGGGGGTAAGGCGTTTTCGTATTTAGCTCCTAAACTTTGGAATAGTCTTCCTGACAGTGTTTGGGGCTCCCAGTTTAAACGTAGATTAAAGGCATATCTCTTTAGCCAGGTATACATTTAATACATCCGATAAACTTGTACTCCAATACATCTGATTAAATGTACATTATCATCTAGTGCCTGCTAATATGAAGAGCAGCTACGCTAATTACTTTCCACTTGTTTCCCTTCTTCCACCCATCCCGAGGCATATAGACATTGTGCCAGCTCCAGTGGCATCCAGAGATGGACCAGCTCCAGCTGGGTTCTGCTTTGTGAGGACTGGGATATCCAAAGCAATGCTGCCAACACTATGTGGACGACAACAACCTCCTAATTAATTTACACATAACATACTATACATGCTGTATCTGCATCACACAATTGACTATACATAAATGCAGAAAGGACATTGTTCATATCACACTCTCCGGTGTCACCCAAATGAGGATAGGTTTTCTTTTGAGTCTGGTTCCTCTTAAGGTTTCTTCCTCATACCATCTTCTTCTTCTTCTTTCGGCTTCTCCCTTCAGGGGTCGCCACAGCGAATCATCTCTCTCCACCTATCCCTATCTTCTGCATCCTCAACCCTTGCACCCACTAGCTTCATATCCTCATTAATTACATCCATATACCTCCTCTTTGGCCTTCCTCTTTGCCTCCTGCCTGGCAGCTTCATGTCCAACATTCTCCTACCAATATACTCACTCTCCCTCCTCTGAACATGTCCAAACCATCTTAATCTGGCCTCCCTAACTTTGTCCCCCAAACGTCTTCCTCATACCATCTAAGATAGTTTTTCCTTGCCACAGTCACCTGAGTCGCCTCAGGCTTGCTCACTAGGGATAATTTTGTCTAACATCTAGGACTGTTTATATGTTTGTTGTTTCTTCTTGTTTGTTCTGCTTTCAGACAGTGCTCTTTGTTAAAAGCTCTATACAAACAAAATTTAATTGAATTGAAATAGACCACTGCTGCTTTTGTTTAGACGAGAACATGTGTTTCTGCTGGATGGTAAAGTAAATAAAGTTTCAAAGTCTTAGTATTAATTTTCATAATATTCACCTCTGTTTTTTAGCTCAGATCATTTTGCCACATTTTTACATGTTAACATGAGAACTAAGTTATCTTGAAAGCAAATAGCTAACATATAGATTAAAAATGGTAATTGACACAAGTGAAACTAGCTAGCTGCTTATCAAATGTTTGTAAACTAAACTTTTGTGACAAGCGGCTTGAGTTGTGCACCACATGTACTTGACTTGGTATAGAGTTAATGTTAGCTGTAATTGGATTGCTGGAGGCCATTTTGATGTGTATTATCCCTTTTTGGATAATAATTGTTTCTCACAGGAACATAAGGTATTTTCAGCATTTGGAGGGGCTATTCTTTTGTCGATTTTTTTGCCGTCTGAATCTAGAGTGTCAGTATTTTAGATCAAAATTCACTGTTTGAATCCTTTTTGACCACTGCGGAATACCGTATGATAACTGTTGCTTCACTGTATTTGCATGCCTTTGTAATATGTACACTTTTATTACTGAAATGCTGGGAAGTATTTACAAGTACAATATTTCATCACTGCTCCAACTCAGTAAAAGGAGAAAAAGGGAAATAAACAAGTAAATAAACATTCACAATACATTTGAAATGGAATGTTAAAGCAATACAATGTTAGTATAATAGAACCTACAATTAGGCTATATACATTAAAAATATAAAGCAAGCAACTTTGTTTACCTAATGTAAATAAGAGGCTGCATTATAACTTATTTCCACTAATTATCATATTTTTAAAATGACATCCATCATTTTGAGTTAAAAAAGAAATTCATTTCAATAGTCTATCTTACTAGTTTTTAAAATCACATAATATATAGGATATTGATTTCCTATTAAATTAAATCTTATTAAATTAAATATGAATTTATTTGTGTTATTCCAAGAATAGCCTATTACATTGTTACACGTGAGCATGAGTGCATGAGTTTCATCACTAATACCAAACAAATACCATCTGAATAAAGCTATTGAGCACCCTTCCTTAACAGAACTATTGGACAGTTATCCCATATTAAAAACACATTTGTGAGCAAAGATAATTCATGTTGTGTAGTGCACTAATGAATGTTCATTTCTTCATTTGACTGTGAGTGTTATCGCCTTATGTGTAACTTTGTCTTTTTTGGTTCCTTCAGGTTGCAAACCAACAATGTTGTCAGAGTGAAGTTCAAAGACAGCAAGAAATATATGTTTTCTTCAAAACCTTTTACATTTCAATCGTTTTTGGAATGTGGTAAGAGATAAACTTTAACATTGTTAATATCATTAATACTTTTCCCTCTGAATATTATTTTAATAGTAATATATTTGTCACAGGGGGCACGGTGGCTTAGTGGTTAGCACGTTTGCCTCACACCTCCAGGGTTGGGAGTTCGATTTCCACCTCCGCCATGTGTGTGTGGAGTTTGCATGTTCTCCCCGTGCCTCGGGGGTTTCCTCCGGGTGCTTCGGTTTCCTCCCCCAGTCCAAAGACATGTGTGGTAGGTTGATTGGCATCTCTAAATTGTCCGTAGTGTGTGATTGCGTGAGTGAATGAGAGTGTGTGTGTGTGCCCTGCGATGGGTTGGCACTCTGTCCAGGGTGTATCCTGCCTTGATGCCCAATGACGCCTGAGATAGGCACAGGCTCCCCGTATACTCGTGACCCGAGTATAGTTCGGATAAGCGGTAGACAATGAATGAATGAATATTTGTCACAAAACGCTGAGCTTTCGGAGCACGCTAGTTGTGCCGGATAAGTTGTGTAGATAAATCAGACCCAACGCGGAGATAGACGGCAGACAGGGGTTGATTAAACAAAAGAACATGCATCCACACAGACATTACATAAAGACGAGGACTAGCAAACTAACGCAGACAGACAGCCACTATAAATAAGGAACATAATCAGAGACACATTGGGAACAGGTGAACAAAGGCGGAAACACATTAGAAAGAGGCGTGGCTAAAATGAACACATGACTGAATAAGCACACCCCTGCTGAAGGCCCCCTAGTGGTCCATCGGGGGATCTTGCACCCCGTAACAATATTAAGTGTATGATTGTATATTATGGGGTTGAAAAATAACTGTTGTAGTTCCATTGGCATTGCTGGCCTTTGTCAATTTGCTATTGGTTGTCTCCCTTCAGTTGCCAAGAAATGTGATCTTCCTACAATGGATGTTAAAGTCTTTAATGACTCGAAGACAGAAGTTGATGAAGAAGCATTCGAATATCTGCTGACACAACCAGATCTTGGTGTCCTAGAAATTTTCATCCCAGACACAGCAAACCTTGATGATAAATTGTTTGCCATGCTTATAAAATTTTGTGTTTATTCTTAGCAGTATTCACCAATTCACTGATTTGCATAGGTTAATATGGCTATTGTACTAATTTTAATAGCTGTGTAGCATGTTACCTTTGACGGCCGTCTGCCAGCGGTGGCAGCAGCCGGATCCATGTGCGGGGCTGGAGTCGGGGAGGGGCTGAGAGAGAGACGTAGTTGGGCAGGCGAAGAAGTCGTATGAAGCGTGACACTACCACAGTAGCATGAACAGATAATCAGACCATTGAGATGGTTTATATTGAAGATTCTTCAAGCTCAAGCTCATTAGGATATACTGAGGGCACTCAGTCTGAGGACACAGCAGTGTTGATTATAAATCCTCCTGAAAAAAATCAAGCTGTAGAACGTTGTCTTGCCCAAGTAAGGATCACCAATCTTGCCTCTGAATTACATCTATATAGAATAACTTAACAATTAAAGATATTTGGAACTATATACACTTGTCAGTTGTTAATCTATCATCTCTGCCCAACATTGCATCATTCCCCCCTCCAGATGATGAAATCAGCATCAGAATCAGAAAGAGCTTTATTGCCAAGTATGTTTGCACATACAAGGAATTTGTTTTAGTGTCACAAGCTCCAGTGCACAGAGACAACAACAACAATACAAATAACAACAGCAAAAAATAGGATGAGAAAGAAAGATATACTAAAGAGCAGCCCTGGAGGCGAGAAGGTCATAAACAAATACGCTCACACCAATGGTCTCTCAGATACCCGAAGACAAGATGGTGAAAATCTTGGTAGCACATTTGATAAATGAACATGGGTAGGTAGGTTCTTCATACAGTAATTTGTAATTTGATGTTTTTGATATTATAGGTTATAATTGGTTTTGGTTTGTGTGTGTGTAGAACAAGCCCTTCCTGACATTTGAAGGAAGAATATTCAAGAAGATGGAAGTGGATATTTGTCATGGAGAATCAAAACTCTGCAGAAAGAAGCATCAGAGGGACGGATGAAGCACTTACATCAACCAAAAACTTGGCTAATATTCATTAAGCTTGATTAACTTTTTTATTCATTTTTTTCATTAAGTTTTATTCATATTAATTTTATTTAACTTGCTTATTTTACTCATCTTAACATTTGTGACTTGTCTTTGAAGTATTCTTTTGTTCCAAATTGATCTGTCATTACATCATATTGTGAATGAGGTATCCTGTTACATAGTATCTCTACAAAATATAATCGCTGTTTTTTTTAAAATGCAAATGTTTTGCATAATCATCAATGTTGGGCAAATTTAAATGTCACTCTGGGATATGTGCATGTTTTACATATTATTTACTGTCATGTATCTAGTTTTGGTATGAATGCGTTGTGCTTTGGAAAGAAAAGGAACTACAAATGTGGTTTTTATATTGTCTTAAACACTTACATCCTTACAAAGAAGACATTTGGTTGACTGATAGCCGTCAGTGTCAGGAAGCAATTGCCCTGATGAAGCATACAGCTAATGAGGCAGTGGTAAATGAAAAGATGAAGTTAACACTGGCCTATTGTCAGGAGCTGCTGCATGACCCTAAGGAGTCAACTGATATTCTAGCAAATTCCCAGTGATTCCTGGATATAAGAGGCTTGGTATGTGAGACATATATTCTTAAAACATGATCAAGATTTTAGACTGCTATTTGGTAATGCAACCTCTGCAAAGTTGCTGGAGAAGTGGTCTAACAACATAGGGTTAGGGTTAGGCATGCATGATTTATCTGCAACACAGGGCCTAGTACATGAGTTTGAAATTGTTTTCATTTGGGAGTCTGAATAGCAAAAACATGGTTGATATGTTGTAGGTAAATTTTAACTGTATGACATCAGTATATATCAATATCAATATCTGTTTTACCTAAATTCATGCACAAATCTGTAGTCATTGACACTAGGCCATGAAAGTGCTCTTAAAGGGTTAGTTCACCCAAAAATTAAAATTAGCCCATGATTTACTCACCCTCAAGGCATCCTAGGTGTACATGACTTTCTTCTTTCTGAAGCATCCAATCTGAGTTAAATTAAAGAATGTCCTCGCTCTTTCAAGCTTTATAATAGCAGTCAGCAGGTGTTTGTGTTCAACAGTCTAAAATTTGTCACGTCCGAGCACCCCCGCATTGTACGGGATACCAAGCCCGGACCTTCCTTATGGTGCGTGCATGCACCTGCATGCCGTGGAAGGAGACCCAGATGCAGGATTCAGCAAAGTGCTGCTTTTATTTACAGAAACACGAGACATGGGGAAGACTAACCTAAAGATGAAGACATGACATGACGCTAAATTGAAACTAAAACATAAACAGAAACCTAAGTATAAAACATGACATAAACCTGAATGTGGACATGAACATAAACACAGAACAATCAACAATGACTGATGAGGACAGGTACCCAAGGATCCCTATTTATACGGCTAAACAATAAAGTTAATGGGAAACAGGTGACACAACAGGAACCCGAACAATAGGAGAGGCATGGCACAAAATACACACAAACAAGCAGGCTTCCGAGATTCACCTGCCAGCGCCCACTCCGGGCCTGGCAGGGAACTGTCCAGCTGTTTCTGACATTAACCCCCCTCTAAGCTAAAAAGGTGCTCCAGGGGTAGGCAAAAGATGTAATCTATATTAGAGGGGAGGTACAAGGCATGATGAAGTTCATAGCTGCAGTCCACAATGGTGCCCCAGGTCCTGGGGATATAGCAACATCCGACATGTAAACAAGATGGGGTGGTAGCGCCCTCCACCGGGAATGCCGAGCAACGTCCTCCACGGAAACTCCATCGTTGAAAGGTGTACTTGGCTGGCAAGGTGGTGGAAGCCACGCTTCCAGTGGGTCCGATAAAAAGGTGGTTGCCACCCATGACATGAAGTTGAGTGGCGTCCTCCGGAGAAACTCCATCACGGAGTGGCGTCCTCAACCAGAATAAGGATGGAGGTACTTCCCTGGGGAAATGGGGAATGAGAACCACCTGCTCAAACATCCTCTGAGTCAGGTGGTCTGTTGGATGTCATCTGCCAGGGTCCTCACTCGTGGACTGCCATACCTGGTCATAAACAGGAACTCACTGGGAATCCCACTGGGTCTTCGAGAATGGTCGGTCATTCTGTCGTATCCGGGCACCCCACACCATACGGGGCATGAAGCCGGACCTTCGTTATGCCGTGGAAATGCATGACCTTCATGCCCAGGCACAGGATTCAGAGAAGCGCTGCTTTTATTTACAGAAACACTAGACATGGGGAAGACTCAGGAAAGACGAAGACGTGACGTGACACTAAACTGAAACTAAAACAGAAACAGAAACCTAAGTATAAAACATGACATAAACCTGAACGTGGACATGAGCATAAACACAGAACAATCAACAATGCCCAACAAGGACAGGTACACAAGGATCCGTATTTATAGGGCTAAACATTAAGGTTAATGGGAAACAGGTGACACAACAGGAATGAAAATACACACAAACATGCAGGCTTCCAAGATTTCAGAGGAACTGTCCGGCTGTTCCTGACGGGGTTCTTCTAAAAGAACAAAGTCATATACACTAAGGAAGCCTGGAGGGTGAGTAAATCATAGGCTAGTTTAAATTTTTGGTTGAACTATGCCTTTAATGCTGAATCTGTGTGCAGTATTAACTGAAGTACTGGAGTGGTTAATGTATTTATACCGGCACATCTTCCAATGAAGCTAAGTCAAGGGTATGCTCAACCCCTTCTACCTAAAAACCAAAAAATTTGTTTAATTTGTTTCCCATGTCTCTAGGTTGGGACAGTGATATGTCTTCCATTCTGATGCTGGTTCACCTTTTGTCACTCTCAAGTCAAGGCCGCAAAAGACCAGGAAAGATCTCAGCTAGACAAGCATGTGATCGTCTTGTGAAATTCATCAAGGTGAAGCTACTGATTATTTGCAGATCAAATGAAACTATTTCATAATGTTCTGTCACTGTGTGGACTTGAACTTGCTTATTTCTGAGACTTGCTTATTTCTCTTAAAAATCACTTGTTCTCCAAACTGTTGTTCTTGTGCTATTCTTTTCACATACCTAGTAACAATCTGTTGGAATCTCTTTGAATTATGTAATACAGAAACTTTGGTGGAAGACATCACTTTATCTTTATCTATGTTGTATATTGACTTTAACTGTTAATTCACATTGGCACTAATGTGTTTTCTTCTTTCTCAGACTGGTATACAAGGGCACTTGTATAGCATTGGAGAAAGTCTCCAGCCTCCGGTCTCCAGCCAGTCTCCATCTACTTGCTGTTGGGCCAAAGAGAAGTAGGATCCATTCTTGATTTATTGTAATTGACCAACATGCTCTACTCTATAAGGCTTCTAATTCACTAGCCTATGTTGATGAGCTTTTCAAAGCTCACTTTGTCTTTGGCAGGTCATACTGTCAAGAACTGACCAATGTGTATAGCTTTCTGCAAACCACTGTCTATGATTTAGATGTTGAAACCACCAAGGTGAATCCCAGAGTGCCTAAGTTGAGAGCTAGAATTCTCCAGTGAGCAGATGATTTGTTTCATTTGTAAAAAGGGACATGCTAATGCCAATGCCCTTATAAGGCACTTTAAGTTAGTTCATGGCCTTTGTCCAGGAAAAAGTCTCAAGTTAAAATGTGCTTAAAGAGGTGAGATGTTCACATGTTTAATATACAAACCCGATTCCAAAAAAGTTGGGACACTGTAGAAATTGTGAATAAAAACAGAATGCAATGATGTGGAAATTTCACATTAATATTTTATTCAGAATACAACATAGATGACATATCAAATCGTTAAACTGAGAAAATGTATCATTTTAAGGGAAAAATAAGTTGATTTTAAATTTCATGGCATCAACACATCTCAAAAAAGTTGGGACAAGGCCATGTTTACCACTGTGTGGCATCCCCTCTTCTTTTTATAACAGTCTGTAAACGTCTGGGAACTGAGGAGACAAGTTGCTCAAGTTTAGGAATAGGAATGTTGTCCCATTCTTGTCTAATAATGTATCAGGAATAAAATAATGGATGTTCAACCTTTGACAGCATCCGGTGATCTAGTCCAACCTAAAGCTCCACATTCAAAGCTACAATGCTTTACAGGTATAGGGAAGGAAGAGCTGTATAAACTTATCACCAAGGCTAATTCAACAACATGTTTGTTAGATCCAATTCCAACTAGATTACTGAAAGAAGTGATACACACAGCTGGAGAGCCTCTCCTCAACATTATTAATTCCTCGTTATGTTTAGGTCACGTCCCAAAACCTTTCAAGCTAGCAGTTATTAAGCCTCTTCTTAAGAAACCTAAACTAGACCCTAATGACTTATTAAATTACAGACCGATTTCAAACCTTCCCTTTATATCTAAAATATTAGAAAAGGTTGTGTCTACTCAATTATGCTCCTTCTTACAGGAAAACAATATCCTTGAAGAATTTCAGTCAGGTTTCAGGCCCCATCATAGCACAGAAACTGCACTAGTTAAGATCACAAATGACTTGTTTTTAGCTTCGGACCAAGGCTGCATCTCAATATTAGTCTTACTTGATCTTAGTGCTGCATTCGACACTTTAGATCATAACATTCTCGTAGACCGCTTACAAAATCACATAGGTATTCAGGGACAGGCGTTAAAATGGTTCAGATCCTACCTGTCTGATCGATACCATTTTGTAGATTTAAATGGAGAAATGTCCAGTGTAATGCCAGTGGAATATGGGGTCCCACAAGGTTCAGTTTTAGGACCTCTGCTTTCCTCAATATACATGCTTCCCTTAGGAAACATTATTAGAAGGCATGGGATTAGTTTCCATTGTTACGCTGACGATACACAGTTATATATCTCATCAAAACCAGATGAAATATCTAAACTGTCTAGATTAACAGAGTGCGTTAAAGATATTAAAGACTGGATGACTGATAATTTTCTATTACTAAATCCTGATAAGACAGAGATATTACTGATTGGTCCAAAAACCAGTACACAGAAGCTCTCAAAATTCAACCTGTACTTAGAAGGATGTTCAATTACTACTAGCTCTACAGTGAAAGACCTGGGCGTAATATTAGACAGCAGTTTGTCCTTTGAAAAACATATTTCCGATATTACAAAAATAGCCTTCTTCCACCTCAGAATTATCGCCAAGCTTAGGAACATTTTATCTGTATCTGATGCAGAAAAGCTAGTTCACGCATTCATGACCTCCAGACTGGACTATTGTAATGCGTTATTTGGTGGTTGTCCTGCATCTTCAATAAACAAGCTACAGTTAGTCCAAAATGCAGCTGCTAGAGTCCTTACCAGGTCAAGAAAGTTTGACCATATAACCCCAATATTATCATCCCTGCACTGGCTACCTGTTAAGTTTAGAATTGATATAAACTAGCTCTACTTACATACATGACCCTAAATGGTTTAGCTCCCATGTATCTAGCCAGTCTTCTAACACATTACAATCCATCACGTTCCTTAAGATCTCGAAACTCCGGACTTCTGGTAGTTCCCAGAATATCAAAGTCTACAAAAGGGGGTAGAGCTTTTTTGTATTTAGCTCCTAAACTTTGGAACAGTCTTCCTGACAGTGTTCGGGGCTCAGACACAGTCTCCCAGTTCAAACGTAGACTAAAGACATATCTCTTTAGCCAGGCATACACCTAATACATCCCATAACCTTGTACTCCAATACATCCGATTAAATGCACATTATCATCTAGTGCCTCCTAATATTATGAATAGCAGCTACGCTAATCCCTTTCCATTTGTTTCCCTTCTTCTACCCACCCCCAAGTCACACAGAGATTGTGCCAGCTCCGGTGGCATCCAGAGATGGACCAGCTCCAGCCGGGTTCTGCTTTCTGAGGACTGGAGTAATCAAAGCAGCACTGCCAACATTATGTGGACATTTTACACACAACATTCTACACATGCTGTATCTGCATCACACAACTAATGCAGAAAGGACATTGTACATATCACATTCTCCGTGTGTCACCCAGATGAGGATGGGTTCCCTTTTGAGTCTGGTTCCTCTCATGGTTTCTTCCTAATACCATCTGAGGGAGTTTTTCCTTGCCACAGTCACCTGAGTCACCTCAGGCTCGCTCACTAGGGAAAATGTTGTCTAACATCTAGGACTGTTTGTTTGTATGTTTATTGTTTCTTATGTTCTGTAAAGCTGCTTTGAGACAATGCTCTTTGTTAAAAGCGCTATACAAATAAAATTGAATTGAATTGAATTAATACAGGCTTCTAGTTGCTCAACTGTCTTAGGTCTTCTTTGTCTTCCTCTTTATGATGCGCCAAATGTTTTCTATGGGTGAAAGATCTGGACTGCAGGCAGGCCATTTCAGTGCCTTTCCAGATGTGTAAGCTGCCCATTCCACACACACTCATGCAACCCCATACCATCAGAGATGCAGGCTTCTGAACTGAGCGCTGATAACAACTTGGGTTGTCCTTGTCCTCTTTAGTCCGGATGACATGGCGTCCCAGTTTTCCAAAAAGAACTTCAAATTTTGATTCGTCTGACCACAGAACAGTTTTCCACTTTGCCACAGTCCATTTTAAATGAGCCTTGGCCCAGAGAAAACGCCTGCGCTTCTGGATCATGTTTAGATATGGCTTCTTTTTTGACCTATAGAGTTTTAGCCGGCAACGGCGAATGGCACGGTGGATTGTGTTCACCGACAATGTTTTCTGGAAGTATTCCTGAGCCCATGTTGTGATTTCCATTACAGTAGCATTCCTGTATGTGATGCAGTGCCGTCTAAGGGCCCGAAGATCACGGGCATCCAGTATGGTTTTCCGGCATGACCCTTATGCACAGAGATTGTTCCAGATTCTCTGAATCTTTGGATGATATTATGCACTGTAGATGATGATAACTTCAAACTCTTTGCAATTTTTGTCTGAGAAACTCTTTTCTGATATTGCTCCACTATTTTTCACCGTAGCATTGGGGGAATTGGTGATCCTCTGCCCATCTTGACTTCTGAGAGACACTGCCACTCTGAGAGGCTCTTTTTATACCCAATCATGTTGCCAATTGACCTAATAAGTTGCAAATTGGTCCTCCAGCTGTTCCTTATATGTACATTTAACTTTTCCGGCCTCTTATTGCTACCTGTCCCAACTTTTTTGGAATGTGTAGCTCTCATGAAATCCAAAATGAGCCAATATTTGGCATGACATTTCAAAATGTCTCACTTTCAACATTTGATATGTTATCTATATTCTATTGTGAATAAAATATAAGTTTATGAGATTTGTAAATTATTGCATTCCTTTTTTATTCACAATTTGTACAGTGTCCCAACTTTTTGGAATCAGGTTTGTAGTTTTTCTGGATTATGAAAGCATCTCAGCAAGTATTGTGCAATTGACCATTCACACCTCAATTGTGGTGAAAGCTCATCCACTGCCAACTCTATTTCATTAGATGATGTAGGTGTATTACCAAACCAAAATTCACCTTGTGATCCTGCACTCCTAAAAACAAATATAGTAAACAGTTGTGTAACAATGAATCTAGCCATGGGGGTCACAGTCCAGTGGCTTCTGTGTCAGTCCCAAGCCCGGATAAATAGAGAGGGTTGCATCAGGAAGGGCACCTGGTGTTAAACATTGCCAAATTTCATTATGTGAATCATCAGAATGAATTTCATACCGGATCAGTCGAGGCCCGGGTTAACAATGACCGCCATTGGCGCTGTTGACCTACAGGGCCCTGGTGGAAATTGGGCTACTGTTGGTCAAAGAAGTGGAGGAGGGAGGAGAGTGTGGAGACAGAGAGAAAAAAGGAAATGTAAGAGTTTTGTTTTGAGAATAGGAACTTTGAATGTTGGTACTATGACAGGGAAAGGTAGAGAGCTCGCTGATATGATGGAGAGAAGGAAGGTGAATAAACTGTGTGTACAGGAGACCAGGTGGAAGGGTAGCAAGGCTCATTTTATAGGATCAGGATTCAAGTTGTTTTATTATGGTATGGATAGTAAGAGAAATGGGATAGGTGTGGTCCTGAAGGAGGAATTTGTGAGAAATGTTCTGGAGGTGAAGAAAGTGTCAGACAGGGTGATGAGTCTGAAGTTAGAGATTGAAGGGCTGATGTTGAATGTTGTTAGTGGTTATGCCCCACAGGTAGGCTGTGAGTTAGAGGAGAAAGAGAGATTCTGGAGTGAATTAGATGATGTAATAGAGAGTATTCCCACGGGTGAGAGAGTGGTGATAGGAGCAAATTTTAATGGGGATAAAATAGTTTAATAATTTAATGATTCTTTAAATTATTAATTTGATTTAATGAATTGAATTGAATGGACATGTTGGTGAGGGGAACACAGGTGATGAGGAGATGATGGGCAAGTTTGGAGTTAAGGAAAGGAACCTTGAAGGAGAGATGGTAGTGGACTTTGCTAAGAGGATGGACATGGCTGTGGTTAACTCTTATTTTCAGAAGAGGGAGGAGCATAGAGTGACTTACAAGAGTGGAGGTAGGAGCAAACAGGTAGACTACATCCTATATAGAAGAGGCAATCTGAAAGAGATTAGTGACTGTAAAGTGGTTGCGGGAGAGAGTGTAGCCAGACAGCATAGGATGGTTGTGTGTAGGATGACTTTGATGGTCTGCAAAAAGAAGAAGTCAAAGATAGAGATAGAGAAGAAAACCAAGTGGTGGAAGCTGAAAAGGGAGGAATGTTGTGAGGAATTTAGACAGAAGTTGAGGCAGGCTCTGGGTGGTCAGGTAGTGCTGCCAGATGACTGGGAAACTACAGCAGAAGTGATCAGGGTGACAGGAAGAAAGGTGCTGGGTGTGTCATCTGGAAGGAGGAAAGAAGATAAGGAGACTTGGTGGTGGAATGAGGAAGTTCAGGATAGTATCCAGAGGAAGAGGTTAGCCAAGAAGAAGTGGGACATGGACAGGACTGAAAAGAATAGACAGGAATGCAATGAGTTACAGTGCAGAGTAAAGAGGGAAGTGTCTAAGGCCAAGCAGAAGGCATATAATGAGTTGTACACAAGGTTAGACATGAATTCTGACATGAATATGTCAAATGTAATTTAGAAGAGTAACTCTGGATAGAGTTAGTTATTCTTTGTAGTTCACTCATAGCTGATGATAAACAACTCTGGAGGGGAAGTAAATTGTGCCAGAGCAAATTTGAAGTTCCTCTGAACAGAATTAATAAGTAGCAGAGTAAATTTCTTGTAGCTCTGTATAGTAAAGTACTATGAGAGTTGATTTAAAAACACTAAATATAGTCAAATATCACAGGAAAGAGTAAAATATTAACACAACAATGAGCATAATTCACTCTGGAAAAACAACTCTTTCAAAAGAGTAACTTTTACTCTTTTCAGAGAGGGACCAAATGTTATCTGGCATAGAGTAAAAAATTTTTTCAATTTGAGTAAATTTTACTCTGGCAAATTTACTGTGTAGCCTCTATACTTTTAGACCTCACAAAGAAGTGTCAACCGGATGAGGTTCAGCACCATGGCCAGTGCTGTTAAATTGAAGTCCAAAAATCAGAAGCACTGCTGAATCCTTCACCCTCCGGGAGAGGAAAACAGCGGAGAGCCAGGCTCTGCGGTTCACACAGGGTAAGGTTGTCTACAGACAGATCTAATGGGGCCTGTTTCTCTGTTTTTCTTACATTTCAGAATCCTCCAGCTAGACCATGCTTACCCTTGGACTGGCAAAGCTCTGCCACGCTCCTGGGTCAACAGCACCAGACCACCACTCCCTCCAGCTACAGCACCTGCCGTCTAACCCTGTTAGATCTGGGATGAGGGAAGCCTCCTTCGACTAGCAGCAGAAGGAAAGCTACAGCTTGTGTCTTTAAATTGCCATTTTGTTTGACTACTTTTGAAAGCTCAGTAAAAACTGTTTTTGTTGACTTTCTCCCTGACTCTCTGTGAAGTTCTGTGCTCCCCTGCTCAGTGTGCTACAACAAATACATAAAATATTGCCAAACAGTATACAGTGAAACATATTGCCAGTGTATGGTTCTGAGTGTTAATAAGAATGCTTTGTTTTGGAAACATATGTAGACATATTACAGCAGCAGTTTGTAGCATTATTAAAAAGTGGACTGCAAAAACACTTTATAGCAGCACTCCAAGATGGTGCAAATTCCCAAACCAGGCAGTGATGCAGCTAATAAGGATGCTCTCGATAGTCTTTCTGTAGAATGTGGTCAGGATGGGCGGGGGTTTCAGACACTTTCTTCAGACACTGCTGGGCTTTCTTGGTGATGGAACTGGTGTTGAGTGACCAGGTACTATTACTACTAGCACAACAGTGGAAGATCTGGGTGTAATATTAGACAACAACTTGTCCTTTGATAATCATGTTTCCAATAATACAAAAACAGCCTTCTTTTACCTCATTGCCAAGCTTAGAAACATTTTTCCGAGCCCCGCCAAGCTGACCTACAATTTTCGCGATTTGTATCTTAAATTCAGTCCTATATTCTAACTTTTACAGTACCTATAGTATCCTATAATATTCTCACTCCAAACGCGTTTTATATCGCTAGTTTTATTTGTTTTCCAAAACACTCGCCAATAGCGGGTTAGCTTAATAGTATTGCTAATTCGTTAGCCCGGCTACCACAAGTTTGTTTACTTTTTCACATTGGTTATCTCTGTTTATTACTACAACTAAACATTGTCGGTTGTGTGTCTGCCTTTGAGCGCAGGTGAGGACTCTTTCGAGCTGCACTCGGTGGATTTGGAGCTGGAGGCCGTGGAGAAGCAGATTCGCGACCTACAGGTGAAGCAGACCCAGCTGCGACAGCGGAAAGCCGCATTGGAATCGTCCCGGACTGACGCTCACCTGTCCCAGGTAAATTCACGGCGTGAAACAATCACTCCCACAACCTCGACTCCGTGTGCTTCTCTGCCCAGGCCCAGCGCAAGGACGCGGCCCGCCCAGGTTTCGTTCACTCCGGCACCGGGGTACCACGCAGCCTGGATGCAGCAGCAGCGGAAGAAGCGAGCCAAGCCCCGGGCGAGGACCTCTCCCCCTCCGCCGCCACCCGTCTTCGAGATCCCGACCCAGAACCGCTTCACTCCCCTTCGTGAGATGGCGTGTGACGCGGTGATCATCGGAGACTCCATCGTTCGGCACGTCCGTGCTACTGCGGCTAAAGGTAAGGTGCACACTCGCTGTCTTCCTGGTGCTCGTGTTCTCGATGTCTCTGCACAGGTACCCGCGATCCTGAAGAAGAACATCGGAGCTGTGGTCCTCCATGCTGGCACGAACGACATCAGGCTGAGGCAGACGGAGATCCTGAAGAAGGACTTCAGGAGCCTGGTGGAGCTGGTACGCACCACATCGTCCACGACGAGGATCATCGTGTCAGGACCACTTCCCACATTCCAGCGAGGAATCGAGAGGTTCAGTAGACTATTTGCTTTTAATGAATGGTTACAGTCATGGTGTCAAGATCAGAAATTACCTTTTGTTGATAACTGGAATCTTTTCTGGGAGCGTCCTAGGTTCTACCGTCCTGATGGCCTGCACCCAAGCAGAGTTGGAGCAGCAGTCCTCTCAGACAACATCTCCAGGACACTACGCACCATCTGACTGGTAAGCCATAACCCAGATTACAATTATGATAGCTACTGCTCAGCTCACCAGATTGATACGAGTGCACATATAGCTCATCTTATAGAGACTGTGTCTGTTCCCCGAATAGTGAGATCAAAGAATAAATTCATTAATAGCCCTCGAAATAATCTAATCACAGTTATACCTGAAAAAACACCAAATAATTAAACTAAAACAATTTCTAAAGTTTGGGCTTCTCAACATTAGGTCCCTTGCACAGAAAGCACTTATTGTTAATGAAATGATCTCAGATTATGGTTTTGATACACTCTGCCTTACTGAAACCTGGCTTAGGCCAAATGAATTCATTAGTCTGAATGAGTCCACTCCGTCAGGCTTTTGCTATAAGCATGAGCCCCATCAGACCAGTCGTGGAGGTGGTGTTGCAACTATATATAGCAACTCTCTTAACGTTACTCAGAAAACAGGACCCAGGTTTAACTCATTCGAAGCGCTTGTCCTTAATGTTACACTCACAGACATGAATAAAAAATCTCTACTATATCTTGCGCTGGCCACCGTATATAGACCCCCGGGGCCCTACGCCGATTTTCTTAAAGAGTTTGCACATTTACTCTCAGACCTACTGATTAATTATGACAAAGTGTTGATTGTAGGAGACTTTAACATTCATGTAGACGATTCCAACAATGCCTTAGGACTCGCATTTATGGATTTGTTAAATTCTTTTGTGGTTAAACAAAACATTACTAGACCAACTCATCGTTTTAACCATACACTAGATTTAGTTATATCACATGGAACAGATGTCACTGATATAGCTGTTCTACCTCAAAGTGATGATATCACAGACCATCACCTCTTAGTGTACACTCTACCTGTAGAACATATTAGACACGTCTCCCCTCGTTATCGACTCGGTAGAACTATTATCCCGACCACTAAAGACAGATTCACAAGTAATCTACCGGATCTGTCTCAACTTCTCACCAGACCCCTAAATACAGATGACTTAGATGAATTAACTAACAGCATAGGCACTATTTTCACCAGCACACTAGATACTGTTGCTCCTATCCGATTAAAAAGGGTCAGAGATAAAACATCTGCACCATGGTACAATAGTCACACTCACACCCTCAAGAGAGCAACCCGTAACCTAGAGCGAAAATGGAGAAAAACTAAATTAGAAATCTTTAGAATTGCGTATAAAGACAGTATGTCTAACTATAGACAGGCTCTAAAAGCTGCTAGGGCTGAGCATTTGAGCAAACTTATAGAAATAAACCAAAACAATCCCAGATTCTTATTTAGTACAGTGGCTAGACTGACAAAACATCAGATATCTGAAGAGAGTACTCCATCACAGCTTAATAGTGAGGACTTTATGAACTTTTTCACCGACAAAATCGATAGTATCAGGAATAAAATAATGGATGTTCAACCTTTGACAGCATCCGGTGATCTAGTCCAATCTAAAGCTCCACATTCAAAGCTACAATGCTTTACAGGTATAGGGAAGGAAGAGCTGTATAAACTTATCACCACGGCTAATTCAACAACATGTTTGTTAGATCCAATTCCAACAAGATTACTGAAAGAAGTGATACACACAGCTGGAGAGCCTCTCCTCAACATTATTAATTCCTCGTTATGTTTAGGTCACGTCCCTAAACCTTTCAAGCTGGCAGTTGTTAAGCCTCTTCTTAAGAAACCTATACTAGACCCTAATGACTTATTAAATTACAGACCGATTTCAAACCTTCCCTTTATATCTAAAATATTAGAAAAGGTTGTGTCTACTCAATTATGCTCCTTCTTACAGGAAAACAATATCCTTGAAGAATTTCAGTCAGGTTTCAGGCCCCATCATAGCACAGAAACTGCACTAGTTAAGATCACAAATGACCTGTTTTTAGCTTCGGACCAAGGCTTCATCTCAATATTAGTCTTACTTGATCTTAGTGCTGCATTCGACACTTTAGATCATAACATTCTTGTAGACCGCTTACAAAATCACATAGGTATTCAGGGACAGGCATTAAAATGGTTCAGATCCTACCTGTCTGATCGATACCATTTTGTAGATTTAAATGGAGAAATGTCCAGTGTAATGCCAGTGGAATATGGGGTCCCACAAGGTTCAGTTTTAGGACCTCTGCTTTTCTCAATATACATGCTTCCCTTAGGCAACATTATTAGGAGGCATGGGATTAGTTTCCATTGTTACGCTGACGATACACAGTTATATATCTCATCAAAACCAGATGAAATATCTAAACTGTCTAGATTAACAGAGTGCGTTAAAGATATTAAAGACTGGATGACTGAATTTTCTATTACTAAATCCTGATAAGACAGAGATATTACTGATTGGTCCAAAAACCAGTACACAGAAGCTCTCAAAATTCAACCTGTACTTAGAAGGATGTTCTATTACTACTAGCTCTACAGTGAAAGACCTGGGCGTAATATTAGGCAGCAGTTTGTCCTTTGAAAAACATATTTCCGACATTACAAAAATAGCCTTCTTCCACCTCAGAAATATTGCCAAGCTTAGGAACATTTTATCTGTATCTAATGCAGAAAAGCTAGTTCACGCATTCATGACCTCCAGACTGGACTATTGTAATGCGTTATTTGGTGGTTGTCCTGCATCTTCAATAAACAAGCTACAGTTAGTCCAGAATGCAGCTGCTAGAGTCCTTACCAGGTCAAGAAAGTATGACCATATAACCCCAATATTATCATCCCTGCACTGGCTACCTGTTAAGTTTAGAATTGATTACAAACTAGCTCTACTTACATAGAAGACCCTAAATGGTTTAGCTCCCACGTATCTAGCCAGTCTTCTAACGCATTACAATCCATCACGCTCCTTAAGATCTCAAAACTCCGGACTTCTGGTAGTTCCCAGAATATCAAAGTCTACAAAAGGGGGTAGAGTTTTTTCGTATTTAGCTCCGAAACTTTGGAACAGTCTTCCTGACAGTGTTCGAGGCTCAGACACAGTCTCCCAGTTCAAACGTAGACTAAAGACATATCTCTTTAGCCAGGCATACACCTAATAAATCCCATAACCTTGTACTCCAATACATCCGATTAGATGCACATCATCATCTAGTGCCTCCTAATATTATGAATAGCAGCTACGCTAATCCCTTTCCATTTGTTTCCCTTCTTCTACCCACCCCCGAGTCACACAGAGATTGTGCCAGCTCCGGTGGCATCCAGAGATGGATCAGCTCCAGCTGGGTTCTGCTTTCTGAGGACTGGAGTAATCAAAGCAGCACTGCCAACCCTATGTGGACATTTTACACATAACATTCTACACATGCTGTATCTGCATCACACAACTAATGCAGAAAGGACATTGTTCATATCACATTCTCCGTGTGTCACCCAGATGAGGATGGGTTCCCTTTTGAGTCTGGTTCCTCTCAAGGTTTCTTCCTAATACCATCTGAGGGAGTTTTTCCTTGCCACAGTCGCCTGAGTCACCTCAGGCTCGCTCACTAGGGAAAACTTTGTCTAACATCTAGGACTGTTTGTTTGTATGTTTATTGTTTTTATGTTCTATAAAGCTGCTTTGAGACAATGCTCTTTGTTAAAAGCGCTATACAAATAAAATTGAATTGAATTTATCTATACCTGATGCAGAAAAGCTAGTTTATACATTCATGACCTCCAGACTGGACTATTGTAATGCATTACTAGGTGGTTGTCCTGCATCTTCAATAAACAAGCTACAGTTCAGAATGCAGCTGCCAGAGTTCTTACTAGGTCAAGAAAATATGAACATATAACCCCAATATTATCATCCCTGCACTTTCTACCTGTTAAGTTTAGAATTGATTACATACTATCACTATTCATGTACAAAGCTCAAAATGGTTTAGCTCCCACATATCTAACCAGTCTTTAAACACGCTACAATCCATCACACTCCTTAAGATCACAAAACTCCAGACTTCTAGTAGTTCCCAGAATATCAAAGTCTACAAAGGGAGGTAGAGCATTTTTGTATTTAGCTCCTAAACTTTGGAATAGTCTTCCTGACAGTGTTCAGGGCTCAGACACACTCTCCCAGTTTAAACATAGATTAAAGACATATCTCTTTAGAAAGGTGTACACATAATACATCCCATAACCTTGTACTGTAATATATCTGATTAAATGCACATTATCATCTAGTACTTACTAATATTATAGAAGCTACGCTAATTCTTTTCCAGTTGTTTCCATTTTCTACCCATCCTGAGGCATCTAGAGATTGTGCAAGCTCCAGTAGACCTTCAGTGAGAAGATGCCAACCCTGCAAGGATCCCAAGGCATCCAGAGATGGACAGGCTAGAATTAGATTCTGCTTCCTGAGGATTTGGGTATTCAAAGCAACAATGTCAACCCTATGTGGACTTGGAGGACAACAACAACCTCCTAATGTCAGGACCAGGTTTTGAACTTGGGTCTCTGGTGTGAAAGTCTTTAGTTGCCACTGAGCCCCCAGACAGGAGATGAACCCAATAGTCAGACGCCTTCTTAAGTTGCTTCCAAAGAGTTTATTGAAACAAAGAAAACAGGGTAAAATAATCCCTTTCTTCAATGCAGTCACAAAACATAAGAGTAGCCAGTCAAAAAGGAAGAAAGAAATCCACAAGGAAATTCAATGATCTTCAAACAAAAACTCTGGAAAAACTTCCCAAAAACAAACACAGGAAAATACTCCAAAAGGCACGGGAAAAAACGTTAGAACAAGGGCAACACTTATGGCAGCAACTGGCTAGAGAGTCACAATAACCAAACAAAGAGGCAGAGAAAGAGCACAGCTAAAATACACAACACATAACGAGACACATGTGAAAACAATAGAGCTGATAACTAAGGTGAAAATTATAGGCATGAGGGTCCAATGGCGACCTCTAGTGGTCAAAATAAAGCATAACTAAGCCTAAACTCTGACACCTAATTAATACACAAAATAAAATTCTACATATGCTGCATCTGCATCACACAACTGACTGTACATAACTGCAGAAAGAACATTGTTAATAATCACACTCTCCGGTGTTTATAATAATTTATAATCACACTCTCCGGTGTCACCCAAATGAGGATGGGATCACTTTTGAGTCTGGTTCCTCTTGAGGTTTCTTCCTCATACCATCTAAGGAAGTTTTTTCTTGCGACAGTCACCTCAGGCTTGCTCAAAAGGGATGATTTTGTCTAACATCTAGAAATTTTGAACTATGTTTCTTATGTTCTGTATAGCTGCATTAAGACAATGTCCATTGTTAAAAGCACTATACAAATCAAATTCAATCAAATTTAATTTACCAAGTGAGGTTCTCTGTGAGTGTTCTGAAGGATCTCCACAGAGTATCCATTGATATTTAGCAGAGAATTGTTGCTCTGTGCTCTCCTGAAGTCAACAAGCTTTTCTTTCATTTTTTACACATTAAGAGACTAATTGTTGTCTCTGCACCAGATTTTTAGCTGTTGCACCCTCTTGATGATGTGTTTCAACTCTGGTCCATTGCTACACAGAGTGAATAGCAGTGGACTGAGCACATAGCTGTGTATTTTGTGTGGTGGTGTTAGACATGCTGTTCCTGATCCAGATTGAGATCTGTCCAGTATCCAGTTGCAGAGGGAAGTGATTCTCTGGCTTCTCAACCAGGTGGTAAGGAATAATTGTTTTGAATACTGAACTGAAGTTGATGAACACCATTTGTATGTCATCATCATCATCATCATCATCTTCTGCTTATCCAGAGCCAGGTCACGGGGGCAGCAGTCTAAGGAGGGATACCTAGACTTTCCTCTCCCTAGACACTTCCTCCAGCTCTTCCGGAGAGATCCTGAGGCGTTCCCAGGTCAGCCGAGAGACATCGTCTCTCCAGCGTGTCCTGGGTCTTCCCCGGGGTCTCTTCCCAGTGGGGCATATCCGGAACACCTCCCCAGGGAGACATCCAGGAGGCATCTGAAACAGATGCCCGAGCCACCTCAACTGTCCCCTTTCGATGTGGAGGAGCAGCGTCTCTACTCCGAGCTCCTCCAGGGTGACAGATCTCCTTACCCTATCTCTAGGGGAGTGCCCCACAACCCTATGGAGGAAGCTCATTTCGGCCACTTGTATCTGGGATCTTATTCTTTCGATCATGACCCAGAGCTCATGACCATAGGTGAGAGTAGGAACATAGATTGACTGGTAAATCGATCACAACAGACCGGTACATAGACTGCATTACTGCTGCCGCTGCACCGATCCATCTGTCCCTCAATCGTAAACAAAACCCCAAGATACTCAATCTTCTCCACTTGAGGAAGGAACTCCCCAACAACCAGGAGGGTGCAAGCCATCTTTTTCTGGTCGAGAACCATGGCATCAGATTTGAAGGTGCTGATCCTCATTCCAGCCTCTTCACACTCAGCTGCAAAACGCCACAGTGCACATTGTAAGTCCTGGCTTGAAGGAGCCAAAAGGACAACATCATCTGCAAAAGGCAACAATGAAATCCTGTGGTCCCCAAACTGGACTCCCTCCAGCCCCTGGCTGCGCCTAGAAATTCTGTCCATAAAAACAATGAACAGAACCGGTGACAAGGGACAGCCCTGCCAGAGTCTGACATGCACTGGGAACAGATCTGACTTACAGCTGGCAATGTGAACCAAGCTCCTGCTCTGGTCATACAGAGACCGAACAGCCCTTAACAGAGGGCCACAGACCCCATATTCCCAAAGCACCTCACACAGAATGCCACGAGGGACACGGTCAAATGCCCTGTCCAAGAACCCTGTGGAGGGTACAGAGCTGGTCCAGTGTTCCACGACTAGGATGAAAACTGCTGATTGTTCCTCCTGTATCTGAGGTTTGAATAACAGTTGGACTCTCCTCTCCAGTATTCTGGAATAAACTTTCCCTGGGAGGCTGAGGAGTGTGATCCCCCTATACTTGAAACACACCCTGTGTGGGGGGGACCACCACCTTGGTCACCCAGTCCAGAGGCACAGTCCCTGACCACCACGCTATGTTGAAGAGATGTGTCAGCCAAGCCCCACAACACCCAGAGACTTAAATTACTCAGGGCAAATCTCATACACCTCCGGTGTCTTGCCACTGAGGAGCTGCTGAACTACCTCAGTCACCTCAGCTTGGGTGATGAATGAATCTACCTCTGAGTCCTCAGTCTCTGGTTCTTCTATGGAAGACGTGTCAGTGGGATTGAGGAGATCCTCGAAGTATTCCTTCTACCGTCTGACAATATCCCCAGTTGAGGCCAGCAACTGTCCGCCTCCACTGTAAACAGTGTTGGTAGAGAGATGCTTACCCCTTCTGAGGCACTGAACAGTCTGCCAGAATTTCCCAGAGGCCGTCCAATAGTCCTTCTCCATGACCTCACCGAACTCCTCCCAGACTCAAGTTTTTGCTTCCAAGACCACCCAGGCACCCTTGGCCTGTCGGTACGCCTCAGCAGCCTCCGGGGTCTCCTGAGCCAACCGGGCTTGATACGACTCCTTCTTCAGCTTGACGGCATCCCTTACTTTCCAGTGTCCACCATTGTGTTTGGGGATTGCCGCCGTGACTGGCACCAGAGACCTTATGTCAACAATGGAGGAGGAGAACATGGTCCACTCAGACTCAATGTCCCCAACCTCCCTCGGGATCTGGTTGAAATTCTCCCAGAGGTGGGAGTTGAAGACCTCCCTAACAGATGGATCAGCAAGATGTTCCCAACAGACCCTCACAATACGTTTGGGTGTGCCAAGTCTGTCCAGCATCCTCCTCTGTAAGCGGATCCAACTCACCACCAGGTGGTGATCAGTTGACAGCTCTGCCGCTCTCCTCACCCAAGTGTCCAAGACATGTGGCCGAAGGTCAGATGACATGACCACAAGGTCGATCATTGATCTCCGGCTTAGGGTGTCCTGGTACCACGTGTACTGATGGGCACCCTTATGCTTGAACACGGTGTTCATTATGGACAAACTGTGACTAGCACAGAAGTCCAACAACAGAACACCACTCGAGTTCAGATCAGGGGGGCCGTTCCTCCCAATCACGCTTCTCCAGGTATCACTGTTGTTGCCCACATTGGCATTGAAGTCCCCCAGTAAAACTATGGTGTCCCCAGTTGGAGCACTTTCCAGCATCTCTCGCAGGGTCTCCAAGAAGGTTGGGTACTCCACACTGCTGTTCGGCCCATAAGCCAAAACAACAGTGAGACACCTATCCCCGGCCCAAAGGCACAGGGAAACAACCCTCTCGTTTACCGGGGAAAGCTCCAACACATGGCAGCTGAGCTGGAAGGCTAGCCTGACGCCTCTCACCATGCAGCACTCCAGAGTAGAAGAGGTTCCAAACTCTCTCAAGGAGTTGGGTTCCAGAGCCCAGGCTGTGCATGGAGGCAAGCCCGTTTATCTCTAGCCGGTACCGCTCAACCTCTCTCCCCAGCTCAGGCTCCTTCCTCCAAGTGAGGTGACATTCCATGTCCCAAAATCTAGATTCTTTGTCCAGGGTTTGGATCATTGGGGCCCAGGGTCATAGGGGCCCCCTCCCATGACTACTACTCAAAGCACACTGCACTGGACCCTTATGCTCCTTCCTGCGGGTGGTGGGCCTACGGGAAGGTGGGCCTATGTCATTCCTTCGGGCTGTGCCCGGCTGAGTCCCGCAGGCAAAGACTCGGCCACCAGGTGCTCGCCTGCGTGCCTCAATCCCTGGCCTGGCTCCAGGGTGGGGCCCCACTGGTGCCAACCTGGGCAACATAACTGTCTTTGATGTTTCTTTCATAAGGGTTTTGAACTGCTCTTAGTCTGACCCATCACCTAGAACCTGTTTGCCTTGGGAGACCCTACCAGGAGAACTAGGCCCCCAACAACCTGGCTCCTAGGTTCATTTGGGTGATCAAACCCCTCCACCACTGTAAAATGTAGGCGGTTCAAGGAGGGGCTATTTCTATGTGTGTGTCCTTTTTTGTCCAGATGTGTTATGACCAAGTGGAGTGTGGTGGCAATGCTGTTGTCTGTGGAATGATTAGAATCAACTGCATGTGGTCCAGTGAGGGTGGCAACAAGGTCTTGATAGCCTCATGGTGATGGGTGTGAGTGCAAAGAAATGACAGTCACTGAGACGTTTACCCTAACCATAACCCTCTTTGGAACAAGGAAGATGGTACTGGTCTTTTGGCATGTTGAATGATGGTACTGCTCAAGGAAATGGAGAAGATCCATTGATAGCTTGTTTATTGAAGATGCAGGACAACCATTTAGTAATGCATTACAATAATCCAGTCTGGAGGTCATGAATGCATAAACTAGATTTTCTGCATCAGATATAAATAAAATGTTTCTAAGCTTGGCAATAAGGTGGAAGAAGGCTGTTTTTGTATTATTGGAAACATGATTATCAAAGGACAAGTTGTCATCTAATATTACACCCAGATCTTCCACTGTTGTGCTAGTAGTAATAGTACCCGGTCACTCAACACCAGATCCATCACCAAGAAAGCCCAGCAGTGTCTCTTCTTTTGTTGAAGTCTGGTCTGCAAATTTCATAAGAATTCTGCTAGGAATGTTGTCCGATCCAGCAGCCTGCCATGGTTAAACTTTGCATAAAGTTTTCCTCACATCAGCTTTGGTAAGACAAAACACCTAGTTGCTGGAAGGAGAGGTAGACTTTCTCACCACCACATTGTTCTGCATCTCAGACAGAGCACAATGTGGTTATTCGTTAATGTTCAAGGAGGCTTATAAAAGACCATGGTGGGTCCTGGATATTGTTAGACTACTTGTGTATGGAAAGAAATTGTTTTGTTGTGTGGGGTTTTAGTTTTGATGGACCATTGCATCCTGCAGCAGCGGATGCCTCAAAAAGATTGAAGTGTCCTGGGTGAGTGGGGTCAGACACAATCTTAACTGCTTCAGGGTCCTGGAAGTATACAGATCCAAAAGTGATGGCAGATTGCAGGCAGTTACTTTCTCAGCAAAACAAATGACACTCTGCAATCTACTCATGTCCTTGGCTGTGGCAGCAATGTACCAAGTGGTGATGAAGAAGGTGAATATATGGACTTGATAATCGAGTTGTAGAAGTGCACCATCAATGTCTATGGTGGGTTGAACAGCTGGTGCACATTTAATGTTCAGCACCTATTTAAGGTCCTGTATGCTGATGGTTCCCAGGTAGTGGAAGAAGTCTACATTACTAGGGAGTCACAGTTTTAAGTATTATAAGGGTGGGGCTGGGTTCTTTATAAAGTGTACCACCATCTCAACTGTTTTCACAGTATTGAGCTCTAGGTTATTCTCATTACACCAGGTCACCAAATGGTAATTTTCCCTCCTGTGGGCAGACTCATCCCCTTCAGAGATGAGCCCAATGAGGGTGGTGTCAAACTTCAATAGTTTGAAGGACAGGTGACTGGAGATGCAGATGTTCGTGCACAGAAAGAAGTGTATAGGAGAAAGAACACAGCCTTAGTGGGATCCTGTACAGATGGTCCTGGAATCACAGACATGTTTTTCCCAGTTTCAGGTGCTTCTTCCTGTCAGTCAGGAAGTCTGCAATCAACCTACAGATGGAATCAGTCTGTAAAGATGAGGTGGAATCAGTAGAATCTTTTTGTGGAGATATTTATTGAAGCAAACACAGGCATAATAATCCATATCATAAGGCAAAGACAGAACCAGAATCCAGGCATTGATTTCAAACAACCAGAAAAGCAAATAAATCCAAAAATGCAAGACACAGAGAGTGAAAACAGGGAAAACAAAGCACTGGGCCAAACATGGAAAATTAGCGTGATCATGGTTTAAATGTCCAGAAGTGATCCTGCAACCCATTTGCAACCCCGACCCATTACACAAGAAGACTCAGCTGGGAGTTCTTATCCTGTAGTAGAGCCAATGCCGACCAGTGCCAGCAGGCCAAGCACCACTGGCTTCACTCACGCTCCAGGAGAAGAGTAGCCAACCAGACAAGGCAGAGACTGCTCAGAGCAGTCATGCAGTCAGAACAAATGCTATGTTTTGTGCCTCTCCTTTTCAGATAGTATGTAAGCAATGATGACACTGCACACACCCAGAGGACTTTGCCTGGCTGAACCACTGAGACACACTCACTGTACAGGCTCCTTGCCATGCCACTGTTTCTTCTCCTGGAGCCTGCCTTGTCTACTTGGGCCTCATTCTATGATCACCAACCCTCCTCTGACTGAACTCCTGAGCACTGCCTTCAATTCTACTGCACAAGTTACGTTGTCTCCTTCACTCTCATTTGTCCCCTTTTTCTTTTAACTCTGTCTCTGCCCTTTCCATGGCCTCCCTTGCTTCATCCTCACCTCCCTAATTGCCAGATCCTCACATCATTCTTTACCAGGGAAGCTCAACTGGCCTACCATGTACTGAGCCTGGCCAAATCCGAGGACTATGAGACACTGTACCATGAAATCTTGACCCAGTGCGGCCAATCCCTGGTGAACACTGCCAGTGAGTTCCATCGGTGGAGCCACCAACCAAGAACCAAATGGAACCCATTCCCAGATGGACCAGCTAGGTTATTCTTACTGTGGGCAGACTCATCCCCTTCAGAGATGAGCCCAATAAGGGTGGTGTCAAACTTCAGTAATTTGAAGGACCGGTGACTGGAGGTGCAGCTGTTGGTGCACAGGAAGAAGTGTAAAGGAGAAAGAACACAGCCTTAGTGGGATATGGTACAGATGGTCCTAGCATCACAGACATGTTTTTCCCAGTTTCAGGTGCTTTCTCCTGCTGAGGATCATAAGGCGGCGGCTCCAGCTAGTTGCTCTGTTCCCCACTGCGATGGCAGAACTTGTCACAATGGATTGATTCCTGCCCACCCTACCAGTGGAGGAGTTAAAGGCTGTCGGGCGACACTGGCCAAAAAACCATTGCAAACTGCTCGACATCCTGCACTAGCAATGCTGGACATTGGTAGGTCCACCTAGAGGGAGGTACGGGAGCCCCATTCCATCACCCAGGGGAGATGGGGAGAGCTTCATGGGGAGAGCAAGTTGACCCAAACAAACCCCGTCACTGGACCTGTCGCCCAGGACGAGCCCATGTCCACTGAGCCAGACCCTCTGGCAGGCCACTCACACACAAAACCCAGGTTAGCAGGCTGCTCTGTCCAGGCCTCCAGTTCTCAAGTCACCCATGCCACTTCAGTCTGACTCAATGGCTGCCAAGTGGAAGCCAAGCTAGACATGGGAAGTCACATTTGCCCAGCCAGAGGTCTTGGACCAGCAGGATGAGCCGATGGGGTCCTGTTGTGCAGAAGCAGTCTCACTATGGAAGGCCACCTCCTGGAACATCGTTAAAGAACTGATGCACCTCTTTAACTGAATGGGGATAACTAAAGATATCCTCATAGACCAAGATATGCATTTTACATACCATAACTCATAGCGGATCTGTGTCCTGTGTTGTAGGTCAAACACCTCTCTCCACATCTCCCCCCAAAAAATAAGGATAAAATAGTAACTTTACTTAACTTTATAATTTTTTTTCCTTCTCTGTTTCTATACTTCTTTAAAGCTGCTTTGAGACAATGTCCATTGTTTAAAAGTGCTATACAAATAAATTGAATTGAATTGAATTGAATCTGTCTACCACCCACAGACTGATGGGCTGGTGGAGCAATCTAAACAGATGTTGAAAAGTATGCTGCTTCGGGTGGCAGATGAAGAGGGTAGGAACTGGGACCTCCTCCTACCCTACGTCCTCTTTGCCATCTGAGAGGCACCCCAAGCATCCACGTGGGTTCACTCCCTTTGAGCTCCTGTTTGGGCGGTGACCTCAGGGCCAAGGAAGTATGAGGCAGTCAGGTCATTGGTAGAATATGTGCAGGAGATGCCGGAGCATATCAACAAGGTCACCCCCATTGTAAAGAAGCACCTGAAGGTGGCCTAGAGGGCCCAACAGAGGGTATACAACCTCTCAGTCCATCCCAGGGAGTTCCAGGCAAGTTCTTTCCCCACTGGCAAGGCCCGTATAAAATAGTGGAAAGAGACGAGCACATGAACTACCAACTGCAACAAACAGGTTAGCGAGCTGACACTATTGCACCACATCAACGAGTTTAAAAAATGGATAGGGCCTGTGCCTGTTGTGTCTGCTCTCACTGCCTTGCAGATCCACCAGAGCATACATTGGTTAGAAGATGGGCTAATCTCACTCAGTCCTAGAATCTGGACCTGACAGAGATGGTGGACCAGTAAGATGACATTTTCTCCTCTATTCCCAGGCTTACACACTTGGTCCAACAAGAGATCAAGACCCTGCCAGGAGTGGTGTTCAAGCAGTGGCCTTATTGTGCACTAGAAGCCCGATAAAAACCTATTGAGGAGGCGGTGGAAAGGATGCTACAGGATGGCATTACTGAGGAGTCTGGCAGTCCCTGGTCCAGCTTGACGGCAATGGCAACGGCTTTCAGCGACTCAACTAGGTGTCCGAGCTTGAGGTATACCCCCTACCTTGCATTGATGACCTGGTGGAGAGACTCTGGAAAGCCCAGTTTATCTCCACTTTAGATCTGACCAAGTGCTACTGGAAGGTTACCCTCATCCCTGACGCTCGACCCAATTCAGCCTTCAGCATTGCCATTGGTCACTGGCAGTAACAGGTATGCATGGGTCTCCAGCAACGTTCAAGCATCTAATGGACATAGTGCTGAAACCACACTGGCTTTATGAAGCTGCATTGAAGCCTCACTCAACTCCCGCGAGAGTGATAAATAGAAACTGCCGACCCTCCTCCGGCTGACCTCCTGAGCACTACCAATTCTACTGCACAAGCTACATAACCTCCTTTACTCTCCTTTTTTTCAGAGGTAGACCTGCCAGTAGAGAGCTGCAGTAGTCCAGTCTCAAAATGACCAGACACTGAGCAAACTGTCTGGATAAAAATGGCCAAATCCTTCTGGTGTTATAAAGAAGAAACCAACATGAGTGTGTCAAATTAGCAATATGTGAGGAAAAGGACAGTTGATTGTCCATGGTTACCCCAAGATTGTGAGCTGGCCAGCAGTTTGGTTTTGCTGGGATTGAGTTTCAGCAGGTGAGCTGGGATGTCCATCAAACACACCAAGATTCAAGCAGAAGCCATGGTATCTGAGGTGGAGAAGAGAAGAGAAGAGAAGAGAAGAGAAGAGAAGAGAAGAGAAGAGAAGAGAAGAGGAAGAGTGTCATCAGCATAGCAGTGGTAAGAGAAACTTGATGTGAGAACTTCACCAAGAGAGTGAGTGAGTAAGTACTGAACCTTGTGGGACACCAGTGTTGGGTCTGCATGGAGCAGATGTCAATGTTACCTGTTATGAGTGACCTTCCAGGTACGAAGCAAACATTTTTCATTTTGCTCCATAAACTCCAAGACTCCTGAGGGTGGAAAAAAGAGTCTTTTTTAGGGTTTACTGGAACATAGTGGTATGGATTGGAAGTGGGCAGATGATTTGTAGGATTTCTTCTGTTCCAAAGGTTGAGAAATGTGACTGCATTGGAGCAAGAGATGATGTTAATGGTGACTTTTCTACACATTAATATTTATATAAGATTGTGAGTACAAACCTGTTGGATCATCAGTTTCTAATTCTGAAGACATTTCTCCAGAACCACAGAGGAGAAAAAATCGAAGAGAAATAATTACAAAATGGATTAAGAAAACGATGCTGATAAGGTGAAAACACATTAATATTTATATTAATGTTTATATTTATATTATTATTTATGTTAAAGTTCAGTTTTCCACAAGGTTCTGTTTTAGGCCCACTGCTTGTCTCCTAATGTATTCTCTGGGTAAAATTATTTGAAAACATAATATTGGCTTTCACTATTAATAGAGGACACACTATTATATTTTTCAGTGAAGCAAGATGAGAGACACCAGCTTATTAAGATTGAAGAATGTGTAAAGGGGTGTGGGTGGCACAGTACGGTGGCTTAGTGGTTAGCATGTTTGCCTCACACCTCCAGGGTTGGGGGTCGATTCCCGCTTCTGCCGTGTGTGTGTGTGTGTGTGTGTGTGTGTGTGTGTGTGTGTGTGTGTGTGGGGTTGGAGTTTGCATGTTTAAAAAAAAAAACAACAAAAAAAAAAAACTAAACATACAAAGTGCAGAGGATGACGAGACAGTGCAGACAAACAAGACACAACCCTGACCGTGTGCAAAAGAACAGTGTTATACAGTGAGTGCAAAAAAGAAACAGGGTTAGGGACAGTGAGTGATAGCAGCCGAACTAGTTATTTTAGTTATAGAAGTTAAAGTGTAGTTCACATATTTAAAGTGACATTTGCATGTAAACAAGATCAATTGTGTGTGTGTGTGTGTGTGTGTGTGTGTGTGTGTGTGTGTGTGTGTGTGTGTGTGTCCGTGTTCAACTCAGTTCAGTTCTCCTGATTGCCTGAGGGAAGAAGCTTTTCAACAGTCTAGTTGTGTGGGCGCGAATGCTTTGGTACCGCTTTCCAGACAGCATGAGGGTGAAGAGTGTGTGTGACGGGTGTTTGGGGTCATCCAGAATGCTGTTTGCTTTGCGGATGCAGCATGTGGAGTAAATCCAAGTGATCTAAGATGGTGCAATTCCCAAACCAGGCAGTCATGCAGCTGCTCAGGATGCTCTCGATGGTCCCTCTGTAGAAGGTGGTCAGGATGGGAGGTAGAAGATAAGCCTTCCTCAGACTTCGCAGGAAGTAAAGATGCTGCTGGGCTTTTCTTGGTGATGGAGCTGGTGTTGAGTGACCAGGTAAGGTTCTCCACCTGGTGAACAGCAAGGAATTTAGTGCTTTTGATGGTCTCCACATTGGACTCGTCGATGTTCAGTGAAGAATGGTCACTCTGTGCTCTCTTGAAGTCAACAACCATCTCTTTCATTTTCTCCACGTTCAGAGACAGGTTGTTGGCTTTACACTAGACTGTTAGATGCACCTCCTCTCTGTATGCTGACTCGTTGCTCTTGCTGATGAGACACACCACGGTCGTGTCATCGGCAAACTTGATGATGTGGTTGGTGCGTTGCATTGCTGCACAGTCATGAGTCAGCAGAGTGAACAGCAGTGGCCTGAGAATGCAGCTCTGAGGAGCTCCAGTGCTCAGTGTGGTTGTGCTGGATGTGCTGTTCCTGATCCAGACTGACTGAGGTCTCCCATTCAGGAAATCCAGGATCCAATTGCAGAGAGATGTGTTGGTGCCCAGCAGACTCAGCTTCTCAATCAGATACTGAGAAATGATTGTTTTAAAGCAAATGAAGTTGATGAACAACTTGAGTACTAAGTGTCTTTATTGTCCAAGTGTGTGAGAGCCAGATGGAGGGTTGTGCTGATGGCATCGTCTGTGGAGCGATTTGGAGGATACGCAAACTGAATAGGGAATAGTGATGATCATGATGATCCTCTCAAAGCACTTCATGATGATGGGTGTGAGTGCAATGGGACGATAGTCAAGGAGACACGACACTGGAGACTTCTTCGGCACAAGGAAAATGGTGGTGATCTTTTGGCATTTTGGGATAACAGCTCTGCTCAGGGAGATCTTGAAGATGTCAGTGAAGACATCTGCTAGCTGATCTGCATGATTCCGGAATGTTGTCTTCCAGAGTACTCGGAATGTTGTCTTGTCCAGGAGCTTTCCGTGGATTAACTCTGCGCAGAGTTTTCTTCACATTGGCTGTAGTGAGACAGAGCACCTGGTCCTCTGAAAGAGGGATGGTCTTTCACACTGATATGTCATTCCAAGCCTCAAACCAGCTCTGGGAGTGTGCATGCTTTGTCACAGTTTGGCCTGTGCTGTTCTTAGGGTATCCTTGTCTTCAGCTCTGAAGGCATAATCCCTAGATTTTAGCAGTGCACTCACTTTTGTGGTCATTCACGGTTTTTGATTGTGTTGTGTGGTGATGGAGATGGTCGCATCATCGATGCAGTTGTCAATGTAGCTGGTCACTGATGATGTGTATTCCTCCAAGTCTGTGGTTTCACCGTTGGTTGCAGCCTCCCTGAACATGTCCCAGTCAGTGTACTCAAAACAGTCCTAGTTGCTGTCTAACTGAATGGTGGCATCCGTAACTCTGACACTGAGCCACGTCTCCCTAAAAACAAAAACACAGCAGTCTCTGTACTCACACTATGTAGTTCGCTGGAGCTGGATCTAGTCCAGTTTATTGTCCAGGGAGCAGACAGAAAGAAGTATGGAAGGGAGTGCTGGCCAGCTTGGGTTTGTTTTTAGCCTAGCAAGGACACCCATCCTCTTGCCACATTTCCGCTTTCTCGCACACTTCTTCTGACGACTCCTCTCCCAGCCACCAGCATCAGATGATGCAGAGGGCTCAGGGGTTGGTCTCCACCAGAAGCTGAGATCGCGAAGCTTCTTTCATAGATCATCATGCATGTTAGCTGGTGCATGATCTCCAAACTTTAATAGAGTCTTGCAGTCGTACACATGAACCCCAAATTGTATCTGGTGTCCATATGCTGTAGGTAGTAGGGCTATATGAGGACAATAGCACCATTTTTGTTCCGGAGTGGCCGCTGCATGCTACTGCTGTGCCATCATCTTGGTGTTTAAGATACCTTCCTTTTGATGGGCGAGTGTTGCCATTTAAGTAGGGGAAATGGCTGTGGGTGGGGGGTGGGGATTTCAATGGGCTGTGCAAGCCTAATTATATTACAGTTTTTTTTCCTTCATTGATCCATTACAGATAGTATTCAACATCAATGACAAAGGTTGAGGCATACAGTTCTGTTGGGGGGAATCATGTCACATTTGTTGCATGGAACATTAGAGAAATGAGACACCAGATTAAGAGAGGTAAGGTATTTGCACATCTTAAGTCTCTCTCTGCTGATATGATATTCTTGCAAGAGACTCATATTAAACCGACAGAGCAGAGACGTTTTATTTTAAAATCTATACCATTTTGTTTACCAAATGTCGCCATTGATCCTTCTGGACATTTTAATATCAGGTCATATAAATTAATTTCCTGGGGGCACGGTGGCTTAGTGGTTAAAATGATGAATGAATGAAAACCTTTTCCTCACACCTCCAGGGTTGGGGGTTCGATTCCCGCCTCTGCCGTGTGTGTGGAGTTTGCATGTTCTCCCCGTGCCTCGGGGGTTACCTCCCCCAGTCCAAAGACATGCATGGTAGGTTGATTGGCATCTCTAAATTGTCTGTAGTGTGTGAGTGAATGAGAGTGTGTGTGTGCCCTGCGATGGGTTGGCACTCCGTCCAGTGTGTATCCTGCCTTGATGCCTGAGATAGGCACAGGCTTCCCGTGACCCGAGAATAGTTCGTATAAGCGGTAGACAATGAATGAATAAATTAATTTCCTATTACATCTGTGAATATATATGGTCCAAATTTTGATGATCCTAGATTCTTTAGAAAGGTTTTTGACTTGCTTATGGATCCTAGTTCTACTAATTTAACAATTGGTGGCAATTTTAACTATTATCTTGATGCTTATTTGGACCGCTCCTCTACACATGTTTCTCATATTTTACTCTCAGCTAGTAACATAAACCATTTATGCAAGTCTGAATTCAGTTAATATTTGGATATAGCAACACCCAATGCGATAGAGATTACTCCTTTTTTTCATTTGTACATAAATCATATACTAGAATTGACTATTTTCTTGTTGACTCTAAACGTATCCAGAATGTTACTCAATAATAATAATAATACCATAATTTTTGACTATAACCAGTTAATATGGGGTTTAAGCTGTCTGTGTCTCAGTTTAGGTATAACTGGCATTTGAACCTATGTTTACTATTGTGGGAACAATTTTAGACATACATTTCCTCTTACATCAAGTAGTTTCTTGAATTTAATGATAAAGGTGACTCCATTCACCTTTATCATTATGGGAGACTTTTAAGGCAGTGTTGCGGGGTAATATAATTGCTTAATTGAATTGTCCTGGGTAGAAGGAAAAATGTAGATCTCTAAATCTACATTTACAAAGGAGAAATGTAGAAACTAAATCTCAGGCAAGGTTAAAACTGAAATAAGAGTATAATAATATTTTGAGTGAACAGGTCAGTAATATACTACTCAAAATAAAATGTAAGTAGTTTGAGATGGTTGACAAAGTGGAGAGGCTACTACTCAGCAGTTAAGAGGCATATAGGCCAGTAGAGCTATTCTCCAAATCAAATCAGGCTCTGGTGTGCTCTAACTTATCCAAAAGAAATCAGTGCTCATTTTTTGGAACTTTATAAATGTCTTTTTACCTCAAAAGCTAACACGCCCATTTCAGATATTTCTGACTTTCTTAATATGATTGCCTTTGATCAGATTGAGTGGCATTACTTATACTCAGTATTAGATAAGTATTAGAATTTTTTACATACATTAAATTGCTTTATGAAAACCCAAAATCTGCAGTACTTACCAATTGGGTTAAATGTTTCTCTTTATTGTGGGACAAGGCAGAGATGTTGCCTGAGTCCCTTATTGTTTAATTTGGCTTTAAAGCCTCTGGCTATAAGTATTCGGCACCACTCTTCTATTGTTGGCATTACCATTGGGTCAGCAGAAAATAGGATCTCTTTATATGCACATGATGTGCTTTTATACTTAAAAGATGCTGTTAGATTTGATAAACCATTTTGGTTCCATTTCGAATTCATTTAACTCATAAGCATCTTCGGGGGGGCACGGTGGGTTAGTGGTTAGCACGTTTGCCTCACACCTCCAGGGTTGGGGGTTCGATTCCCGCCTCGCTGTGTGTGTGTGTGGAGTTTGCATGTTCTCCCCGTGCCTCGGGGGTTTCCTCCGGGTACTCCGGTTTCCTCCCCCAGTCCAAAGACATGCATTGTAGGTTGATTGGCATCTCTAAATTGTCCATAGTGTGTGTGATTGCGTGAGTGAATGAGAGTGTGTGTGTGCCCTGCGATGGGTTGGCACTCCATCCAGGGTGTATCCTGCCTTGATGCCCAATGACGCCTGAGATAGGCACAGGCTCCCCGTGACCCGAGTGTAGATCGGATAAGTGGTAGACAATGAATGAATGAAAAGCATCTTTGTTCCTCTTTATAGTAATTATCCAACAAATTTTTTAGGGTCCCTTTCTTTTAAAATTGTCCATGATCATTTTACTTACTTGGGATTGGCAATTTCTGTAGATCCAAAAGTCATATTTAAGTTTAATTTTATGGCTGCAATTAAGAGCCTAAATGTTACCATTAAAAAATCAAGGGTTTTGCCTCTAGCTTTAATTGACCGTATCAGTGCTATAAAAATAGTTATCCATACAACGTTTTTGTACCTGCTGAATTTACCCATATATTTCACTAAATCTTTTTTTTAATCTAGATTCTATTTTTTTCTCTTTTATCTGGGAATTAAAGACTCACTTGCATCTCTAAGGCTTACTTAGAAAAATCCAAGGAGAAGTGGGGGCTTGCAATGGCATTTTTTAACACTATTATTTGGCAGCAAATACAAGAGCTTTGATGTATTGGTGTTGTGACTTGCTGCTTTGGTTGATCTGATACACTTTTATCTTTGTATGGTGGTGGCCAAGAGACTTACAGTGATGTGAAAAAGTGTTGGCCCCCTTCCTGATTTCTTATTTTTTTGCATGTTTGTCACACTTTAATGTTTCAGATAATCAAACACATTTAAATATTAGTCAAAGATAACACAAGTAAACACATCATGCAGTTTTTAAATGAAGGTTTTTATTATTAAGGGAAAACAAAATCCAAAACTACATGGCCCTGTGTGAAAAAGTGTTTGCTCCCACTGTTAAAACATAACTTAACTGTGGTTCACACCTGAGTTCAATTTCTCTAGCCACACCCAGGCCTGATTACTGCCACACATGTTCACAATCAAGAACTCACTTAAATAGGACCTGCCTGACAAAGTGAAGTAGACCAAAAGATCCTCAAAAACTAGACATCATGCTGAGATCCAAAGAAATTCAAAAACAAATGAAAAAGAAAGTAATTGAGATCTATCAGTCTGGAAAATCTGCATGGAGCAGATGTCAATCCCTTCCACACTGTAAAAAATTTTAAGCCTTCACAACAAAAAAAACCTTAGTACCAATTTCCCCTAGCTTTTTCTTGTTTACTCAACTTTTTGGCATAACAGTTATACTGACTTAAAACTAGTCGTTCTTGTTCTACAACAAAATGTTTTAAGTTCGCCCAATTGTTTTTTGTTTCTCTGTACAACTCTCTCTCTCTCTCTCTATATATATATATATATATATATATGAGGACAGTCCCTTATGAGAATTTACCATGGTTTTACCAAAAAAACATTTACTGTAATAAAACCATGGTTACTACAAAATAATCATGGGTTTGATTCATGGTTTTGCAAAACAATACAGAAAAAACCTGGCTACTCCACTTTTAATATATAATATATTAACATTTTTAATATGTTAATGTTCATGAAGGGGTCAGAATTTATTACATTGCCTTAATTGTATTGTCACGTGCATGTGGTGCCAGGCAGGAGAAATCAGACCCAAGGGCAGGGATAGACATGAAACAGGGGTTTATTATAAAATAAGCAAACACATACATGGGAGAACTAGAAGAAAACTAAACACAAAACAAAATCCCAAGAACAGAAAAGGCACACAATTACAACAAGGACTCAGCAAACAATACAAGCAAGACAACTGGTATAAATAGGGGAGATGATCAGTGCAACACGAGGGACAGGTGTGCAGAGGCGGGAACAGGCTAAGGATCAGGCGGGGCAAACGTGAGAACACAAAACAAACAAAGACACATTGCATAGACATAAACAAACCCCTGCTGGAATGCCCCGTAGTGTTCCAACAGGGCATTAGCCAAGCCATCCATGACATGTATACATTTGCAGAGGGTTTTTTGATTGAACTTTAAAAGTGTTTTCCAGAAAACTCATTTTTTAAGTTAATGAGGAAAACTTTGGGATACAATAAATGAACCTATTAAAAGATGTTCTGCTAACTTTTTCATGGACATTTGCTCAACCAACACAATAAAAGCAGTTGTTTAAACTTTTTTAAGTTGGGTTTTTTTACAGTGCATGTTACCTGATATGAGTGACCATCCAGGTAGGAAGCAAACCATTCCCATGCTGTTCCACAATATGGTAGAAAGCAAACCATTCCCATGATGTTCCACAATATTAAGATTTACACTGATCAGCTATAACATTATGACTAAAATTTTGTTGGACCTCTTTTGCTGCCAAAACAGCCCTGACCCATCGAGGCATGGACTCTACTAGATCCTTGAAAGTGTGCTGTGGTATCTGGCACCAAGATGTTAGCAGTAGATCCTTTAAGTCCTGTAAGTTGTGTGGTGGGGCCTCCATTGATTGCACTTGTTTGTCCAGTACATCCCACAGATCCTTGATTGGATTGAGATCTGTGGAATTTGAAGGCCAAGTGGAAACCTCAAACTGCACGTTATGCTCATCAAACCATTCCTGAACCATTTCTGCTTTCTGGCATGGTGCATTATCCTGCTGAAAGAGACCACAGCCATCAGGGAATACCATTTCCATGAAAGGGTGTACATGGTCTTCAAAAGTGCTTAGGTAGGTAGCACATGTCAAGGTAATATCCACGTGGATGGCAGGACGCAAGGTTACACAGCAGAACATTGCCGAAAGCAGGACACTGCCTCCACCAGCTCGCCTTCTTCCCATAGTGCATCCTGGTAAGAGGTACCCCAGGTAAGAGATGCACACACACCTGGACATCCATGTGATGTAAAAGAAAACGTAATTCATCAGACCACCTTCTTCCATTGCTCGGTGGTCCAGTTTTGATGTTCACGTGCCCATTGTTGGTGCTATCGGCGGTGCACAGGGGTCAGCATGGGCACCCTGACTGGTCAGCAAACTGTGATGCACTGTGTATTCTGACCCCTTTCTATCAGAACCAGCATTAACTTCTTCAGCAATGTGAGCAACAGTACAGTATAACAGTACAATAGCTTGTCTGTTGGATCAGACCACACGGGCCAGCCTTCACTGCCCTTCACTTCATATATATATATATATATATATTTATTTATTTATATTTTATTTATTTTTACATATATATATATATATATATATATATATATATATATATATATATATATATATATATATATATATAATAATCAATAAAAAAAAATAAAAATACAAATAAATGAAGAAAGAAAGAAAGAAAGAAAGAAAGAAAGAAAAACTTGTGGTCTTCTACCCACTGTGTTTTGTAATAAAGAAAGCTGTGGCTACATATCTTTTACTTTGTGTTGTGGTATTCATTGGCAATTGAAGCTTATTCATCATTTCTGAACTTAAACAAAGTATAAATAGTGCTTTAGATTTGGAGGGGCTGCAAAGAAACTCAATAATCTGATTAAAAGGCCTAGTAAATGCATTAGTTAATTATCTTACTGTGTAATATGGCATTTATTTAATATTATCTTTCTAAAAAATGTACTATACGTTTATAAGAGTTTTACTGACTTTGGCTTTACCATTAATAAACCTGTGTTATGCAAGAGTTACGCATTTACAGCAATATTTTGTGTCTTACTATTTCTGTTCTTATAAATTTATCATAATGCATCATTTATAATCACACTCTCTAGTGTTTATAAATAATTATAATCAGACTCTCCGGTGTTTATAAATATTTATAATCACACTATAATGATTTATAATCACACTCTCTGGTGTTTATTTATGATCATACTTTAATTTTTTTAAAAACCTTTTGCATTTATTACTTATTTGTATATTCCTGCTTTGCAATAGTGTGCATTGTTAAAAGCACTACACAAATAAAATTCCATTTATTTATCTAATTATTTATTCTTTTACTGAAGCCGCATGTTTAAAAGCATGAACGATGCAGAGTATGCTGTAGTAAGTAGTAATATAGTAGTCCTAATTTCCCTATTCTATTTTCACAATATTCTCTATGCTATTTTCATTAAAATCTAATTTAATGATGGAATTACTGTGATGATTACAACTTGAATGCCATTTGAGGTTATACTTGTTCTTTATGATATTTTGATTACACAATATTTAATTTATTAACATGCATCTTATATAATCACAATCACATAATCATTCTGTTGAAACATTTGAAATGTTCCTTTTCTTGAAACTGAAATAAGATAAAGTAAGAATTTATGTATAAAAGGAAACTTGAGCCCTCATTTTACAGGAAATCAGTCTTCTGACACTATTCAAAATCTCCTGCAGTTTTAATCCATATATTATGGGATTAAATAGAGGAGGAATAAGTAAATATTCAACTGACAGGATCATGGCAATAATGTGAGGAATTTGTTTAGATTCTATTCTAGAATTTAAAATTTCAAAACACATGTTAACAGAAAAAATAATGAAAATGAGCAGATGTGGCAAACAGGTCTGTAAGGCTTTTCTTCTAAAATCTTTAGAATTCTTTAAACAGACAGTAAGTATTCTAATATACGAGTAAATTATAAAGATTACTGGAGGAAACAGAGTAATGCTGAAAATAAAAAGTCCATATATGTTATTAAGAGATGTTTCTTTACAGCTTAATTTCACAATCGAATAATTATCACAGAATATTCTGTTTAATTTAAATTTGCACAGCTGAAGTCGAGATGTTAGTAGAACCGTTATACCAATTGTACAACAAGGCAAAAACCATGACAAAAATATGAGTTTTCTGACAATGTGCATTTTTACAAGAGTTGCATAATGTAATGGTTTACAGATGGACACATATCTGTCATAGGCCATAGCTGATAACAGAACAAATTCTGATGAAGCATATGTGTACATACAAAATGCCTGAAATATACAAGCTTCATAAGAAGTGATTTGTTTTTCAGACAGTAAATCAGTGAGCAGTTTAGGATAAAGAGCAGTTGATCCAAAGAGAGCATTACAGAGCAAAGCAGCGATGAAAATGTACATGGGCTCATGTAAATTTTTGTTTTTGTAAATGATAGAAATGATAACAGTATTAAAGCAAATAATCATTAAATAGACAGTGAGAGTAAATGTAAAATAAAAGTATCTGTAATGCTCTAAATCCACATGTCCCTCCAGAGTAAAATATGTAACTCTGGTAGAATTATCCATTAATTTTATCAAAGTAAATCCAAGTGATGTTAATGTAGATACTGAAGGTGTGGTGATGAAATCATGACATTTATACTTTTTCTGTGACTCAGATTCCTATGTGACAGGAACTAATTAAAAAAATCTCACCCTCCTTCCTGACCATTGCTGTAAACATACATCAATAACAGAATTGCTGAAATAGATGCAAATGCACTTGAAGCAGTTTAATAACAGTCAGCAATCAACAGCTGCAGAATGTGAGGCAAGTTCAAAGACAAAAAACAGGCAAAACTCATGCAATCAGCAAACAGGACAGTATAGCAAAACAAAGTGTTTCAAGTCAAGTCAAGAATCTTCTCTTGTCATATAAACCTTATACACCTGGTACAGAACACTGTGAAATGAAACAACATTTCACCAGAACCCTGGTGCTACACTGAACTAATACCTAAGGTTGTTAACATAGTTTTACAAGTTCTACATAAAGTTCATGTGTGCAAACCTGTGGAAACATTGCAAGACTAAAGACAGACAGGAGTGCAGTACAGACAGTACAATACACTACAATACATTAGCATACACAGAGCAGCACTGATCAGTACACAGTAGGTGAGTAAAAGGCGTGAGTAAAGAAGAAAATAATCAATGGCCATTTATGCATAGATTTGGTCAGTCTGTTGTGGGTGAAAATCCCAGCAAATATTTAAAAGATTTTTTTCTGTTCTGATGTTTCATATACACATTACATGAAGTTCTTGAACCATATCTGCATGATAGCTTTTTTGGTGTTCTTTTTCTGTTTGGCTGATTGCATGAAAGCACAGACATATAGGTGTTCATATTATATGTTTGTTGAAACATCAGATATTTGTACCGAGTTCCTTCAGTAACCCGAGTATTTATCATGTTGTGTTTATTAGCTGTTAGTTTAATTGTAGAATCTCATCCTAGTTCTGAACACCAGAGGGAGCCCTTTCTCTTTTGTTTTGAGCCCACTTCCGGGTTCCCGAATGGATACAGTGCTCAGCATAAATAAGTGCACCCCCTTTGAAAAGTAATATTTTTAAACAATATCTCAATGAACACAAAAACAATTTCCAAAATGTTGACAAGACAAGTTTTATATAACATCTGTTTAACTCATAACATGAAAGTAAGGCTAATAATTTAACTTAGATTACACTTTTTTCAGTTTTACTCAAATTAGGGTGATGTAAAAATGAGTACACCCCACTGAAAGTCTCTGGAGCAAAGCTAAATTTTAGACTACAAATGTCTAATTTAACAAAAATTCAACCACAGGTGAGTCTAATTATTCATTACACAGATGTCCAGCAGACAGTTGACTATAAAAGGGTGTTTCTTAAAGAAAACCCCTTCCCATTTCATGCTGTTATCAATGGCACCACATGGAATAGAAATGTCACAAGACCTGAGAAAGAAAATAATATTTACACCCGAAAGGTGAGGGCTACAAGAATATCAGCAAAGCTTTACTTATCAGTCAGAATACTATAGAAAACGTGGTAAAAAAATTTATAAAAGATGGAACTGCAACCATCTCACAGAGATGTACAGGTTGTCCACGGAAGTTGATACCTCGGCAGGAGCGTCTTCTGATGAGAAGGGTTGAAGAAAATCGGCATGCAAATTCACTGCAGTTATCTAAAGAAGTAGAAAGCCAAACTGGGGTAACTGTTTTCCGTGACACTATACAGCGTACACTGCAGAGAAATGCAGAGAAGAAGCCTCTCCTAAAGCCCAAGCACAAAAAAGCCCACCTACAGTTTGCCAGGGCCCATGCTGACAGAAATGAAGACTACTTGACTCTATACTCTGGAGTGATGAGACCAAGATAAATGTTTTTGGAACTGATGGCTTCAAAACCGTATGGCATCGCAAAGGTGAGGCATACAAAGATAAATGCATGGTGCCTACAGTGAAACATGGTGGTGGCAGTGTCCTTATGTGGGGCTGCATGAGTGCTGCTGGTGTTGGGTAGCTACATTTCATTGATGGCATCATGAATTCACAGATGTACTGAAAGAGAAGATGCTACCATCACTCCATGCCCTTGGGCATCGTGCACTTTTCCAACATGACAATGATCCTAAACACACATCTAAGGCCACTGATGGATTTCTGAAGAAGAACAGGGTGAAAGTGATTCAGTGGCCAAGCATGTCTCCTGATCTGAACCCAGTCGAACACCTATGGGGAATTCTGAAGAGACAAGTTGAGCATCACTCTCCATCCAGCATCCAGTCTCTAAAAGAGGTCATTGTTGAAGGATAGAAAAAGATAGATGTTGCAAAATGTCACCAACTTGGTGCTGTCATTAAAAATCATGGATGGTTAAGGGTTAAAGTACACACTTTGTTATTGATTAAGGATTCCCCCTAATCATTCCTAGAAAGGACATTATTTACATATACATTATTTACTGTCCAATGTCATCCAAATTCATTATTGCCTTCTAAGCCTGGTTCCTCTCAAGGTTTCTTCCTGATATCATCTCAGGGAGTTTTTACTTGCCCCTCTCGTCTCAGGCTTGCTTATTAGGGATAAGTGTTAGACATAAATTTTAAACTTAATTTTAAACTTTGTTATTTTTATTCTATGTTTCTACACTTCTATAAAGCTGCTTTGAGACAAAGTCAATTGTTAAAAGCACTATACAAATCAATTGAATTTAATTTAATTAAATATTATCAACAGTAAAATCTATCATATTACTTAGTTTTAAATGAATAGTTAGAATTTTCTGCAGTGCTCCTGATTGGCCCGCTGAGTTGTGCCATGCTTTTCGCGTGCTTTGCCTCGCACTTTAAACTAATCCAACTCTATCCATGGTGCTGAAATGCTGCTGCCTCTCGTGCTGTGTAGAGAGGGAGAGAGAGGGGTGAAGAGCATTTTTTCTACAGATAAATGCATTGTTAATAATCTGCCATCCCAAAAAGGCACGCATCTGCTCCTTGGTGGTGGGCCAGGGGTACTCCCTGATGGCCTCTACTTTCCTCTCTTGTGGTCTCAGCAGCCCCCAGCCAACGCAGTATTCTAGGTACTGTGCCTTGGACAGCCCCTGATGGCATTAACAGGGGTTTGCCATCAGCCCAGCCTTCTGGAGGCCACCGAGTACTTCCCCCAGATGGAACAGATGGTCAGCTTACACAGAGAACTGAATCAGGACATCTTCCAAGTAGGCGGAAGTGAAGGCTTTGAAACATTGCCAGGGCACTGTGGAGAATGAAAGGCACCACTACAGTGAGGCTGGATCATGGGCTGGTGTATTTCTCGATGATCCCCTCTAACAACATTCGTCACAGTTCCTCCTATATAGCGTGATGACAGGCCTTTGGGACCTGTATGGCCGCTAATGAACCACCACCCGGGGGGAGGTTGAATCTCGTGCTGCACCATCTGCATGAGCCCAAGGGTGGATGAGAAAACGTCTGCAAACTGATCAATGAGTTCAGTGAGGTCCTGTTGCTGGGCAGGCAAGAGATCCCCTCCTTTTGAACAGGGCACGCTCTTGAGGATCTGTGGCAGCACAAGCAGTAACCACTTCTTTAAGATGTTGATGTGATATAGTTGTGTGTCTGTGCACTTACCTGCCTGTTGGAGATGGTAGTTTAACCCCTCGCCCCCCGCCAACCCCACACTTGAAGACTGTATGCGGGCCTTGCCACTTAGCCAGGAACTTGCAGGTGATGTTAATGATTAGGAGCATAACCTGGCATAAACTATAGCTCTTGTGGGGTGTTCCTTTGGGCCTGCAGTGAACATTTTGTCCTCAAAGTTGTTGTGTTAGAAGCAGGAAAAATGGGCAAGCATAAGAATTTGAGTGATTTTGACAAGGGTCAAATTATGATAGCTAGACGACTGGATCAGAGCATCTCCTAAACTGCAGTTCTTGTGAGATGTTCCCAGTCTGCAGTGGCCAGTATCTATCAAAAGTGGTCCAAGGAAGGAACAGTGGTCAACCAGCAGGGTCATGGGCAGCCAAGGCTCATTGATGCACGTGCGGAGCAAAGGCTGGCCCATGTGGTCCGATCCAACAGACAAGCTACTGTTGCTCAAATTGCTGAAGAAATTAATGCTGGTTCCGATAGAACGGTGTCATTATACACAGTGCATCACAGTTTGTTGCTTATTGGGTTGCAAAGCTGCAAACCAGTCAGGGTGACCATGCTGACTCCTGTGAACCACCGAAAGCACCAACATTAAGCACGTGAGCATCAGAACTGGACTACAGAGAAATGGAAGAAGATGGCCTGGTCTGTTGAATCACATTTTATTTAAAATCACATAAATGGCTGAGTGCATGTGCGTCCCTTACCTGGGGAACACATTGCACCAGAATGCACTATGGGAAGAAGGCAAGCTGGTGGAGGCAGTGTCATACTTTGGGCAAGGTTTTGCTGGGAAACCTTGGGTACTGCCATCCGTGTGGATGTTACTTACACGTGTACCACCTATCTAAGCATTGTTGCAAAGCAAGAATGGTATGATGAGCACAACAATGACATTAAGGTGTTGACTTGGCCTCCAAATTCCCAAAATCTCAATCTAATTGAGTATCTGTGGAATGTGCTGGACAAAGAAGTCGGATCCATGAAGGCCCCACCTTGCAACTTAGAAGACTTAAAGGATCTGCTGCTAACATCTTGGTGCCAGATACCACAGCACACCTTCAATTCAATTCATTCAATTCAATTTTATTTGTATAGCGCTTTTAACAAAGCATTGTCTCAAAGCAGCTTTACAAAACATAAGAAACAATAAACATACAAACAAATAGTCCAAGATGTTAGACAAAATTTTCCCTAGTGAGCAAGCCTGACGTGACTCAGGCAACTGTTGCAAGGAAAAACTCCCTTAGATGGTATTAGGAAGAAACCTTGAGAGGAACCAGACTCAAAAGGGAACCCATCCTCATCTGGGTGACACCGGAGAGTGTGATATGAACAATGTCCTTTTTGTATTAGTTGTGTGATGCAGATACAGCATGTGTAGAATGTTATGTGTAAATTAATTAGGAGGTTGTTGTCATCCACATAGGGTTGGCAGTGCTGATTTGAATACTCCAGTCCTCAGAAAGCAGAACCCAGCTGGATCTGGTCCATCTCTGGATGCCACTGGAGCTGGCACAATCTCTGTGTGTCTCGGGGATGGGTAGAAGAAGGGAATCAAATGGAAAGGAATTAGCATAGCTGCTATTCATAATATTAGCAGGCACTAGATGATGTGCATTTAATCAGATGTATTGGAGTACAAAGTTATGGGGTGTACTATGTGTATGCCTGGCTAAAGAGATATGTCTTTAGTCTACGTTTGAACTGGAAGACTGTGTCTGAGCCCTGAACACTGTCAGGAAGACTGCTCCAAAGTTTAGGAGCTAAATACGAAAAAGCTCTACCCCCTTTTGTAGACTTTGATATTCTGGGAACTACCAGAAGTCTGGAGTTTCGAGATCTTAAGGAGCATGATGGATTGTAACGTGTTAGAAGACAGGTTAGTTACGTGAGAGCTACACCATTTAGAGTCTTGTACATAAGTAGTGGTAGTTTATAATCAATTCTAAACTTAACAGGTAGCCAGTGCAGGGATGATAATATTGGAGTTATATGATAATACTTTCTTGACCTGGTAAGGACTCTGGCGGCTGCATTCTGGACTAACTGTAGCGTGTTTATTGAAGATGCAGGACAACCACCTAGTAATGCATTACAATAATCCAGTCTGGAGGTTATGAATTCATGAACTAGCTTTTCTGCATCAGATACAGATAAAATGTTCCTAAGCTTGGCGATATTTCTGAGGTGGAAGAAGGCTATTTTTGTAATATCGGAAATATGTTTTTCAAAGGACAAATTGCTGTCTAATATTACGCCCAGGTCTTTCACTGTAGAGCTAGTAGTAATATAATATCCTTCAAATGCAAGTTGAATTGTGAAAGCTTCTGTGTACTGGTTTTTGGACCAATCAGTAATATCTCCATCTTATCTTATTTAGTAATAGAAAAGTATCAGTCATCCAATCTTTAATATCTTTAACACACTCTGTTAATCTAGACAGTTTAGATATTTCATATGCTTTTGATGAGATATATAATTGGGTATCGTAGGCGTAACAATGGAAACTAATCCCATGCCTTCTAATGATGTTGCCTAAGGGAAGCATGTATATTGAAAAAAAGCAGAGGTCCTAAAACTGATCCTTGTAGGACCCCATATTTCACTGGCATTACACTGGACAGTTCTCCATTTAAACCTACAAAATGGTATCGATCAGAAAGGTAGGATCTAAACCATTTTAACGCCTGTCCCTGAATACCTATGTGATTTTGTAAGTGATCTACAAGAATGTTATGATATATAGTGTCGAATGCAGCACTAAGATCAAGTAAGACTAATATTGAGATGCAGCCTTGGTCCGAAGCTAAAAACAAGTCATTTGTGATTTTTACTAGTGCAGTTTCTGTACTATGATGGGGCCTGAAACCTGACTGAAATTCGTCAAGGATTTTAGAGATAAAAGGAAGGTTTGAAATCGGTCTGTAATTTGATAAGTCATTAGGGTATAGTTTAGGTTTCTTAAGAAGAGGCTTAGTGACTGCTAGCTTGAAAGGTTTAGGGACATGACCTAAATATAACAAGGAATTAATAATGTTGGGGAGAGACTCTCACGCTGTATGTATCACTACTTTCAACAATCTAGTTGGAATTGGATCTAACAAACACGTTGTTGAATTACAGTAGGACAAAAAAGTATTTAGTCAGCCACCAATTGTGCAAGTTCTCCCACTTAAAAAGATGAGAGAGGTCTGTAATTTTCATCATAGGTACACTTCAACTATGAGAGACAGAATGAGAAAAAAAAAAAAATCCAGAAAATCACATTGTCTGATTTTTAAAGAATTTATTTGCAAGTTATGGTGGAAAATAAGTATTTGGTCAATGACAAAAGTTCATCTCAATACTTTGTTATATACCCTTTGTTGGCAATGACAGAGGTCAAACGTTTTCTGTAAGTCACCACAAGGTTTTTACACACTGTTGCTGGTAGTTTGGCCCATTCCTCCATGCAGATCTCCTCTAGAGCAGTGATGTTTTGGGGCTGTCGCTGGGCAACACGGATTTTCAACTCCCTCCAAAGATTTTCTATGGGGTTGAGATCTGGAGACTGGCTAGGCCACTCCAGGACCTTGAAATGCTTCTTACGAAGCCACTCCTTCGTTGCCCAGGCGGTGTGTTTGGGATCATTGTCATGCTGAAAGACCCAGCCACGTTTCATCTTCAATGCCCTTGCTGATGGAAGGAGGTTTTTACTCAAAATCTCACGATACATGGCCCCATTCATTCTTTCCTTTACACGGATCAGTCGTCCTGGTCCCTTTGCAGAAAAACAGCCCCAAAGCATAATGTTTCCACCCCCATGCTTCACAGTAGGTATGGTGTTCTTTGGATGCAACTCAGCATTCTTTCTCCTCCAAACACGACAAGTTGAGTTTTTACCAAAAGGTTCTATTTTGGTTTCATCTGACCATATGACATTCTCCCAATCCCCTTCTGGATCATCCAAATGCTCTCTAGCAAACTTCAGACGGGCCCAGACATCTACTGGCTTAAGCAGGGGGACACGTCTGGCACTGCAGGATTTGAGTCCCTGGCGGCGTAGTGTGTTACCGATGGTAGCCTTTGTTACTTTGGTCCCAGCTCTCTGCAGGTCATTCACTAGGTCCCCCCGTGTGGTTCTGGGATTTTTGCTCACCGTTCTTGTGATCATTTTGACCCCACGGGTGAGATCTGGCGTGGCGCCCCAGATCGAGGGAGATTATCAGTGGTCTTGTATGTCTTCCATTTTCTAATAATTGCTCCCACAGTTGATTTCTTCACACCAAGCTGCTTACCTATTGCAGATTCAATCTTCCCAGCCTGGTGCAGGTCTACAATTTTGTTTCTGGTGTCCTTTGACAGTTCTTTGGTCTTGGCCATAGTGGAGTTTGGAGTCTGATTGTTTGAGGTTGTAGACAGGTGTCTTTTATACTGATAACAAGTTCAAACAGGTGCCATTAATACAGGTAACAAGTGGAGGACAGAGGAGCCTCTTAAAGAAGAAGTTACAGGTCTGTGAGAGCCAGAAATCTTGCTTTTTTGTAGGTGACCAAACTTATTTTCCACCATAATTTGCAAATAAATTCTTTAAAAATCAGACAATGTGATTTTCTGGATTTTTTTTTTCTCATAGTTGAAGTGTACCTATGATGAAAATTACAGGCCTCTCTCATCTTTTTAAGTGGGAGAACTTGCACAATTGGTGGCTGACTAAATACTTTTTTGCCCCACTGTAGCTGTGGTGATAAGTTTATATAGCTCTTTGTTCCCTATACCTGTAAAGCATTGTAGCTTTAAATGTGGAGCTTTAAGTTGGACTAGATCACCGGATGCTGTCAAAGGTTGAACATCAATTATTTTGTTCCTGATACTATTGATTTTGTCGGTGAAGAATTTCATAAAGTCCTCACTACTAAACTGTGATGGAGTATTCTCTTCAGATATCTGATGTTTTGTCAGTCTAGCAACTGTACTAAATATGAATCTGGGATTGTTTTGGTATATTTCTATCAGTTTGCTCAAATGCTCAGCCCTAGCAGCTTTTAGAGATACCTTCAGGGATCTAGTGGAGTCCATGCCTCAATGGGTCAGGGCTGTTTTGGCAGCAAAAGGGGGATCAACACAATATTAGGCAGTTGATCTTAATGTTATGCTTGATTGGTGTATATAAACATACATATCCACATACACATATATACATATATACATGGGTATGCAGCCATGTCTAGGGTTGAAGAGACACTTGCGAGCTATCTATCTCCTACATCTCCTGCATGGAGAAAACCTGCGGTCCCTTCTAAGCTGTGTAGAGTTACCTCAGCCCTTATGGGTAAGGCCTATATGGTCTCTGCATACCATGGTGGTCTTGCAGGCCTACCAGACTGACCTGCTCAAAAAACTTGAGTGTGGTGTGAGATTGAACCCCAAGACCATCTCTGAGCTCCACTGAGCCACAGATCTCACAGGAGATGTACCTGTGAGAGGCACCTGTGGCTTAACTTAATGGGGATTAAGGACAGGGATAAATCTAGCCATGGGGGTCACAGTCCAGTGACTTTTGCGCCGGTCCCAAGCCCGGATAAATAGAGAGGGTTGCGTCAGGAAGGGAATCCGGCATAAAACATTGCCAAATTTAACCATGTGAATCGGCAGTACAAATTTCATACCTGATCGGTCGAGGCCCGGGTTAATAATGACTGCCATCGGTGCCGTTGACCTACAGGGCGCCGGTGGAAATTGGGCTACTGTTTGTCGAAGAAGTAGAGGAGGGAGGAGAGTGCACAGACAGAGAGTGAAGAGGAAAGGTAAGAGTGTAGGATTGAGAATAGGAGCTTTGAATGTTGGTACTATGACAGGGAAAGGTAGAGATCTGGCTGACATGATGGAGAGAAGGAAGGTGGATATACTGTGTGTACAGGAGACCAGGTGGAAGGGTAGCAAGGCTTGTAGTATAGGAGTAGGATTCAAGCTGTTTTATTATGGTGTGGATAGTAAGAGGAATGGGGTAGGTGTGGTCCTGAAGGAGGAGTTTGTGAGGAATGTCCTGGAGGTGAAGAGAGTGTCAGATGTGGTGATGTGTCTGAAGTTAGAGATCAAAGGGGTGATGTTTAATGTTGTTAGTGGTTATGCCCCACAGGTAGGTTGTGAGTTAGAGGAGAAAGAAAGATTCTGGAGTGAATTAGATGAGGTGATGGAGAGTATTCCCATGGGTGAGAGAGTGGTGATAGGAGCGGATTTTAATGGACATGTTGGTGAGGGGAACACAGGTGATGAGGAGGTGATGGGCAAGTTTGGAGTTTAGGAAAGGAACCTTGAAGGACAGATGGTAGTGGACTTTGCTAAGAGGATGGACATGGCTGTGGTTAACACTTATTTTCAGAAGAGGGAGGAGCATAGAGTGACTTACAAGAGTGGACGTAGGAGAATACAGGTAGACTACATCCTATGTAGAAGAGGCAATCTGAAAGAGATTAGTGACTGTAAAGTGGTAGTGGCAGTGTGTAGGATGACTTTGATGGTCTGTAAGAAGAAGAGGTCAAAGATAGAGAAGAAAACCAAGTGGTGGAATCTGAAAAAGGAGGAATGTTGTGAGGAATTTAGACAGAAGTTGAGGCAGGCTCTGGGTGGTCAGGTAGTGCTGCCAGATGACTGGGGAACTACAGCAGAAGTGATCAGGGAGACAGGGAGAAAGGTGCTGGGTGTGTCATCTGGAAGGAGGAAAGAAGATAAGGAGACTTGGTGGTGGAATGAGAAAGTTCAGGATAGTATCCAGAGGAAGAGGTTAGCCAAGAAGAAGTGGGACATAGACAGGACTGAAGAGAATAGACAGGAATACAAGGAGTTACGGCGCAGAGTGAAGAGGGAGATGTCTAAGGCCAAGCAGAAGGCATATTACAAGTTGTACACTAGGTTGGACACTAGAGAAGGAGAGAAAGACTTGTACAGGTTAGCTAGGCAGAGGGATCGAGATGGGTAGGATGTGCAGCAAGTTAGAGTTATTAAGGATAGAGATGGAAGGGTGGAAAGGCAGTTGGTCCTGACGACATCCCGGTGGAGGTCTGGAAGCGTCTAGGAGAGGCAGTGGAATTTTTAACTAGTTTGTTCAAAAGGGTTTTAGAGAGTGAGAGGAATGCCTAATGGATAATTTTTACCATATTTGGCACAGGCGTGGTTGTTGTGGCAGTACTTCCCATCTTTAGCCTTAGTTTTCCACAGAGGAGGGCTGCAGTAGTCCCCTAGAGGCTTTCTGACACCAGTAGTAGTCATAACCATATGTGGCACAGGGATGCTTATCTTTGCACCTTTTGCCCTTAAATGCCTGAGGAATGGAGAAGAAGTGTGTTAGTGCCAATCTTTAAGAATAAGGGTGACGTACAGAGTTGCAGCAACTATAGGGGGATAAAGTTGATGAGCCATACAATGAAGCTATGGGAAAGAGTAGTGGAAGCTAGGTTAAGGAAGGTAGTGGAAATTTGTGAGCAGCAGTATGGCTTCATGCCCAGAAAGAGCACAACAGATGCAAGTTTTGCTCTGAGAATTTTGATGGAGAAGTATAGGGATGGTCAGAGGGAGTTGCACTGTGTGTTTGTAGACTTGGAGAAAGCGTATGACAGGGTGCCAAGAGAAGAGCTGTGGTACTGTATGAGGAAGTCAGAAGGAGCAGAGAAGTATGTCAGAGTGGTGCAGGACATGTATGAGAGGAGCATGACAGTGGTGAGGTGTGCTGTATGTCAGACAGAGAAGTTCAAAGTGGAGGTGGGACTGCATCAGGGATCGGCTCTGAGCCCCTTCCTGTTTGCTATAGTGATGAACCAGTTGTCAGAGGAGGTCAGACGGGAGTCTCCTTGGACAATGATGTTTGCAGATGAGAATGTGATCTGTAGTGAGAGCAGGGAGCAGGTGGAGGAAAACCTGGAGAGATGGAGGTTTGCGCTGGAGAGAAGAGGAATGAAAGTCAGTCGTAGTAAGACTGAGTACATGTGTGTGAATGAAAGGGAGGGAAGTGGAACAATAAGGTTACAGGGTGAAGAGGTGAAGAAGATACAGAAGTTTAAGTACTTGGGGTCAACAGTCCAGAGTAATGGAGAGTGTGGGAAAGAGGTAAAGAAGCGAGTGCAGGCAGGTTGGAATGGGTGGAGAAAGGTGTCGGAAGTTCTGTGTGATAGGAAAATATCAGCGAGAATCAAGGCGAAGGTGTACAGGACAGCGGTGAGACAGGCCATGCTGTATGGTTTAGAGACAGTGTCACTGAGGAAGAGACAGGAGTCAGAGCTAGAGGTAGCAGAGCTGAAGATGTTGAGGTTCTCTTTGGGAGTGACAAGATTGGACAGGATTAGGAATGAGTACATCAGAGGGACAGCTCATGTTGGACGTTTGGCGGACAAAGTTAGGGAGGCCAGATTAAGATGGTTTGGACATGTTCAGAGGAGGGAGAGTGAGTATATTGGTAGGAGAATGTTGGACATGGAGATGCCAGGCAGGAGGCAAAGAGGAAGGCCAAAGAGGAGGTATATGGATGTAATTAATGAGGATATGAAGCTAGTGGGTGCAAGTGTAGTACCCATAGTATCCTATAATATTCTCACGACAAACACGTTTTATATCGTTAGTTTTATTTGTTTTCCAAAACACTCGCCAATAGCGGATTAGCTTAATAGCATTGCTAATTCGTTAGCCCGGCTACCACAAGTTTGTTTATGTTCTCACACTGGTTATCTCTGTTTACTACTACAACTAAACATTATGTCGGTTGTATGTCTGCCTTTGAGTGCAGGTAAGGACTCTTTCGAGCTGTACTTGCTGGATTTGGAGCTGGAGGCCATGGAGAAGCAGATTCGCGACCTACAGGTGAAGCAGGCCCAGCTGCGACAGCGTAAAGCCGCATTGGAATCGTCCCGGACTGACGCTCACCTGTCCCAGGTAAATTCACGGCGTGAAACAATCACTCCCACAACCTCAACTTCGTGTGCTTCTCTGCCCAGGCCCAGCACAAGGACGCGGCCCGCCCAGGTTTCGTTCACTCCGGCGCCAGGGTACCACGCAGCCTGGATGCAGCAGCTGTGGAAGACACGAGCCAAGCCCCGGGCGAGAACCTCTCCCCCTCCGCCGCCACCCGTCTTCGAGATCTTGACCCAGAACCGCTTCGCTCCCCTTCGCGAGACGGCGTGCGACGCGGTGATCATCGGAGACTCCATCGTCTGGCACATCCGTGCTACTGCGGCTAAAGGTAAGATGCACACTCGCTGTCTTCCTGGTGCTCGTGTTCTCGATGTCTCTGCACAGGTACCGGCTATCCTGAAGAAGAACATCGGAGCTGTGGTCCTCCATGCTGGCACAAACAACATCGGGCTGAGGCAGACGGAGATCCTGAAGAAGGACTTCAGGAGCCTGGTGGAGAAGGTACACACCACATCGCCCACGACGAGGATCATCGTGTCAGGACCACTTCCCACGTTCCAGCGAGGAATCAAGAGGTTCAGTACACTATTTGTTATTAATGAATGGTTACCATCGTGGTGTCAAGAACAGAAATGACCTTTTGTTGATAACTGGAATCTTTTATGGGAGCGTCCTAGGTTCTACCATCCTGATGGCCTGCACCCAAGCAGAGTTGGTGCAGCAGTCCTCTCAGACAACATCTCCAGGACACTATGCACCATCTGACTGGTAAGCCATAACCCAGATTACAATTATGATAGCTACTGTTCAGCTCACCAGATTGATACGAGTGCACACATAGCTCATCTTATAGAGACTGTGTCTGTTCCCTGAATAGTGAGATCAAAGAATAAATTCATTAATAGCCTTCGAAATAATCTAATCACAGTTATACCTGAAAAACGCCAAATAATTAAATAAAAACAATTCCTAAAGTTTGGGCTTCTCAACATTAAATCCCTTGCACAGAAAGCACTTATTGTTAGCAGTTATTATGCAAGCTAGCAGTTATTAAGCCTCTTCTTAAGAAACCTAAACTAGACCCTAATGACTTATCAAATTACAGACCGATTTCAAACCTTCCCTTTATATCTAAAATATTAGAAAAGGTTGTGTCAACTCAATTATGCTACTTCTTACAGGAGAACAATATCCTTGAAGAATTTCAATCAGGTATCAGGCCCCATCATAGCACAGAAACTGCACTAGTTAAGATCACAAATGACTTGTTTTTAGCTTCGGATCTTAGTGCTGAATTCGACTCTATAGATCATAACATTCTCGTAGACCGCTTACAAAATTACATAGGTATTCAGGGACAGGCGTTAAAATGGTTCAGATCTTACCTGTCGGATCGATACCATTTTGTAAATTTAAATGGAGAAATGTCCAGTGTAATGCCAGTGAAATATGGGGTCCCACAAGGTTCAGTTTTAGGACCTCTGCTTTTCTCAATATACATGCTTCCCTTAGGCAACATCATTAGAAGGCATGGGATTAGTTTCCATTGTTACACTGACGATACACAGTTATATATCTCATCAAAACCAGATGAAATATCTAAACTGTCTAGATTAACAGAGTGCGTTAAAGATATTAAAGACTGGATGACTGATAATTTTCTATTACTAAATCCTGATAAGACGGAGATATTACTGATTGGTCTAAAAACCAGTACACAGAAGCTCTCACAATTCAACCTGTACTTAGAAGGATGTTCTCTTACTAATAGCTCTACAGTGAAAGACTTGGGCGTAATATTAGACAGCAGTTTGTCCTTTGAAAAACATATTTCCGATATTACAAAAATGTATCTGATGCAGAAAAGCTAGTTCACGCATTCATGACCTCCAGACTGGACTATTGTAATGTATTATTTGGTGGTTGTCCTGCATCTTCAATAAACAAGCTACAGTTAGTCCAGAATGCACCTGCCAGAGTCCTTACCAGGTCAAGAAAGTATGACCATATAACCCTAATATTATCATCCCTGCACTGGCTACCTGTTAAATTTAAAATTGATTACAAACTAGCACAACTTACATACAAGACCCTAAATGGTTTAGCTCCCATGTATCTAGCCAGTCTTCTAACACGTTACAATCCATCATGCTCCTTAAGATCTCGAGACTCCGGACTTCTGGTAGTTCCCAGAATATCAAAGTCTACAAAAGGGAGTAGAGCTTTTTCGTATTTAGCCCCTAAACTTTGGAACAGTCTTCCTGACAGTGTTCGGGGCTCAGACACAGTCTCCCAGTTCAAACGTAGACTAAAGACATATCTCTTTAGCCAGGCATACACCTAATACATCCCATAACTTTGTGCTCCAATACATCCGATTAAATGCACATCATCATCTAGTGCCTGCTAATATTGTGAATAGCAGCTATGCTAATTCTTTTCCATTTGTTTCCCTTCTTCTACCCATCTCCGAGTCATACAGAGATTGTGCCAGCTCCTGTGGCATACAGAGATGGCTCCAGCTGGGTTCTGCTTTCTGAGGACTGGAGTATTCAAAGCATCATTGCCAACCCTATGTGGACATTTTACACACATTTTACACATAACATTCTACACATGCTGTATCTGCATCACACAACTAATGCAGAAAGGACATTGTTTATATCACACTCTCCGTGTGTCACCCAGATGAGGATGGGTTCCCTTTTGAGTCTGGTTCCTCTCAAGGTTTCTTCCTAATACCATCTAAGGGAGTTTTTCCTTGACACAGTCACCTGAGTCACCTCAGGCTTGCTCACTAGGGAAAATTTTGTCTAACATCTAGGACTGCTTGTTTGTATGTTTATTGTTTCTTATGTTCTGTAAAGCTTCTTTGAGACAATGCTCTTTGTTAAAAGCGCTATACAAATAAAATTGAATTGAATTGAATTGAAGTGTTGAGGATGCAGAAGATAGGGATAGGTGGAGAGAGATGATTCGCTGTGGCGATCCCTGAAGGGAAAAGCCGAAAGAAGAAGAAGAAGAAGAAGAAGAAGAAGAAGAAGAAGGACATGTTCAGAGGAGGGAGAGTGAGTATATTGGTAGGAGAATGTTGGACATGGAGCTGCCAGGCAGGAGGCAAAGAGGAAGGCCAAAGAGGAGGTATATGGATGGAATTAATGAGGATATGAAGTTAGTGGGTACAAGTGTTGAGGATGCAGAAGATAGGGATAGGTGGAGAGAGATGATTCGCTGTGGCTACCCCTGAAGGGAAAAGCCGAAAGAAGAAGAAGAAGAAGAAGAAGAAGAAAGACAGGGATAAGTCCTTTCTCCTGGACACCAAAATTTTGCCTAAGGGCCTGTTTGGCAACACAGTGAGTACTGTCATCAACAGGCACCATGAGGTGAAGCACCATTCGGCAGAATTCAGGGACTTTATACCCCGCTGCAGTGAGCAGCCCAGGCCAGTAACCCCACTGCCTCTGGCATTTCAGGGGTCAGTAGGGTCTGCCCTTACTCCTTTTTCCCCCACAAATCTGCCCCCCGGGTTGGCACCTGCCAGTTCGCTGTTTCAGGGCTTTGGGGTAATCAACACAAGGTTGACACCTCTTTCAAACAATCTGGCAGCCTGAAAACTTCTGCCAGATGTTTCTCAGTGGATCCTAGATACCGTAGGAAAATTAGGATCCAGTTCGCCTCCCGTCCTCACCTTCGTAGAGGTAGTTTGGGATTCCACCACAATGCAAATACAAAAAAAAAACTTTTGAATAAAAAAACAAAAAGAACCTCAGAGAATTTAAATGGTGCTTTGGTTTAAAATGAATTGAATGTGATAGAAGGAACGTAGGAAGAACAAAAAAGCTGAACAAACAAAATCAAATGAATTAAACAAAAACCTGAAGTACAAAACACTGAAGAAAACACCAGCCTGAGAGAGATAATAAGAGAGTAATGAGAAAAGAAATCACTCTATGTTCTTATCTAGTGGTTTTTAACTCTCCTTTCATTTAGTTTCAGCCCGGGCTGACAAACACACAATCACAGGCTACTCATAACCATTTATAGACTATTACATCACACCAGACATCAACATCATCTGATGTTTAGAACTGACAAACTCCAATGAAAGTGTGGAATGGAGGATTGGCTGGATCCATTTGCAGTGTGAATAACAACTTTATAAAATCCATATAGATAATCCAAAAGCAGTAAGGCTGAAGGCAGGTCGACAGAATAGGCCAGAAAAGTCCAAAAAAGCAGAAAAAAACAGTCAGCGTGGCTAATAAGAGCAAAGATAAAAGACAATAAATCTAAAAAACAGAGCAAAAAGGTCATATACAGTGGCAAAGAAACAATGGCAAATTAAGTGGCTTGGTATATAGTATAACTAAGGATACTTCACATGTTGATTCGAGGCGTGCGCACTGTTTAAATGTCCATAGATGCAGAAGTGAAAACCGGAAGTGAACCTCTGTAAACCAGAAGTTCTAGTATTCAGGAGAGGGTTCCCTCTGGGAGAACAGAGGGGGAACTGCGGTTGATGTTACAGTGTTTCATTGTAAATGAACAAATGTTCAGGGAGAACAGGTGGCCTGCAGTCAGATCAATTGCTATATTCACAAGAAAAACTAGAATTAAACATACACTTGTACAAGGAACAGCACCAGTGAACCTCTTATAGTTCTGTAGCCTCCTAAATAAAACCTTCTGCTCAAATATTGACACAGTGACTTTTCAGTGTTCTGGTTCTTCCCTCTAAAGCATAAGTAAAGCTGTGTTGAGATTCTCAACATTGCTTTAAAGATTCTTCCCTTATTTTAAAGACTCTTTCACTCCTTCAAAGTATGTTTTGGAAAGTGAAAGCATGACTATTGTACAGTCTCTGTGATGGGGAACTGCATAATTCAGTGACCTTTATGGTTATAGCCTATACCAGCCAGAGAGCAAGGGACATTTTACTGACCATTATCTAACTAACATATAAAATAATGTAATAACATATTCATAAAACATATGGGAAATATGGTTTATATTATATAAACAGACAAGATTTGTCATATGTACATTTCTTGTAATGTTATTTGTTAGTGTGTCCAGCATCGACTTCTCCCCTACTTGACCCTATTCATCTATAAAGTTGTGTCCTAATATAAAGTTTATTTGGAGGCCACACTGGAAGGTTGATTTCATTTTTTAAGTCACTTGAAATGTCATTTTGACAGTTATTGCAATCTTTGCTTCTGGTATGTAAATATGGGTTTGTGTTGTGAGAATAAATGTATTTTTTCTATTGTGCTTTTTGGAAAATAACATAATTCTGAAGTGTGGGAGATTTAACAAAGTATTGTTCTCGTTTGACACAGCTAATGTGTGATTTAATCAGATTTATTTAAACTGAGCTTTTGGTTTTTACATATGAAATAATCAGGAAAAAGTAATTTTAATCTGCTTTTATTTTCAGAAGGATATGTAAATATTAATAGTTCTTGCTTAGTATCTGTTACAGGTACAGTGAAAATGAAACTTGAAATAAAATTGTGTACAGTTCATTCTAGATTAGTAATAAATGTATTAAATCTTTCTAAACCAACTAGTATCTACAATTTGTGCAACAGTAATTCCAACTGCCATCAGTAGTATTGCACTACAGGTATTAATAGTCATGGTAACCACATGGGTGATCAGAGAATACAACATACAACAAGGTTTTTTCTTGTTGTCATAATCAATGTAGCAATATGGATCATTTTTACCATATTTGGCACAGGCGTGGTTGTTGCGGCAGTACTTCCCATCTTTAGCCTTAGTTTTCCACAGAGGAGGGCTGCAGTAGTCCCAAGACCTAGAGGCTTTCTGACACCAGTAGTAGTCATAACCATATGTAGCACAGGGATGCTTATCTTTGCACCTTTCGCCATTAAATGTGATGAGTGAGTACTCGGGTGAGCACTGTATCAGACTCTGCCCTGAGTAACACCAGTAGCCTTTTCGTTCTTGCCAGTACAGGCACAGAGAAGAGCAGCACAGCTTGTTTTCACTTTCAGTGATACAATTACAACCGAGACTAGAGTCTGAGACGCTCTGGCAGGGTGAGCCATCAGCTGCAGTCTGCCATCCAGCAACAGATTTCTCTGGGACAACCTCACATTCAACAGATTCAGACTGCACAGATACATCTCTTTTTCTGAGATCACTTTCATCAGCAGGAAAAATACTCTTTGTAGTGGTAGTTATAAGACGAGCAATTTCCATATTTTTCAGTTCTTCTGCCATAGTGAAATAACTGTGTCTTGCACTCATCCCAGTCACCTGGAGATTTGTGAGAAGGATGACACTGTCAATAAGTCTTTTGCAAGATATGTGTTCTTCACCTCTGGGGTCACCTTGAGTCTTTGTTTGTCTGACAGTTTATTTAGAAACATCTTCTCAGTGTCTTTAGATTTAAAATTGCCAGTGAAACAATCTTCAACAAAAATTTTAATTCGCACATGTCTTGATTAATACAGTTTATTCATCTTAGTGTTTAAGGCTGGAACATTCATCTGGATTATGCTATTTTCTGGTTGTTTTTTTCCTATATAGCCAAAAGAGAAAGACTTCTCATTATCAGATGTGTGTTCATAACAGACAGCTGTCCAGATGTGAGAGGGCACCGTGACCCTCTGAGACTCCTGAGGGTTTTCCCTTTGTGGTATTCTTGAATTTTGATCAGAAACAGTACCTGTGGCACCTGTACCTTAAAGTTATCCTTTTTAAGCTGATCCATTCAAATTCCCACAAATTACTCTCGCTGTTCTTCCAATAGATATGGTTAAAGCATGCATCCATAGGTGCCGCATTGGTGAGTGTAAATGTTGCCTAACGACCTTCACTGCACTGAAAACTATTACGGTTCAGGTGTTCACGATCATATCCTGTTTCAGCGTGGTCACTGCTGATGGCTTGATTTCCCTTTATGATATTTTTGTCTGACTCACTCTCTTTGACCATCTCGGGTTGATTGACATTTGACAGTATGTTATTGATTGACAGAAATCTACAGGAGAAATATTACATTAGAACATATTTAATTTTTAAATCTTTAGTTTAAGAAATGCTTCAGTACATGCTTAAGCAATAAACGGTAAGGTTGAATAGAGGCAGCCTAATAGAAATTGAATAGAGGCAGCGTAATACTTAATTTAGCACAATTGCATTATTTTTATGTGGAGCTTAAAAAGCTAATTAGTATTTTATAATAAAATAATATTAGTATAAGATTTTGTTAGGCAGCAAAATACAAATTACCTGGCTTTATGTGCCATGGAAAGGCCTCCTTGATTAGTTGTGCGTTTACAGTCAGGTGTATATGTGCTGTACTGATTAACTGAGTAAGGTGTAGCATAATAAAAACTTCCATATCCATACATCTGGCAGATTTTCCTGGCATTCTGATCCATTCCACTCGGTTCTGTACCTTTGTAAAAATACTGACTACACTCACTAAGGTTATCAACCACTTTTGCCTGACCAGTAAGTGCTCTTGGCACAATAGACGTGAACAAACAAAGAAGCAACATGGTCTGCAGTTGGGTCTCATATTACAGAGCAGGAATACCAGCAGCATGTCTGCTTTAAATATATAAAATATCAAGATATATTTTGTGGGTGTGACTACAAAAGGAGAAATGAGGAACATAATGTGGACAAATCATATATCGGTTCTTATTAAGTCCTGAAAAACTTGAGAGTGTGCAAAAGACATGAAACTAACAACATAGCATTTTTTTGTGGAACAGTAAGTATTTTGCAGAACTTTCACTTCTGCTTCCTGACTAAGTTTGACCCAAATGGTGAGGAACTGTGTCTTCTTTCTTGCTTATGTTTGGTTTTCACTTTTTGGTTAGGGTTAGAATTAGCATGAATTCAGCAAAAAATATTTTTCCCAATCTTTAACTCTTGTCAGCAAGGTGTGATGTGGGGACACTATAATTACAAGCATCAGAGGAAACACACAAACATTGCAGTTAAAGAATTGTAAAAGTGAGCATGTGTTATGCAACATACATGAGCTCTTATTGCTCCTCACACTGCACCTCGCTCCATCAGATCCAATAGCACTGCTCAACTGGTCCACCATCTCTCAAGGCAAGAGGTAGGTATAAATCTATACTCTTCTCTGTTCTGGTACTAAGGTGGTGGAATGAACTTCCCATAGATGTCTGTACAGCCAAGTCACTGATGGTATCGTAAGTCTGTGACCTATTGTACCAGGGTTAATGTTGATTGTTAGAGACTTCAAAGCACTCTTGTACGTTGCTCAGGATAAGAGCGTCCACCAAAGGCCAGAAATGTAAATGAAATGTAAATGCAGAAAATGTGTGAAAGACTGCCCAATAATATGCATGATGTATAAAACATTATACATTAAACAATACAATTTAACACATCCTGCTTGTAAATTCATGAATCCCTGAACATATGCTATCAATTAAATCAGACAGGGAGAACAAATGAAATTCAGAACAGTCTCCTTAATTTAATTGCAAAAAGACTGCACAAGGGACAAAGTGCTCCTTAGTTAGAGAGAAAGGGGCTCACAGAGAATAAGGTTTGTTCAGCTTAAACATTTGATCTCACCATGGCATTGGAGAGAACAAGCAGAGGGAATGTATTTACATTTACACATACAGTGTATACAGTTCCTGTGTTCGCTGGGAATCAACCTAGGATTCTCTCCTAAATCAAGTAAATATCAATTGTCTGAAATGCAAGTGGTCCATTACCTAAGCAGTTAGCAGGTGTATGGACTTCTGATGGTTCTAATATTCAGCATAACCTCAGGACTCCTGTTAATAAACACAGCACAGGTGATGTGACTTTCCCAAGGTGTCATTTTAAAACCTTAAGTGGTGAACACTACAGTTGTGTCTGTGCATTAATGTGTCTGGTGTGTGCACATGCATGTGACCTCAAATAATAGCTTTATCTGTGTCTATGGGTGTTTTCATGCAGCTCTGCAGGCAGAAACCTTTTTTCTGTAAACATTTCATGAGGTTTCATTAATAATGTTATTTAACATATGTGTTAACATATTTTATTTTGTTAGTTAACGTGTGTGCATTTTCTCTTTTCTTCTGTCTCTCTCTCTCTCTCTCTCTCTCTCTCTCTCTCTCTCTCTCTCTCTAGAAAAAAATTAAAAGAGTTTCTCCACAGTACCAACATCCAGAGGGACCAAACAGAGCTGCTCTTTTAGCTGATTAATGAATCGAAGAAATAGAGAAACACAAGAGGGTTATGAAAGCACAGGATAATTTTTAATCAACCATGTTTTTATTCCATTTTAACTAAAATTGAGCATAAAACTACTAATAGTACCTACAGTAAGTAGAAACACTAAATTATCCAGAATATTGATGCTGTCAAATATTAAATTTTCCCAGATCAACTGACCCAACCGCTTATCCAATTATTCCCCCAGGGTGAAGATCTGTTAGTGACTGTAGGCTAGTGAAACTGTATAAGTTTCATGCAGAAACTGATCAGTTAATATTTCATATATACACATGTGTCTCAGTCTCATTCTCAGCTCTCAACCTCTACTTCAGCCTTACATTCATAATTCAGTTATGCCACATATTCCTCATAGGATTAATGTATTAGAGACAGCCGTGCTGTCCGCAGGCAGCTTTGGTCTTTGCACAATGAATGGAATGATATTGGTCTTAGGGCTAGCAAAAAGTCCATTAAAACCAAATTATAATATTAAGGCTTTTTATTGATAGCTTTAAGGTTCTAGAATCAGTTTTTACTCCCAGATTGCGACCTTCATTATTAAGAACAAACTTAAGGCCACAGAACTTGAGAACTTGACTGATTACTTATAGTCTTAAGTCAAGTACTTATAGAGATTCTCTACACCCTAGACATTGTAGCTCCATGTAAAAGGAAAATAATTAAAAAGAGAAAACTAGCACCCTGGTATAATAACCACAAACAAACATTTAAACAATCAAATAGGAAATTAGAACATAAATAGCATCACATTAAATTATTAGTATTTATAAAAGACTGGAAGAAAGCCTTCTGAGCTACAAAAAATCTCTTAGTGCTTCTAGATCAGTGTATCTCTCTGCCCTAATAACGAAAAGATAATCCTAAATTTTTATTTAATAGAAGTTGCTTTCGGCTGCTCCCTGTTCGGGGTCGCCACAGCGGACCAACTGGTCCGCACAACAACTTGGCAAATGTTTTACGCCGGATGCCCTTCCTGACGCAACCCTCCCATTTTTCTGGGCTTGGGACCGGCACTGCATCCAGTGGCTGGGGTTGAGGCATTGGCTGGAATCGAACCCGGGCCTTCCGCATGATAGGCGAGTAACCTACCACTGAGCCACCAATGCCCCCTAAATTTCTTTATTTAATACTGTAATAAAATAAACTAGGAGTAAAACCACTGTTTTACTGTCAGGTGGCTTCTGATCAACTGGCTTCTTACTGGTGTTACTCGATCTTAGTGCAGCTTTTGACACCACTGACCACAGTATTCTACTTGATAGGCTAGAACATGATGATGGTGTTAAAGGAACAGCCCTCTCCTGGCTCAGATCTTATTTGACTGATCGTTATCAGTTTGTAGATTTAGATGGTGACTTCACTATGCATACCAAGGATATGTTCGGCATTCCACAAGGTTCTGTATTAGGCCCACTGCTTTTCTCCTTATATATGCTACCCCTTGGTGCAATTATTTGTAAACATGGTATTAGCTTGCACTGTTATGCGGATAACACACAGCTATATGTTTATAGTTTATAGACAAACAGATAAGTCAGATGAGAAACACCAGCTTATTAAGATTGAAGAATGTGTAAAGGACATTAGACAGTGGACGGTCACTAACTTCCTCCTGCTAAACTCAGACAAGTCAGAGGTGCTTATACTAGGACATGCAGCTAGAAGTAAGCTTTCTGATTACAGAGTAACTGTGGATGGTCTTTCTGTTTCATCATGTCCAGCAGTAAAAGATCTTGGTGTGATTATTGACGTGGGCTCTTTCCCAAACTCCCTGGCTGTGCCTAGCCCAGTCCTCCACTGCCGGGACGTAGGATGATTCATCTGACCGGGGAACAAGGAGTGGTTGATAGCCTAGAACGCACTGGAAAGGTGTCAGACCTGTGGAGGAGTGAGTCAGAGAGTTCTGAGCGTATTCAGCCCAAGGCAGGAGGTGTTGATCCCTGCGGCAATAAGAGCAAAGAAACCGCCCTATCTCTTGGTTTAGTCGCTCCACTTGGCCATTAGATTGGGGGTGATAGCTCTAGCTCAGGCTCACATTGATCCCCAACTTAGCACAAAAGGCCTGCCAAACCCGTGACGTGAACTGGGGCCCCCGATCAGACACTATATCGTCCGGTAATCGGTAATTCCTGAACATGTGGTGAAAAAGGGTGGTGGCTGTTTCTAGGGCTGTGGGAAGACCCTTCAGAGGCACAAGTTTCAAGTTTTGGAGAACCGGTCAATAGTGACCATGACTGTGGTAAAGACCTGGGAACTAGGTAGATCGGTGAGAGAGTCCACTGAGATGTGGGACCAGGGCCGCTGTGGTATGGGGAGTGGTTCCAAGAGTCCCTCAGGGAGTTGGTGGGAGGAGTGTGACTGGGCACACGTGGAGTAAAATCTCACGTACCTTTAGATGTCTTGGGCAGTCATAGGCCACCAGAAACATTGTTGGACCAGTTGTGTTGTATGCTGTATGCCTGGATGGCCTGTACTGGGAGATTCGTGGGTCCACTGGATGACCCGGTGGTGGAGTGGAGAAGGTACTGTAAGAAAAATAAAACAAAGAGCGTTGAAGATCTTAATGAAGAAGAAGTTTATTGCAGCATTGCAGTGACAAAATACATAAAGTACTCTGGGTTCATCGGAGTCAAAAAGAACACAGAACAAATCCTTCTCACACATTTTATACAGTGTTTCCCGTGTGTAATTTAAATGAGTTTCACTTTAAATGTAAATTACTGAGTATCCCCCAAATGGCTGGGTGATACTATCGCCTAGCCAGATGTCCTTAATGGTAATCGCGGTCACGTACACCTTGGCTTGGTATTGTTACAGGTGTGATCACCCAAATGGTCAGGCAATACTGAAATACTGGTAATCATGGTCACGTATACCCTTTGTTCAGTGATGGTCCTTGATGTCTTGCTGCCGCTCCCATACTAATAATTGATTGGATTAAGTGTTCTAAATGTTTGGTAAGGCTGCTTTAAGCCAATGTAGAAATACCATACAGATAAACTGAATTGAATTAAACATATTTCTATATGATATGTAAGCCTTTTTGGGAATGAACTCTTTCAGATGTGTTACTGTGGAGTGGATTCTGGGTTGGGGCAGTCTTTAGTTTCTTACAGTCCCCCCTTTGATGCTTTTGGCCCGAAAGCATCACATCACTTCCTTTACACAGATTACACCTCCCATCTCTGGCAGGTGCCCAGTGGCGGTGAAGCCCTGCAGTAGGTTGTCCTCCTTCGGCCCTCAGAGAATCTTACCCGTCATTGAGACATCACCTCATGCACACTGGTTATGGCGCCATTCCCCTAGGCAAACTTATCACAATGTTTCTTCTTAAAATTTGGTTCTATGTACAAATATTTCCTGGGATTGGAGTACAGGCATGCAGGAACCATCACAGCTAACGGGAACATCCTACAATAATTATTGAAGTATCCGCAATTTGACATCTCAATAGAGAACACATACAACATAACATCACACATTGGCAGATGATGAGAAAGATGCATACACAAACGGCAGTTTTGAAAGTTACATCCCAAATCAAATCAGAGTAAGCAATAACTACATCACAATTATGCATTTTTTTAGTTAAAACGTTGTCCTTTTCCACAAGACCTTGTTGCGCCTTGACAATGTGGTTATCTTTCCTCTGCATTAATGACATTAACACAGTGTCCAGTTTTGGTATTTCAAAATCAAACTCTGGGATGTCTTCCACAAAACCTAGTTGTTCCTCTGGGTTCAATGACATTGTCTGCAAAGTGATATTTATATATGGAAAATAATAATTTCCTATGGACCAATCAGTCTCTGAGGCTATGCAAAATGAGGTATCATTGATAGGACAAAGGGTCTGTTTATCATTAACAAAGATAGAGAAGTGATCAAGAGTTGTAGTAACGCATGTTCTTCCGTCTGAAACTAATGCCCTTGTCACCACCACCACCACCACCACCACCACCAACAACAACAACAACAACAACAACAACAACAACAAAATACTAATATTTTCCTTATTTTTCCATTAGGTATGGCCTTGTAGGATTACCATCTGGACCTTGGTATGGTTTCATCTGGTCAATGTGAAACCATTTCTTTACTTTTCTGTTTTTGGTTTTATGACAGATCTTGTAAACCGAGTCTCCGCATTTGTCAATTATTGTGTATGGTCCCACTCAGTTAGCGGTCCATGGACCATCATGGTGATAGTTCTTTACCATAACTACATCACCAAGCTCGGATTTGTGATTGTGTATGTCCTGATCATAATACATCTTATTGTATTTTTGTCCAATTTGCTGTGCAGCTTGGTGATACATGCCTGATAAAGAGCAATACAGACTTTTGAGAAACGTTTCAGTTGTCCATCCTTCAATCATTGGTTTGGGAAGTTCAAAGAAAAGGTGTTCAGGTAATCTCATTTTCATTCCTGTCATCAACTCATGAGGACTATAACCTGTGCTTTTATGTACAATTCCCCTTACTGACATTAAGATACTCAAGAGATTTTGGGCCCAATTGGGGCCATTCTCTAAAACCATTTTCCTCAAAGCTGTTTTCAATGTTCGGTTCACTCTTTCTACCCCTCCTGAAGATTGTGGGTGCTGTGCTATATGAAGCCGATGTTTTATCCCAAGCAGTTTTGCAAGATCTGAACGAACTTTTCCTGTGAAATGGGTGCCTCTATCACTTTCTAAACTTAAAGGAAGGCCAAATCTACAGTAGATTTGTTCCCAAAGTACTTGTGCTGTGTTAAAAGCTGTGTCAGACTTGATTGGGAATGCCTCAATCCATTTGCTAAACATGTCGATAACCACTAAAATATATCGGTATCCACCTTTGGCTGCAGGTACAGGACCAATATAATCAATCTGGAGGTTTGTCCATGGGCCTTTAGCAAGGCCTGTAGGTCTTAAAGAGCCCTTCTTTTTAACCCTTGATGGATTGATTTGAGCACATGTTAAGCAATTTGCAAAGTAATCTTTCACATCATTATCCATACCTGGCCACCAAAACATATTTGCTATCCTGTCTTTCACCTTTGTTACACCTAAGTGTTCCCCCCTGATTGTGGATATGATACAAAATGTCATTCCGCAATCTTGTAGGTGGAACCCACACTGGAGTGTCGTCATTTTTGTACAGTAATATGGTATCATGTACCAGTAAATGTGCATCATACCGAGCAAATGGACCATCAACAATCTTTTGTGCATTCTTTTTCATTCTGATTGCTTCTGTTATTAAGGGATCACTTTGTTGAGCACTTTTGAGATCTACTGGATCTGTAATGTTGATGGTGGCAATTAGTTCCTGCTCTTGCTCTTGATCTGAAAATGTTAGTCCCTACACAGCAGCTCATCAACTCATCAACCATCAAATTACTGTCACCATGCTTGTCTGTCCCTTTCTTCTGATGTACTTTGACTTTCAACAATGCAATCTTACGGGTGCTATTCTTCGCAGCTGACCACAAAGCCTGAATTGGACCACAATGTATCAGAGGTTGACCATCGGCACTAGTAAAACCCCTTTTCTGCCAAATCGGCAAATACTTTGTAAGAGAATTGACCACAAATGCAGAATCTGAATATATGTTCAAATCTGAATTTGGAAAGACCTTTAACGTCTGTAACACTGCTGTTACTTCTGCTTTCTGGGCTGAAAACTGAGATGGACCCTTATACAGAAAATTTATTCTGTCAGAATGGATGGCAAAACCAGTATGGTATTGTCCATTTTGCCAGTATCTAGAACCATCAACATATACATCCACAGCTCCTTCAATAGCTTTTACCTCAAAGACACTTTCAGGGGGTCGACTGTGTTCATCTTCACAAATGTGTGGAGTACCTTCATACAAGAGTGTCTTCGGGGCAGCATTGAGTTGGGTTTGTACACAGTCTTCATATTCTTGGATCCTAAATCTAATGTCCATCTGCCTAGTCTAGCACTCGATACTCCCTTAACTTTTCCAGTTAAAAGAAGCTGTAGTGGTGTGTGTGGGGTATGTAGAGTAACTTCATTGAATCCATATATGTACTCGAAATGTGCTATTGCCCAATGAACAGACAGAAGGTGTCGTGTACAGGAATCAAAAGTTTTTTCAACTGGGGAGAGTATTCGTGAAGCATAAGCAATTGGGCACAAATTTCTGCACTTCCTGAAGGAGGACAGCTGACAGTGCCTCTTCTGTTGCCGCTGTCTGTAAAATAAATGGCTGTGTCCTGTCTGGATTACGTAAAGCTGGAGCTTTGATTAGTGCTACTTTTAATTTTTCAAATGCTGTCTGATGCTCAGGGCCCCCATTTAAGGAATCAGTCTTTTTTCCTGAAAGAAGAGTGTTCAGAGGTTTTGCAATGTCAGAAAAGCCTTCAATGAATTCTCTACAAAATCCCACTATCCCTAGGAATGACCTTAAAGCTGTCACTGATACAGGTACTGCAAGTCACCAAGTAGCTCTGCCAGCAATGTAAGATGTTCTTCCCTGGTAGCAGTCTGCAATAATAGATCATCCACATACTGAATCAAACATTCAGGTTTAGAAAACCGTTCTAGTATTTTGGCCAAACACTGGTGGAATAAAGTAGGGGAGTTTACAAATACTTGTGGAAGAACATTCCATGTGTACTGCGTGTTTTTAAACTTGAACGCAAACTTGTACTGACACTCTGGGTGTAATGGAATTGACCAGAAGCCATTGGACACATCAAGAACTGAGTAATACCTAGACTCTGGTAAGAGAGATGCTAAAACATCAGGTGTGGATGCCACTACAGGTGCACAAGTCTGCGTACTTTTGTTGAGTTCTCGGTAATCTATACATAGTCTCCAAGAATTGTCAGGTTTGCATACAGGCCATATTGGGGCTAAAGATGGAGAAAAACAAGGTCTAATAACACCCTGCTCCAGTAGAGAGTCCACAGTACGTTGTATGTATGGATTTGCTTCATCTGGGTACTTATACTGTCTAAGGGAGGGTGAGTCACACCCTTGTACCTTCACCTCCATTACACTAGTATCCACTTGGCTATGACCATCTACTGTTTTGAGATAGCAAAAACACCTTATCTAAAAGATCTGATAATTCGCAATCATCTAGTGATAACAATGTATCTAAATCATAATCCACTGACTTTTTTTTATTGCATATACTGCATACACATCAGAAATTTCCACCACTTTTTCACATAGAGAATTACGCCAGATGCAATTGTTGCCATAGTTAATAACATAACCACGCTTAGTCATAATATCAGAGCCTAAGATACTGCGACCATCACCCGTTTTACTTAGCCAGGCTTTATGTTGGAACTCATCTTTGCCAATTCGAAATGACATATTCTCTGTTTGTGATGCTAGAGAAATAGTTCCATCAAAGCCTTCAAGAGTTTCTACAACACAGAGTTGTATTTCTACTATTCTGTGGGGGATCATTGGAATGAAGAATTGTTAATGAAGCACCAGAATCCACCAACCAACCATTGCATCTGCCTCCAACAGCAATATTTAAGATTGGTCTACCATGATTATCCCGTGACAGGGGTGCTATGTGTGTTATGGAGGCCTGGGATTCCTATGCTGAGTAACACTTGGTTTGCGAGATCTGCTTTTCCATATGGAAACTCAGTTCCTCATTCTCCTTGCTTAACCTGTCTACTGTGGCTTGTAACTGATCAATTTTAGGGCCTGTTCTCTTAAGGGAAAATTTACATTCTCTAGAGATATGTCCCTCCTTGCCACATGTATAACACACCGGGAGCTTATCAGGGTTATAAGGAGGTGGTCTTTCCTGTCTATCTCCAGCAACGTGGTCCTCCCTCTTCCATGAAACCTTGCGACCATTGTTCTGATAAGGGTTTTTAACATCTATTGCTGAAACAGGATGAGATTTTTTTGCAATAGTGTTACTGTTGTAAAACTGGATCATTTTTGCAATGATGTCGTTGTATTCTGACAGATGGGTCACAAACATTGTCACTGCAGAACGCGTGAGTGTGTCACATTTGTTAATCAGTGCAGATTTGAAACTTACGACATTCGTAGTAATATCAGGATTGCCACTGTAAGTTTTGAATGCCTCCAATAATCGCTCTGAAAATGCTGCTGGGTGCTCACCTTTCCTCATATGCACATCATATATGTTATCCCAGTTAACTGACACCACACCTAGAACTTTAAGTAATGCTTGTTTTCTCTCTAACTTATTAGCTGTTCGGGTCTTCACTTTCTGATTTAAGGCTCCAGACAGAGTCTCAGGCAAACACATAGTTAACACAATGCATGCATCACCATCTGTAAATTTGTAAACATCCGTATATTGCTCCAAGTTTTTAAAAAAATCTAGTGGATCTTGTTTGGCAGGATAAAATTTTCCAATACTCTTTATCACAGCTTCTAGCTCATTAGGATTGAACCCTCTGACCACAGTAGAGGTCATTGGTTCTTCCTCTCCTTCACTAGTACTCATTGTGCTGGTAGCATGAATTGGTGCCATGGGAAATCTAACTGTACAGTCAGAGTACTGACTACTGACTGACTGAGAATCTCTTTCCGAATTCTCATCACTATCTTCATGCAAATTTATCATATCTGCACCTCGATTAGACAACATACCACCTATAGATACCTTACTGGTATTTCTCTCATTTGTGCTATTTTTGATCAGAAATTGACAAGCAGCCTTTGCTTCCTCCAATTCATTGGACAATGTCTCCTCAGATGATATCAGCATGCTATTGTTAGTTCTAAAAAGTGCAATCTCATTCTGCATTATGACCTTTTCTTCTTTCCAGATCGTTTCAGTAGCCTGGAAATTTTTTTTACAGATTATGCCGTCGTCGAGTCTAGATTGACGTTGTTCATTTTCAGAATTTAATGTGTCTAGAGTCTTCCTAGTCACTTTGTATGAGGCACGAACTGCTTGTAGTGTATTGGCGATTTTTCCTTTTTGGCATTTTGGCATAACTTTCGAACTTTGCAATAACCCACTCATACGGCTTATCAACAATGTTCTCAATTCCATCAAACATTCCCTGAGAGCCGTGCTTAGCGATGTACTTAACAATCAGCTCTTCCATTGTCACAATCTTTCTGAATTAATTAGAGTTACCATACACAACTTTAGTGACTAAACATTATCAAGTTACTTTAAGATACCCGTTAGTCTATTTATTCACAGCTCCAGTACTTCAGACACAAAATATATAATACAGCCACAACACATCGGGCTTTTGAACCCGACACTCTCACTTCAGCCACACTCTGTCGGGCCTCAAGTCCAACTACAGTAACACTCACAACTCACAAACAACAACACTTACAAACACTTTAAAATGTAACACTGTCACAGTACATCAGACAAAACCACACTACGTCGGGTTTTCCTGTGTTATATTTTAAAACAGTCTACTTAGCCACAGTACTTTGGGCTTAAAACTAAAGTTTAAAACACTGTCACAGTTCATCAGACAAAACCACACTACTTCGGGTTATTGTTTTAAACTTCACAGAGCCGCGGGCTCACTACAGTTACTTTAGAAACTATGTAGTTATAATTCTGCTTCACTTACTTTAGAATCTTAACAGAATTACAACAACTATACAACAAGTTTCACTTACTTTAAACAGTTTAAAACATAACACTGTTACAGTTCGTCGGACAAAAGCACACTACTTCGGGTTATTGTTTTAAACTTCACAAAGCCGCAGTGCGTCGGGCTCAATACACGATCACTGGTTTCAGTTTCTAGTTATAATTCGGCCGCCACACTGCGTCGGGCAGATTCACTTACTTTAGAACCTTTTAACAGAATTATAACAACACAACAAGTCTCAGTTACTTTAGAAACCTGTACACTTAAGCACTTTGCTTCAGTTACTTTAGAAACAACGATTCTCATACACCTCTGTACCACAGTGCGTCGGGTTAATTCAGGTCCATTAGAATCTCTAACAAAAATGTACAGAATAGGTTTAAGAACTCCTTCTGCTTAGGCTCAATAATTCTATTTCTATTCTGCCCTTAACTTTTTCTTTTCTAGGTTTTTTTAAACAAGGGAGTTTATTTACTAAATAAAACAGTGTAAAGGAAGAAAAATCCGTTTTTCTTACCTTTCCCCGCTTTTTTGGAAATCCCTCGCTGGGTGGCTTGCCAATGTAAGAAAAATAAAACGAAGAGCGTCGAAGATCTTAATGAAGTAGAAGTTTATTGCAGCATCGCAGTGACAAAATACATAAAGTACTCTGGGTTCATCGGAGTCAAAAAGAACACAGAACAAATCCTGCTCACACATTTTATACAGTGTTTCCTGTGTGTAATTTAAATGAGTTTCACTTTAAATGTAAATTACTGAGTATCCCCCAAATGGCTGGGTGATACTATCGCCTAGCCAGATGTCCTTAATGGTAATCGCGGTCACGTACACCTTGGCTTGGTATTGTTACAGGTGTGATCACCCAAATGGTCGGGCAATACTGAATGGTAATCATGGTCACGTATACCCTTTGTTCAGTGATGGTCCTTGATGTCTTGCTGCCGCTCCCATACTAATAATTGATTGCATTAAGTGTTCTAAGTGTTTGGTAAGGCTGCTTTAAGCCAATGTAGAAATACCATACAGATAAACTGAATTGAATTAAACATATTTCTATATGATATGTAAGCCTTTTTGGAAATGAGCTCTTTTAGATGTGTACTGTGGAGGTGTGTAGGTGGAGGTTTGCCTGCATGAGCTCTTTGAATTTCCTCTATGAGATCCCACTGGATGGGACCCAGGACCACTGCCAGTGGGAGAATAGGTTCATGGTGTGGGGCCGGGTTTCTGCTTTCCTGTAGTCATGATAAGGCATCTGCTTTGCCATTCTTGGAGCCTGGGCGATAAGTGACGGAAAACTGAAAATGGGTGAAGAAGAGGGCCCACCGGGCTTGATGGGGGTTTAGACGTTTGGCCCCTGGATGTATTCCAGATTCCAATGATCGGTGATTACCAGGAATGGATGACGGGCCCCCTCCAGCCAATGTTGCCACTCCTCTTAAGCTGCTTTAATGGAGAGAAGCTCTTGATTCCTGACATCATAATTCAATTCAATTAGCTTCAGCAGACATGAGATTTCTTGAATAAAAGGTGCAAGGGTGCAGCTTACTGGTGTTGTTCTTTTATTACTCCAGGAAATATGTGGATCATGGATCTGTAACCAGGGTAACCCCAAGATGATGGGGTTAGCAGGAGATTCAATTCAATTTGCTTCACCAGGTGTGAGCTTTTTTGAATAGAAGGCTCAAGGGTGCAGCTTATTGGTGTTGTTTTAATGTTGGGAGATAACTGCTCCAATACCTGTGCTGGAGGCATCTACTTCAACCACGAGCGGGATCTCCGGATCGGGGTGGCAGAGCATGGGGGCTGTGGTGAAACTCTGTTTGAGCCTTTTGAATGCTTCACTGGCTGACTCGCCCCAGGAAAGTTTCTTAAGTTTACCTTTGAGTAGAGAAGTCAGGGGCCCAGCAATGGTGCTATAGTTCCTAATAAACCGGTGGTAAAAGTTGGCAAAACCCAGAAACCTTTGGAGTTCCTTGACAGTGGTAGGTTCCGGCCATTCCATGACCACTTTCACCTTGGTCTGGTCCATTTCCACTGGGGTTAGATCCAGTTTGGAAAAGATGCTGACCCCTTGCAGTTGTTCTAAGGCTGCAGGTACTAAGGGAAAAGGATAAGGGTAGCGGACAGTGATAGCGTTAAGCCCACAGTAGTCTATGCATGTACGCAGCCCTCCATCCTTTTTCTCTACAAAGAAGAAACCTGCCACCGCCGGAGAGGTAGAAGGGCGGATATGACCTGCTGAGAGAGCTTCCTGAATGTAGTCTTCCATGGCTTTAGTTTCCGGGAGAGATAGAGGATAAACTTGATTCTTGGATGGTATGGTATTTGGAAAAAGTTCGATAGTCCCAGGGTTGATGTGGAGGAAGACGAGTAGCCCCTCCCTGATGGGTTGGTTATTGACGGCCGTCAGTCGTAGAGGTGGGGTGCATGGAACAGTGGGAAGATGGTGTCTCTCTACAAAGCTGCCATCGATGATGTTGACGGCCGCCCCTGAGTCAATTAGCACTGAGACATAAAAACATTCGTGAACGTGACTTAACATGGCAGGCACAGTAAAATTGGATTGAACTTTAGACCAGGGTTTCCGCAGTAGTAGCACAGGTGTTACTCTTCTGATACTCGTGTTCTACTGAGCTGCATGGGCTCCGGGGCGTCTTCCCTGGACCTGTAGGTTTCAGTAAAGTGGGGATCTGGTTGGCGGGAGTGTGAGATGGCCTGGTGTTGTCGACTAATATTATCTAGGCAGATGGCGGTGTTAATAAAGCTGGATAACTATCCGTGCTGTGGCAGGCCAATTCTACCTGGAGAGCTAGGTGGAGGCCCTCCTAAAAGACAGCCAATGACTGTTGCTGTAGCTGGAGATTTTCCACTTGAAGTGCTGGGTCTTGATATGCACGAATTAACTCGCCTTGGCGGAGTAACACAGCCTGATAATCCACTGGATTTATTGGTGTCCTGTATCCTGTTTATTTAAAGGGTCAGAGCAAGATTCATAGTCCAGTACGTAACAGGGTCAGAATACCAGGAAAACACAGAGCAGTATAATCCAAATCAGTGCGCAGAAGATCTTGGTCAAAAAACAGGCAGAGATCAAGACAGAAAAACATAAATCAGAAGCTAGGCAAAAATCAAGGGTCAGGAAAGCAAACGAGGTCAATACATAGAAAAACTATCACAATGAAAATGCTCAGTACTTGAATAGTGTGTGTTTGCGCCTTAAATGTCCGGGGTAAACCAGGAAGTGAACCATGTGATTAATTAAAACTCGGGAGAGGGCTCCCTCTGGTGTACAAAGTTCTGATGAGACGTGACAGTCTGGATGAGCATAAACAAGCTCCGGATAGTCCAGAACACAGCAGCTAGAGTCCTAACTAGAACCAGAAGATATGAACACATCACTCCTATCGTATCCACTCTGCATTGGCTTCCAGTGAAATTTCACATTGATTAAAATATACTAAATAAAGTACTACATAAATAATATTACTTAACTATAAAGCACTGAATGGTCTCGTGCCACAGTAACTGAGTGACCTTTTGGTTTTTTATGATCCACCTGAAGCTCAATTCTTATCTCCGCAACATTGTTGAGCTTCAGGAGAAGATTCTTACAAAGCCCCACAGTTATGGAACAGCCTTACAATTAGTGTTCGGGATTCAGACTTTTCTACGAATCTACGTTTCTATGTTTAAGTCTAGGCTGAAGACACATTTGTTTAGTCAAGCTTTCAATATATAGTTTTTCTTAGGTAAAGGAGCATATTTGGAAGGTTCATGGGCATAGAGTGTTTGGTGTACTGGGATGTTTGTGTTACAGTACAGATGGCTCGGAGACAAAAGATCACATTTAGGATATTTATTTGACACAAGCAGGAGAATAGTTGAACACAGATGAGGAATGATGCAGTTATTCAGAGTGATAGATGAATGGATAATGATACTGTCCTTTGTGACTTGCCGGTGGGTTATCGTTGGTGATCGCTGGAGTAGTAGAGAAGCTGAAGATGGATGACACTCACACACACGATGGAGACACACGAGGTAACTTGGGAACACTGGAGACAGATAGGTAACAACAGGAGTCCTTGAGGTAAGCATGCAGGAAGAGTCCTTAGTTGCGAACGAGACCGGACAGTGAGTGACTGTGTGTGAGTGTCCTTTATGTGTGGAGTGATTGCAGAGGTGATTGCGTGCAGGTGTGAGTGATTAGTATTCGGGAGAGGGAGTGCGCTGCGATTGGTTGGTGTTGGAGCCTGGCGTGTTTGTGACAGTATCCCCCTCCCCACGGCCTGCTCCTGAGGGCCACAGGCCCCGACGTCATGGTGGTCTTCCTCTTCGACGAGGGGTAGGTCTGTTGGGATGCGCAGAGTGGAAGGTTTCCAGCAGATTTGGGTCGAGTATGTTGTTGCGTGGTACCCATGAGCGTCCCTCAGGACCATAGCCTTCCCAGTCTACCAGGTACTTGAGCTGACCACCACAGCGCCGGGAGTCCAGAATCTCTCTCACCCCGTAGGCAGCTCCATCGTCCAGTAGGAGTAGGAGGGGGGGTTCAGCTGCGTCAACGCCAGGCTCTGTGGAGGGAGAAACAGAGGGATGGTGAGGCTTGAGAAGTGACACGTAGAATGTAGGGTGAATGCGATACTCAGGTGGGAGTTGGAGTTTATAGGTCACCGGGTTGATCTGCTCAAGGATGGTGACTGGGCCAATGAACCTGGGACTCAGCTTACAGCATGGTTGGCGTAGACAGATGTTCCTGGTAAACAGCCAGACCTTCTGCCCAGGTTGATAGATGGGTGCTTTGGAGCAATGAAGGTCGGCTGTCAGTCTACGCCGACGCAGGGCATGTTGCGCTGAGTCCCAGACCCTCTCGCTCTCTCGGAACCAGTAGTTGGCCGCTGGTACATTTGATGGTTCCCCTGACCAGGGAAACAGTGAGGGTTGGTATCCAAGTATGCACTGGAAAGGTGTCAGGCCGGTGGATGGTTGGCGTAGGGAGTTTTGTGTGTACTCAGCCCAACCCAGGTACTGGCTCCAAGAGTCCTGATGGCCGTGACAGAAGGTATGGAGGTAGCGACCGATCTCCTGGATCTTCCTCTCCATCTGCCTGTTCATCTGAGGATGGTATCCTGATGACAGGCTGATGGCCACAACTAGGAGCGAGAAGAAACCCTTCCAAACTCTTGAAATGAACTGAGGTCCTTGGGATTCCAAAGTAGCGGAAGATGTGGTTGAACATCAGTTCAGCAGTCTCCATAGCAGTGGGTAGTCCCTTCAAAGGAATCAGATGACAAGATTTAGAAAACCTGTCTACTACCACAAATATACATGTACAGTCATTGGAAGCAGGAAGATCCGTAATGAAATCCACTCCTAGGTGTGAGCATGGACGGTTGGGAACGGGCAGAGGTAGGAGTTTGCCAGATGGTCGGTGGCGTGGACTCTTGGAGATGGCACAATCCCTACATCCCTGCATGTACCTTCTGACATTAGATGCCATATTGGGCCACCAGAAGCGGTCTTTTAGCAATGAGAGGGTTTCACTGACCCCCGGGTGGCCAGTGCCAAGTGATGTATGGGCGAAGTGAATAAGTGGAGTGCGCCGTGCTCTGGTGATGTATTGCAAGCCTGGCAGGCAACCTGGCAGAGTGTTGGTGGAGGCATTGGTAGAGGGAAGGGTCTCCTCAGACCAGGTAATAGGGCTGACAATTACCTTTTCCGGAAGGATGGTCTCAGGTTCCTCTGTGTTTTCTTCAGGAGAGAAAAGTTGGGATAGAGCATCAGCCTTGGTGTTTTTGGATCCAGATCTGTAGGAAATGGTGAAATTGAAGCTGGTGAAGAAAAGGGCCCAGCGGGCTTGTCGTGGATTGAGTCTCTTGGCGGCTTGAAGATATTCCAGGTTTTGTGATCTGTGAGCACCAAGAAAGGATGCCTGGCTCCCTCCAGCCAATGCCTCCACTCCTCGAGGGCCAGCTTCACAGCTAACAGTTCTCGGTTGCCGATGTCGTAGTTCACCTCCGCTGGGTTGAGCTTGCGGGAGAAGAAGGCACATGGATGGAGGCGGTTCGGGCTCCCCTGCTGCTGTGATAGGACCGCTCCTACTCCGGGTGTGGAGGCATCCACTTCCACTATGAAGGGCTTGTCGGGATCAGGATGGACCAGAAGAGGAGCAATGGTGAAGGCTTCCTTTAAGGTGTTGAAAGTTTCTTCGGCAGATGTTGTCCAGGACAGAGACTTGGGCTTGTTTCTCAGGAGACTGGTGAGAGGATTAGAGATGGAACTGTAGTTCAGAATAAACCGTCTGTAGAAGTTTGCAAAGCCGAGGAAACGTTGGAGTTCCTTCACAGTGGTGGGAGTTGGCCAGTCCTTGATGGCTGCCACATTCCCCTCGTCCATCCGGATGCCACTGCTGTCGATGTTGTAGCCAAGAAACTGCACTTAGGGTTGATGGAAGGAGCACTTCTTGGCTTTGAGGAACAGCTGGAACTCCCTCAGTCACTTCAGAACCTCTGCAACTTGGTGGCAATGTTCGGCCAGGCTCCGGGAGTAAATCAGGATATCATCGATGTATACCAAGACAAACTTGTGGAGAAGCTCCCGGACCACCTCGTGTATGAAATCCTGGAATACAGAGGGGGCGTTGACAAGGCCATAGGGCATGACCAGATATTGGTAGTGGCCTGTGGGCGTGACGAAGGCGGTCTACCACTCGTCCCCCTTGCGTATCCGGATGGCGTTATACATGCTGCGGAGGTCCAACTTGGTGAAAACAGTGGCACCATGGAGATGTTCCAGGGCCGCTGGGATGAGAGGAAGGGGGTACCTGAACTTGACGGTTATATAGTTGAGAGCTCTGTAGTCAATACAAGGCTGCAAGCCTCCGTCATTTTTAGCCACGAAGAAGAAGCTGGAAGCAGCAGGGGAAGTTGATGGATGGATGTAGCCTTGAGCCAGGGCCTCCTCGATGTATTCCTCCATGGCCTTCCCCTCCGGAATGGACAGGGAATAAATCTTTCCCCTGGGCACTGACTCACCCGGAAGCAGATCTATGGCGCAGTCCCATGGCCGGTGTGGAGGCAGCTTTGAAGCTCTCTTAGGGCAGAAAACGTCACTGAAGGGGGCGTAACAGGCTGGAATATACACAGTTTGTTTCTCTAATGGACTCTTGATGGATGCAGTACAGACAGGAAGATGATTCGAGTTTGGAGAACGTTGAACAGGGAATTCAGAGAAACAGTCATTAAAACAGGTGTCGCCCCACTTCAGGACTTTGCCGGTTTTCCAGACAGAGGATGGTGGTGAGCTGCGCCTTGCCCTGGTACTCTTCGAGACACGACTGCATACGAGTGGCGAAACGGATGGAGAGTTGGATAAACCTTTCAAGCCTGATGGAATCCTCGTATGCAGCGAGATGCAACCACGCTTGTGGATCCAATCCTTGACGATATGAAGTAAGCAGCACTTGTTTGTTCCATCCGCTCTTGGCAAGTGTTCTAAATTGAAGAGCATATTCGTTAACAGACATTTTTCCTTGCTTTAGCTTATAAAGCTCCTCACTGATAGAAGAATCCCAGGAGGGCTTTCCGAACACCTCTTTGAAATGATCGACAAAATTGGAGTAGGACTGGATAGCTGGGTGATTTTGGGACTAGATGGAATCAGCCCATAGAATTGCCTTGCCGCTCAGATGTGTGATCAAGAATGCCACTTTAGACTGTTCAGTGGGAAACATGTGCGGTTGCATCTCCAGTACCAGTGAGCATTGCAGGAGGAAACCGTTGCAATCCTCCGCTGAACCAGAATAGGGCGCCGGTTTGGCCATGGGACTGGCGTACAGCAGCAGTGAAGAAGTAGTGGCGGTGTTTGCAGAAGTGATGGCAGGTGGAGCTGGTGTAGGTGCTGGGTGCACGGTGAGTGTTTGACATAATGCATCGACCAGGTCTTTGAATGGATTGGAGTGACTCATACTTGCGTCTACGGTGTTGGGTCCAGTCTTCTGTTACAGTACAGATGGCTCGGAGACAGAAGATCACAGTTAGGATATTTACTTGACACAAGCAGGGGAATGGTCGAACACAGGTGAGGAATGATGCAGTGATTCAGAGTGATAGATGAATGGATAATGATACTGTCCTTTGTGACTTGCCGGTGGGTTATTGTTGGTGATCGCTGGAGTAGTAGAGAAGCTGAAGACGGATGACACTCACACACACGATGGAGACACACGAGGTAACTTGGGAACACTGGAGACATATAGGTAACAACAGGAGTCCTTGAGGTAAGCATTCAGGAAGAGTCCTTATTTGCGAACGAGACCGGACAGTGAGTGACTGTGTGCGAGTGTCCTTTATGTGTGGAGTGATTGCAGAGGTGATTGTTGATGGTAACCCTAACCCTAACCCCGAGTGTGAAGTGGTTTGACGCTTTATGTCTCGGGAAGCCTTCATGTCTATCATCTTCTGACTCTCCCTTTTAGTTATGCTGTCATAGCTAGTTCTGCTGGAGTCCCTGTCTGCACTTTACACACAATATACATTGTCCTTAAACATCACATGATCACCAGCATACTTAATATCTTTCTCTCTCTCTCGGTCTTTCTCTTCTGAGCTATACGTCCCACTCCATAGCTTCCAGTGTTCTGAGTTTCCAGTGTGACCACTGGCTCAACCCCAATAGGAGTCGCATCGCTTAATGGTGCTCACTGATGCTGTGGGTGGATCTGTGTGGACAGCCTGTGACCAGGAGATAGCTGTGGACAGAGCCACTTTGGGACTATAACATCATCACAGATCTGCTGTTACATCTGTCAGCTTCTGACAGCAAGGAATTAGTGTCTATGATGAACTCATAAACTACATTGACCTAATAGTTCTTCATGAGCCCATGGTTGCTGTTGTAGATAGGACATTATTTAGATTTACATTATTTACTGTCCAGTGTCACCCAAATGACAGTGGGTTCCCTTCTGAGCCTGGTTCCTCTCAAGGTTTCTTCCTCATATCATTACAGGGAGTTTTTCCGTCCCACCCTCACCTCAGGCTTGCTCATTACGGACAAAATAGAGATAAAATAGTTTAATAATTTAATTAAAACATTTTTTTTCTACTTTCTGTTCTTCTACTTTTGTAAAGCTGCTTTGAGACAATGTCCATTGTAAAAGGTGCTATACAAATAAACTGAATTGATTTGAAATTGAAATTCCTGGATGGTGAAGAGCTTTGGTGAGGCTCCTGATTGGTCACTGACTTTTTAGCATGCTCTACTTTGCCATGCCTTGCAGGCACACTCACTCATGCTGTACTTGGCAGCAGTGGGGCTGAAGCGGCACTGTGTTTTTAGCACTGGTGTGATGTTGAGACAAAAAGTGGTTTTCCACTGTTTTCAGGTGATGATGTGCGCACCACACTAAAAATGTTAAAGAGAATCTTTAACAGACTCGCTGCCTCAACTTTAGAACATCCAGGCCATCCACCAGCTCTATGCCAACTTAAACACAACTACTTCACCTCTTCCACCAAGCATCTCTTCTTTCTGGGCCTATCGTGACTGAAGTGCAATGACCCATAGTTATCCTGGCCCAATAATCAGATCATTTGCTTGTTCTCCTTTTGCCTCTAGCACTACTGTATTATAATGGCCCAAGCTACTGCCTGCCTGCACCTCGGTGGAATGCCCAGAACAAGATGCATCCACCGCGGTTCCACTGGAGTACACTCCTCCATTGGTCCTACAACTGTGCTATTGAGCTGCTAGCCCCCCCTTTGGTGTTTTAGTGCCTCATTAATGGCATGTTGAGAGATATTCTGGGGAGACTTGTGGTGGCCTACATAGAAAATATCCTGCTATACTCGGCATCATATGAGGCCCATGTCCTGAACATTAGCAAAGCTCTCTGCTGCCTAAGTGAATACCACCTGTATGTGAAGGAGAGAAATGTGAATTTCACCAATGTACCATCTGATTCTTCTGGTCATTAGATTTAGTCACCATGTATCAGGCTAAGGTGACAGCCAGGGTAGACTGGCCAACCCCACACACTGTCAAGGAGTTGTAGCCATTTCTGAGGTATACTAACTTCCACTAGCTAAATCCAAGGATTTAGCTCTGTCTCACTTTCCCTAATGTCTTTGCTACACAGCAATCCCTAGCATCTGGGCTTAACTGTTGCTGATCAAGCCGTGGCCCAGATCAAGAAAGCTTGCACATGAGCTCACATAATCAAGCACACTGACTCCTCCAAGCCCTTTATTGTGGAGGTAGATGACTCTGAGACTTGTTTGAGGGCCATCATCACATAGCACATTAGGAATATACCCAAGATGCAACTTGTGGCCTTATTTTCCAGCAAGTTATCTCAGGCAGAATACAACTATAACATCAGCTTCTGGCAGTCAAGCTGGCACTGGAGAAATGTAGACTCATAAAAAATAGAGACACTGGCTGGAAAGGATCATAGACTTTATGATATTCACTGACTGTGAAAACCTGCCATTCCTGAGAGATGCTAAGCACTTGAACTCCAGACAGGCCCACCGGTCCCTATACTATGCACTCTTTAACTTCACAATTTAATTTTGCCCCAGTTCAAAAATTACCAAGACTGATGTCCTATCATGCATCCAGTCCCAGTCCCAACCTAACAAATCCACATTACTGCCTGCTAGCATCATTGTAGTCATCGAGTGGCAGATTGACCAGTCCACCTCACGCTCTCCCAAACATCTAATTATTCCCACACTTTGTGCCTAATGAGCCATTGTGTCTTTCAGAGCACCACCTGGACATCCAGCAGTTCAGTGACCATAACCTGCTCTTTACATTGCCATGCCACATCAGGGTGGGGCCAGAGCATATTACAGCATCGCCTTGTCATCGCTAATTTACACACTTCTAGAATATTACTCTTAGTAACCTCTGAATGATAAAGGTGTATGTCATTAGCTTCTACATTCAATTCAATTTGCTTTAAGTAAATATAAAAATTCAGAAAAAATATAAAAAATTTCACAATTCATTTTAATCCTCAATGAGAAAGAATGAGGCAGTGGTGGCAAGGAAAAACTCCCTGTGATGATTTGATGAAGAAACCTTCTGAAAAATTAGCCTCAAAAGGGAGCCCATGCTTTGATCTAGGTGACAAAGAATAGTGGGACTATAAATAACATATTTTCTACAGCTCTATATAGTCAAGTGGAGTTGTGTAACCAAGAGATTTTGTGCATATAAATCAGCATAATTTCTGAATTTATTATAGATTTAACACTGATTCCTTCCTGTCAAAGCCATCAATTGTTCAATGATGACATTGACATTCAAGCACAAAACTGACTGCTACAACAGCAGTTCAAAGCCACTACCATGGTCTCCAGGTGCTTCTATCCATAGCAGTTCAATATGTCTCCAGGTTGTCCATGTGAAGTCATCCTCAGCAGCAGTGAGGCCCACCAAGTGGTGAGACTCCAACCAGAAATAGAGCATCAGGATGGACCAGGCAGGTCTGGAGAATGTAAAGCAATCTGGAACACTGGAAGCTTAGGAATAGCATTTTGTAGATCAGCAGAGATAGACAAAATATTAGGTATGCTTGTGATCATGTAATGGTTAAGGACAATGTGCATTATGTGTAGGCAGATTTACTGCCCTCTGGTGAGCCCATGTATCTTGATTTGTGCCATTCTCAAACCAGGCTGTGATGCTTGCCTCAGCATGCTCCCAGTGGTGCCGGTGTAAAATTACCAAGGACAGTATAATTCCCTTAAGCATTAAAAGTGAATAAAGACATCAACAGGTCATCTTCACCAGGATGTTAATGTGACAAGACCCTGACAGGTCCTGCATGATGTGGCCTCCAAGGTACTGAAAACTGTCCCCTCTGTCAACTGGGGTTTTGTTGATCCTAAGGGGTGGTAGCACCTTTCCTGCTTCATGTTCAAATCCAGTATGAACTTCTTTGTCTTTCTCAAGGATGAAGGATCAAGAAAGGTCTATTGTCATTACAGAAAATGATGAACATGAAAGACAACAAAACTAAGTAGTGAGGTCCCAATGACAGCAGCCAAAAAATACAACTTATATAATAAAAAAATTTAACTTACATGTACAACAGTAAACAATACAATGAGTGGATAATAAAATGGGTAGAGATAGTCCTTCATAGTAGTGGCAGTCCTGTTTCTGCATCTGTTGATGTGAATGTTCTGAATTGTTGGAAAACTACTGCCATTAATACATAACAACCCATTGCAGAGCCTTTCCATACCACACAGAAATACATGACATAAGGATGCGCTCCACCACACACCTATAAAAGGTTGTGAGGATTGTGGTGCCCAGGCCAGCCCATTTAAGCATCCTTCAGAAGTACAGATGTTGATGGACTTTCTTTATTAAGCTGATGGAGTTAGTGTGCCAGGTTCTTCTAGCCAAGCTGCCAGTGTTGGAGAGATGGTGCATTTCCAGTTAAAAAAATCTTCTACAAAAGAGACAGAAATGTGAAAGAAGAAAAAGAGCATCCACCATAAGCAGCATCTATTCCAATATGTATATTTCAGTGAGCCTAGCTTTGCTTAGATAAACCCTGTGCAGAACTTTATATGACTTGAATTTTACAGGTCCTAGTGTAACATAGAAAGTCAAGAAAAAAGAGTGGTAAATCTAAAGATATCTAAATAAGTAAAGAAGAAGAAGAAGAAGAAGAAGAAGAAGAAGAAGAAGAAGAAGAAGCCTTTATTATTGCCACACATACATTACAGCACAGTGGAATTCTTTTCTTCGTATATCCCAGATGAGGAAATTGGGGTTTGAGTGCAGTATGGCAGTATGGGTTGTATAGGAGGTCAAATCCTGCAAAGCTTTTAAATAATCAGTGCACAAATGACTCCTCTGAAGAATATCTTCATTAACCCTCTGAATCTTACAATATTTTCCAACGATCCGGAGGCGAATGAGTGAAGATCCATTAGCAGAGTTTATTAAACCAATCCAAATCATAAGGCAGAGAATTGTAGTGAGAAGCAGGCACGTAAAATTCAGAAACCAGAAGACAGGGTGAATCAAGCAACCAAACTCGTAAAACCAAAACATGTTGCAAAAGTCAAGCACAGAAATCCAAAATACATGGTAGCATAGCAGAAAGGGTTGGTAAGTCACGAAGGAACTATACTTCGTGACACAACGTAGTGCTTATGCAGCTTAAATGTCCTCAAACCCCAGACGTATTCCTTGTGGGTGGCGCTAAAACTCATGCGAGGGCTCCCTCTGGTGGCCTTACAACAGTGGTGATGTTACAGGACCCCCACCCCCAAGGAAAACCCCCAGGTTTTCTACATCGCAGGCGGCCCTGTGGCCATGGGGCTAGTTGGTTGGGGTGAAGGCGGTGAAAGTCCTCAACCAGGGAGGGGTCCAGGATATCATTGGTATCATTGGCTGTATCCCTCCCAATCCGCCAGGTACTGTAGCCATTTCCTATGATGCCTGGAATTGAGGAGGCTGTTGACTCGGTTTTGCCAGGGTCCCGTCAATATCGAGTGGAGATGGAGGCTCACTGCCCATGGGGAGGTCATCATGGTGAGAGTGTGCTTGTTTGAGCAGGGAGATGTGGAAGGTGGGTGAGATGCAGTATGATGGTGGGAGCTGGAGGGGATACGTGACCAGGTTGATTTGGCAGAAGATGCGAAAGGGACCGATGAAGCACGGGCTAAGCTTGCAGCATTGTAGTAGTAGCTTCAGATTTTGGGTCAATAATCAGACCTGCTGCCCTACCTGGAACCTGGGGTGTGGATGTCTGTGGCGATCCATCTAAATTCTTTGCCGCGGTATACCTCACTGCAGACAGACATGGGCGCTATCCCAGACCTCCTGGCTGCGAAGTGCCCAGTTGTCCACAAGTGGCATGTCAGATGGCCCCCCGACCATGGGAACAGAGGCGGTTGGTACACCAGAACACCCTGGAATGGAGTGTGTCCTGTCGATTAGTGTGAGTTTTGGGCATACTCAGCCCACGGAAGGAACTTCACTGTTGCTGCTCTCGGCTACAATAGGACTGGAGGTACCGGCCAATTTCTTGGTTGAGCCTCTCAGTCTGTCTGTTGGACTGTGGGTGTTATTCCGAGCTGAGGCTTATTCAATTCAATTCAAATAAAAAACTTTATTAAGAGGCAATTTAAGGCATGCAGAGTAGTTTTAAAAAATGGTCAGTGCAAATAAAAAACAAAATAAAATAACAAAAATAAAATAAAATACAGTAACATACAATTTTTGTATGATGATAAATGGAATAAGTCTGTTAGTGCCTGAAATTTTTGAGTACACATCTGTATAAAATATAAAATATCTGTAAATAAATATAAGCTGTCTAAACTGTGAAAAGATATTGCTTAAAGGCTGAAACAAAAGAAGAGGAAGAAGAAGAAAGTAGAAGCTGAAATAGATTGATGCATATATTAATAAATAAATTAAACTTAAAGTGAGAATATTGCTGTGCAGTATGTAAACATTGTATGTATACACTGCAGTATGTAGTCTAGAGTCCAGATCTCTATATTAATGTTTTCACTAATTGTGAGTATGAGAGTCCATGAATCTATTTGAAGGAGAGTGGGTTGGAGGTGGAAGAGGGTTATAATGTGGGTTATAATGTGGAGAAAGGTGTTTACTGAGTTGATGGGAGGGAAGGGAGGGACAAGGATAGTTGTGAGTTGAGGAGTTGAACAGCCCTGGGAACAAAGGTTGTTCTCCTCTTATGAGTCCTACAGCTGGGGCATTGTAGCCGTCATCCTGATGGGAGCCACTCAAATGCAGGGAACAGGACATGAGAGGGGTCCTGTAAGATCCTGCCAGCTGACCTCAGTGTCTGCTGCTCACAGAGGGTGGAGAGGGCTCTGACTGGTAGTACAGTTATTCTGGAACACACCTTGACTGTGTTCTGCAGACGAGTTATATTTTGGAGAGAAACCAACATATGAAAGAGAAGGAACACTTTCAATAAAGGTGTAGTAAAATGTTTGGAGAATAGTCCTGCTGACTCCAAATGAGTTTAGCTTCCTCAGGAGTACTGTCACTCAGCAGCTAGTCGAAGATGATGCCCAGATACCGGTATTCCTCGACGATTTGTCCTGAAAGCAGAGACAGGAGAACCGTGTTATCCGCAAACTTGACCAAGTAACAGTTTGGCTGGGAGGCTCTGCAGTCATCAGTGTAGAGGATGAAAAGCAGCGGTGAGAGGACACAGCCCTGTGGGAAGCCAGCTGAGGTGTGAAGGAGCCCAGAAAAGGTGTTATTGACCAAAACTCTCTGTGTCCGGTTGGTGAGAGAATCGATTATCCACAGGATGAGCTGGTCAAGTGGAAATTGCTGGAGAGTTTCTGGGCCAGAATAAGGGTCTGTAAAGTGTTAAAAGCTGAAGAAAAATCTGCAAACAGAAGTCTAGACCCCCCAAGTGGGTTGCAGAATGCCCTCCATACTCTTTAACGTGTACTCCTCGCAGGATCGGGTTTCAGTGTGTGGACGGAGTCTGCGGTGTTGTTGGCGCAGGAGGTTGTCCAGGCAGATGATGGTCATTAAGTAGTCTGAGATGGTGGTATTGGAGTCCTGGCATGCCATATTGGCTTGCAGGGCCGGACAGAGCCCCTTCTGGAACACAGCCAGGAGCGCTGGGTCATTCCATCTGCTCTATTCTGGTGTAATCTGCAGCTGAATCTGACCCTTGCCGTAGCTCCAAGAGCAGCACGGACACGTTTTGTCCTCCCGTTGGATATTACAAGCCCTCCCAAATTAGCCCCAAAAAGTATGTAAAGGATGCTTTCACCTAGGGTCTTGATTCCAAAAAGCAGATGCCCAGCTATCTTGGATAAACATCATAAATATTTGATGTTCTACATGAATTGTGGATAAGAGATTAAATATAGTCTGTAAGTTTTTATGTATGTTTGTTGTAGGTGCATCAGAATATTGCCTGTCTAAATCTAGCATTGATTGTAACAACTCTTGCAGTGTTTGCAGGGCTCAAGATATCATTCAACCCCTCATATAAGCCATATAAATCTTTCAGACTAATGAAACAAAGTAGGACAAAAGTAAGACACTTTATATTGGTCCAAAATATCTATACTGCTCAACACAAAGTTCCAAAACCACATTAACATTGAGTTGATTCCCCCATTTGCTGTAATAATAAACCTCCAATCTTCAGGGAAGGCTTCCTACTTGATTTTGGAGAATGGATGTTTGTGCTCACAGTCAGGTGTCCACAAATGTTTAGCCATATACTGTATGTCAAGACTGATCAGAATAGAAAAGAAAATATTAAAGTATAACTGTGACAATAAAATAATCTATAATAGTTTCACCTTAAAACTGCAATGTTCAAACTCATAACATAATTTGACTGAACATGCTTTGTTTCATTTCTGTTTAAAACTTTGAACGTCTCAACTAAACTTTTTTTCACAGTTAAACTGACACAGTCATATTAAACACATATTCAAAGCATTAATTCTAAAGGGGTTTAATTATGAGTGCTGAAATAAAAGGTCTGGGGAAATTGCCATCTCCCAAAGTGATTAGTGGACTGAAGATCCTCATGCTGGACGACAGTCCTGAGTCTCTAACAAACATGTTTTTCTGGCCATTATCATAACATTAGGGATCGGGAAACTGACTTCTGGGAGTTTGATGCATGGGGAATTTTTAATGTTTTCAGACTCTGATAATTTTATCTGTGTAATATACCTAATATGGAAGATGTTTTGTAGGAATATAAAATATCTGTCTTTAATAATAGTCTTTTTATTATTATTATTAGTAGTAGTAGTATTTTTTATGTATTTTGTATTAAATTTTTTATTATTTGTTCATAACCCTGACATTTATTCACAAAAACATATTTAGTAAATTGAGTGATTTGTTAGATCACATCTTTGTAACAGGACTTTCTACTTCTGTAACTGGAATATAAACAAATTCTGAACTAAGTTTAATAAAGAAACTAGTTTAATAATGAAAGTAGAATAATCTCTAAAATCACCATGCATGGATCCTACAGAAGGCATTTCTTCAGCAAAATAAAGTATACTAACATGTTTACAGTGACTTGTTTATTTGTAAACTATTCAGCTAATGTTTGACTAAGTTTACGCAAAAATTAAAATAGATGCGATTCTATACACAAGGCTACACAAACATTGGCAAAACTTTCCAGGTTTATATAGTCTACAATTAAGCAGTAAAGTCTCTTGACCTGGTTCTGGTCTGGTTTTATAGCTTTTTCAATAAATTCCAAATTGTCAACTGGCTATGTCTAATGCTTGAATTTGCATGATGATGCATCTTCTCAGCTCTTTCTCTTATTCACAGTTCTCTGATCTTCATGTTGACTTTTTCATTTTTCAACCAAAATGCAGTCTTCACAAGCAAAACCCAGGGTAGCCCAAAAATAAATATTTAGTGCTATAGGGCGCATGTGGGAAACAAGAAACACCTTCAATCACATTTCAACATTTCTGACCAACTGAAAAATTGATGGGTTCAAAGAAAAGGTGCCATGTTCTAAGTGGGTTAACAAATCTAGATGTTAATATCAGGAAATGAAATTATGATCTATTGTCTCATATTCATCTTTTGATCTCAAACCCAAATGTCTTTACTATACAGCAAAAACAACAGCAGTGGCCTTGCTGTTCCAATACTTTCAAGGGCCTGTCTATAGCATGCAGCATTACTGATTATAGGAAAATCATAGAATTAGTAAGTAAACCAGCAGAAATTCCATATTGAAATATTGGTGTTATTTTAAATACATAAAGCGCAACATATTGTGTTCTAATGCAATGTTTGGATTTACTAAATAAAACATTTAATAAAGTACAGAAATGTACTGCTCATGTAGAAAGTTGTTCGATAACTTTCTGGCATACATGTGTCTTACGTTTGCACACCATTTTCTTAATCCTATTCAGAATTTCCTTCAGTTTCAGTCCATATATAATGGGATTTAATAGAGGAGGAATAACCAGATTTTCCACTGACATGATCATACTAAAAATGTGAGGCATATTTTCTTCTAATCTAGTGTTTATAATTTCAAAACATGTTGTGACCGAGAAAATTATGAAAATTAAAATATGTGGGAAGCAGGTTTGTAGAGCTTTTTTTCTGAAATCTTTTGGATTCTTTAGACAGACTGAAAGGATTCTCATATATGAGAAAAAGACAAAAATCAATGGAGGAAACACAGCAATGCTTAAAACAAACAGTCCAAATGAATTACTTACAGAAAAGTCTCCACAACCCAGCCTAATCATTGAACTATTATTACAGTATATTCTATTTAATTTGAATTTACAAAGCTTACGTTGATATGTTAATACTGCACAAATGCCAATTTCACAAGAAGGAAGAAACCAACAGCAAAATAAGAGCTTTTTAACAGTGGACATTTTCACAAGTGCTGCATAATGTAATGGTTTACAGATGGACACATATCTGTCATAGGCCATAGCTGATAACAGAGTGAACTCTGATGCGCCATATGTGTATATGCAAAATGACTGAAATATACAGGATTCAAAAGAAACAACTTGAATTTCAGACAAAAAATCAGTGAGTAGTTTAGGATAAAGAGCAGTTGCTCCAAAGAGAGCATTACAAAGCAAAGCAGTAATGAAAATGTACATGGGCTCATGGAGACATTTGTTTGTGAATATTACAAAAATGACAAGACAGTTAAAGCAAATAATCAAGAGGTAAATTGTAAGAACCATTACAAAATAAACATATCTGTATTTCTCCAGCTCCACATGGCCCTCCAGAGTTAAATACATAACATCAGAAGAACAATTCATGACTGTCTATGCAGTAATTCAACAGAGTCTAAAAATAAAAGTGATGATGATATAATATTCTCAACAATAGAGACACATTATCAGGTATTGAGGCATTTTATTTAGCAGACATGTTTGGTGAAAGTAGCATTGTTACTGGTTGAGAAAACAGGCTTGTTATTATACACTTCTACTTTATGAGAAGCCACATGGGACATTATTAGTACATATTAGCTCACACTCATGAATATGATTAGTTTTTTGTTTTTTTGTTTTTGTTTTTTTAACATGCATATGCGACAGAGACAAAGACACTTACTCTTTTAGAAGACTCTAACCCTAGGTAGTGAAATAGACTTTTATTCATAGAGGTGAAACATGCACTTTCATATGGATAATATTGTTGTATATTCATAAGTGTAATATTCTCACTATACATCACACAGTTGAATAAATTATCCTCAAATGGTTTATCTAAAATACTGTCACACGTATTTTTGCACTGATCACTAGTCTCCACATCTGTACACAATGCTGGATTTTGGCTTTTTGACCTTTAACAAGTACAATAATAATAAATAACAAACAATAATAGTCTTAATAATATAATAGTGGGTACAGGAATTCGCATATACAGGTGCATCTCAATAAATTAGAATGTTGTGGAAAAGTTCATTTATTTCAGTAATTCAACTCAAATTGTGAAACTCGTGTATTAAATAAATTCAATGCACACAGACTGAAGTAGTTTAAGTCTTTGGTTCTTTTAATTGTGATGATTTTGGCTCACATTTAACAAAAACCCACCAATTCACTATCTCAAAAAATTAGAATATGGTGACATGCCAATCAGCTAATCAACTCAAAACATCTGCAAAGCTTTCCTGAGCCTTCAAAATGGTCTCTCAGTTTTGTTCACTAGGCTACACAATCATGGGGAAGACTGCTGATCTGACAGTTGTCCAGAAGACAATCATTGACACCCTTCACAAGGAGGGTAAGCCACAAACATTCATTGCCAAAGAAGCTGGCTGTTCACAGAATGCTGTATCTAAGCATGTTAACAGAAGGTTGAGTGGAAGGAAAAAGTGTGGAAGAAAAAGATGCACAACCAACCAAGAGAACCGCAGCCTTATGAGGATTGTCAAGGAAAATCCATTCAAGAATTTGAGTGAACTTCACAAGGGATGTACGACTTGCGCTAGAGGTGACCGCGAGAGGGAGCCCTCGCCCGTGTTTTGAATCCAGTTCCGGTTCACTGTAGGATTTAAAAATGGTGCGCACTTCCTGCTCGGCGCGAAGTAATATTTCTATGGAATTTACCGAGCGATTGTGTAAAGCTACTTCTGATTGGATTACCGTGTATGACCTGGATTGTTTATTGTTGTTTCTCACGTTTTGCCCCGGATATTTCTGTGCTTGATATCATCATGCGGCAAGGAGCAATCATTCGCTCCTATCAGGATCAGGTGGAAGCGCTGCAATCCCAGCTAAGCGGCGCGAGTATCGTGGCACCACCTAATCCACTATCTGCTCGCAGTGAGTCACCCCAGCTGACCCTGCCAGAAAAATTTGACGGGTCTGCTGACCGTTGTCGCGGGTTTATACGACAATGAGAGGTTTTCTTTTCGCACCAGCCGGGGATGTATCATGAAGAGGGGACAAAGTGTGCTTTCCTACTCTCGCTAATGACTAGTAGGGCTTTAGAATGGGCTTCGGCCGTCTGGGACGCTGATCCTCAGGTCAAATCGTCCTTTGCTTACTTCGTGGGGATGATTCAGGAGGTTTTTGAATACCCCGGCAAGGACATCTCCCGCCAACTCATGGAGTTGCGCCAGGGCTCCGAGACCGCAGCTGACTATGCCATCAGGTTGGCGGCCCAGTCAGGCTGGAATGACGTGGCACTTTGGAGCGTGTTCCGCACCAGTCTAAACTCCGGTCTCCAGGCTGAGCTAGCTTGCCATGTGGAGGCGACCTCCCTATCTCAGTTCGTGTCTACGGCCATCAGACTGGACAATCTGCGGTGCCAACACCCTACGGGGACCCAAGCCTCTGACTCTGCTTGCCCCAGAGTACGCATGGATTATCCAGGTCATCGGGAGGAGGTGATTGAACCCATGCAACTAGGGAGATCCAGGCGGTGACTGAGTGGCCTGCTCCCACCTTGGTGCGAGAGCTACAGCGTTTCCTGGGCTTCGCAAACTTTTACCGAAGGTTCATCCGCAATTACAGTTCGGTAGCTGGTCCATTGACGTCACTACTCAGGGGTAAGCCTAAGAAGCTGACCTGGACGGACTAGGCCCGGTCGGCCTTTCAGCAACTAAAGAACTGTTTTACCATGGCTCCTATCTTGCACCCAGATCCGGATCTGCCGTTCGTGGTGGAGGTGGATGCATCCAGCAGGGGACTCGGGGTGGTACTCTCCCAGTGGCATGGCGAACCCGGTAAGCTTCACCCCTGTGCTTTCTACTCCAGGAAACTTATTAGCGCAGAGGTGAACTACGACATGGGCAACTGGGAATTGCTCGCCATCAAAGCAGCGCTGGAGGAGTGGCGCCACTGGCTGGAGGGAGCGCGTCATCTGTTCCAGGTTTTCACGGATCACCACATCTAGAGTACCTTCGGGGAGCTAAGCGACTGAACCCTCGGCAAGCCAGGTGGGCCATGTTCTTCACTCGTTTTGTGTTTACAGTAACATACCGTCCTGGGTCCAAGAACGGCAAAGCAGACGCCCTATCTAGACAGTTCGAGGCGGCCAACAAGCCAGCTCTGGCAGACGTCATCTTGCCGGCTACAGCGATCCTGGCGCCGGTGCAGTGGAACCTCGTCGAGGAGATTCGATGGGCCCACGCCGACAAACCACCTCCTGCCAGCTGTCCACCCACCAAAATTTTCGTGCTCCTGCACTTCCGGCAGCAGGTTATGCAGTGGGTGCACGAGGCCCCCAGCTCCGGTCATCTAGGCATTCGCCGATCTACCCAGCTTGTCCACCGCCAGTTCTGGTGGTCCTCCCTGGGTCCGGCTGTGGAGGAATACGTCAGGGCACGCTCCACGTGCGCGCAGGCGCGGACCAGTCATCAACTTCCGGAGGGGCTGCTGGAGTCTCTTCCGATCCCTCAATGCCCCTGGCTGCACCTGTCGGTGGACTTCCTGACCAACTTACTCAGGAGGCTTTACGACAGTGATGGTGGTGGTGGATTGTTTCTCAAAGGGATGTAAGCTGATCCCCCTCAAGGGATTACCCACGGCCATGCAGTCTGCAGAGGCCATGTTCAATCACTTGTTCCGCAACTTCGGCCTGCCCGAGGACATTGTTTCAGATCGGGGCCCGCAGTATACCTCCCGGGTGTGGGGTTCGCTGTGTGCGAGATTGGGCATTGGGGTTAGCCTGAGTTTGGGCCACCACCCCCAGTCGAACTGGCAAGCGGAACGCCTTAATCAAGAGATCGGTCGTTTCCTCAGGACATACTGTAGCTGGGAGCAACAATGATGGAGTGAGTTCCTGCCGTGGGACAAATACGCCCAGAACTCTCTCATCCACTCCTCCACGGGGCTGACACCTTTTCAGTGCGTACTAGGGTATCAGCCACCACTGTTCCCCTGGTCGGGGGAGCCATCCAACATCCTGGCAGTGGAGGAGTGGTATCAGCTAAGTCAGGAGGTTTGGGAGCAAGCCCATGTGCATCTACAAAGGGCAGTGAGGAGGCAGAGGATTCAGGCTGACCGACGCCGTTGTCCGCACCCCTCCTACCAGGTGGGACAGAAGGTGTGGTTGTCGACGCGGAACCTTCGTCTGAAGCTGCCCTGCCAGAAACTCAACCATAAATTTGTCGGTCCTTTTGAGATTGTCCGCCAGGTGAATCCTGTGGCGTACCGACTTCGGCTCCCAGCGTCCTACCGTATATGTCCCACCTTCCACGTTTCCCTCCTCAAGCCAGCATACTCGTCCACTGTGGAGACAGGGGTCTGTGAGGAGCCACCGCTACCCCTGGACATCGAGGGGTCCCTGGCGTACCAGGTGCGGGCCCTTCTGAACTCCAGGCGGGTTTGATCCCGTATTCAATACCTCGTGGATTGGGAGGGGTACGGCCCCAAGAAATGTTCATGGGTGGAGGCCGCCGACATCCTGGATCCATCGCTCATGGAGGATTTCCACCGCAACCATCCGAACAAGCCTGCTCCGCGCTCAAGGGGGCACCTTCCTGCTTTGTTGCGCACTTCCTGCTCAGCGCAAAGTAATATTTCTATGGAATTTACCGAGCGATTGCGTAAAGCTACTTCTGATTGGATTACCATGTATGACCTGGATTGTTTATTGTTGTTTCTCACGTTTTGCCCCGGATATTTCTGTGTGTGGATTATCGACCCCGGACTGTTTTCCGACTTTCCCTTTTGGATTAACCCTTTTGTTACTGTCGCTTGGTGTATTGTCTTTCCATTATCGACCCTCTGCCTGTCCCTGACTCTTCGAACTGATCATTTCCTATCGCCAGCTCGGCATATGGATCCGGCCACTTCCACCTCCAGCGGCCCGCCGAGCCGATACACTGAGGCTCAGCCGATACACTGAGGCTGGGGTCAAGGCATCAAGAGCCACCACACACAGGCGTGTCAAGGAATTCGGCTACAGTTGTCGTATTCCCCTTTTTAAGCCACTGAATCACAGACAATGTCAGAGGCGTCTTACCTGGGGCAAGGAGAAGAAGAACTAGACTGTTGCCCAGTGGTCTGAAGTCCTCTTTTCAGATCAGAGCATGTTTTGTATTTCATTTGGAAACCAAGGTCCTAGAGTCTGGAGAAAGGGTGGAGAAGCTCATAGCCCAAGTTGCTTGAAGTCCAGTGTTAAGTTTCTACAGTCTGTAATGATTTGGGGTGCAATGTCATCTGCTGGTGTTGGTCCATTGTGTTTTTTGAAAACCAAAGTCACTGCACCCGTTTACCAAGAAATATTGGAGCACTTCATGCTTCCTTCTGCTGACCAGCTTTTTGAAGATGCTGATTTCATTTTCCAGCAGGATTTGGCACCTGCCCACACTGCCAAAAGCACCAAATGTTGGTTAAATGACCATGGTGTTGGTCTGCTTGAGTGGCCAGCAAACTCACCAGACCTGAACCCCATAGAAAATCTATGGGGTATTGTCAAGAGGACAATGAGAAACAAGAGACCAAAAAATGCAGATGAGCTGAAGGCCACTGTCAAAGAAATCTGGGCTTCCATACCACCTCAGCAGTGCCACAAACTGATCACCTCCATGCCACGCCCAATTGAGGCAGTAATTAAAGCAAATGGAGCCCCTACCAAGTATTGAGTACATGTAGAGTAAATGAAAATACTTTCCAGAAGGTCAACAATTCACTAAAAATGTTTTTTTTATTGGTCTTATGAAGTATTCTAATTTGTTGAGTGAATTGGTGGTTTTTTGTTAAATGTGAGCGAAAATTATCACAATTAAAAGAACCAAAGACTTAAACTACTTCAGTCTGTGTGCATTGAATTTATTTAATACACGAGTTTCACAATTTGAGTTAAATTACTGAAATAAATGAACTTTTCCATGACATTCTAATTTATTGATATGCACCTGTACTTTTTCTGTTAATCATCTGCATCAAGTGCTAATCAGGCCTCAGTGGAATTTGAGTTCAATACTAAGTTCCAAAATCACCTACTTAGTCTGCTAGTTACACCCAAATTCATTACAGCTCCTGGGCCTTAAAACCATGTTCATCTAGCTAAGTTCAATTCAATTCAACTCAATTTTATTTGTATAGCGCTTTTAACAAAGAGCATTGTCTCAAAGCAACTTTACAGAACATAAGAAACAATAAACATACAAAATTTTCCCTAGTGAGCAAGCCTGAGGTGACTCAGGCGACTGTGGCAAGGAAAAACTCCCTTAGGTGGTATTAGGAAGAAACCTTGAGAGGAACCAGACTCAAAAGGGAACCCATCCTCATCTGGGTGACACCAGAGAGTGTGATATGAACAATGTCCTTTCTGCATTAGGTGTGTGATGCAGATACAGCATGTGTAGTATTTTATATGTAAAATGTCCATATAGGGTTGGCAGTGCTGCTTTGAATACTCCAGTCCTCAGAAAGCAGAACCCGGCTGGAGCTGGACCATCTCTGGATGCCACTGGAGCTGGCACAATCTCTGTGTGTCTCGGGGATGGGAAGAAGAAGGGAAACAAATGGAAAGGAATTAGCGTAGCTGCTATTCATAATATTAGCAGGCACTAGATGATGATGTGCATTTAATCATATGTATTGGAGTACAAAGTTATGGAATTTATTAGGTGTATGCCTGGCTAAAGAGATATGTCTTTAGTCTACGTTTGAACTGGGAGATCACCCTGTCTGACACTCTCTTCACCTCCAGAACATTCGTCACAAACTCCTCCTTCAGGACCACACCTACCCCATTTCTCTTACTATCCACTCCATAATAAAACAGCTTGAATCCTGCTCCTATACTACGATCCTTGCTACCCTTCCACCTGGTCTCCTGTACACACAGTATATCCACCTTCCTTCTCTCCATCATATCAGCCAGCTCTCTACCTTTCCCTGTCATAGTACCAACATTCAGAGTTCCTATTCTCAGTCCTACACTCTTACCTTTCCTCTTCTCTCTCTGTCTGTGCACTCTCCTCCCTCCTCTACTTCTTCGACCAACAGTAGCCCAATTTCCACCAGCACCCTGTAGGTCAACGGCGCCGATTGGCGGTCATTGTTAACCCGGGCTTCAACCGATCAGGTATGAAATTTGTACTGACGATTCGCCTGGTTAAATTTGGCAATGTTTTACCACAAATGCCCTTCCTGACGCAACCCTCTCTATTTATCCGGGCTTGGGACCGGCACAGGAGTCACTGGACTGTGACCCGCATGGCTAGATTCTAAAACTGATCCTTGTGGGACCCCATATTTCACTGGCATTACACTGGACAGTTCTCCATTTAAATTTACAAAATGGTATCGATCAGACAGATAGGATCTAAACCATTTTAATGCCTGTCCCTGAATACCTATGTGATTTTGTAAGCGGTCTATGAGAATGTTATGATCTATAGTGTCGAATGCAGCATTAAGATCAAGTAAGACTAATATTGAGATGCAGCCTTGGTCTGAAGCTAAAAACAAGTCATTTGTGATTTTTACTAGTGCAGTTTCTGTGCTAAGATGGGGCCTGAAACCTGACTGAAATTCTTCAAGGATAAGGTTTTCCTGTAAGATGGAGCATAATTGAGTAGACACAACCTTTTCTAATATTTTAGATATAAAAGGAAGGTTTGAAATTGGTCTGTAATTTGATAAGTAATAAGGGTCTAGTTTAGGTTTCTTAAGAAGAGGCTTAATAACTGCTAGCTTGAAAGGTTTAGGGATGTGACCTAAATATAACAAGGAATTAATAATATTGTGGAGAGGCTCTCCAACTGTATGTATCAATTCTTTCAGTAATCTAGTTGGAATTGGATCTAACAAACATGTTGTTGTATTAGCCGTGGTGATAAGTTTATGCAGCTCTTCCTTCCCTATACCTGTAAAGCATTGTAGCTTTAAATGTGGAGCTTTAGGTTGGACTAGATCACCAGATCCTGTCAAAGGTTGAACGTCAATTATTTTGTTCCTGATATTATCAATTTTGTCGGTGAAGAAGTTAATAAATTCCTCACTACTAAACTGTGATGGAGTATTCTCTTCAGATATCTAATGTTTTGTTAGTCTAGCCACTGTACTAAATAAGAATCTGGGATTGTTTTGGTTTATTTCTATCAGTTTGCTCAAATGCTCAGCCCTAGCAGGTTTTAGAGCCTGTCTATAGCTGGACATACTGTCTTTATGTGCATTTCTGAAGACTTCTAATTTAGTTTTTCTCCATTCTCGCTCAAGGTTACGGATTACTCTCTTGAGGGCTTGAGTATGACTATTGTACCATGGCTAAGCAGTGATGCGTTTTAATTTGCTTGCAACTCAGGGATGCAAGTTAATGAACATAGACAGAGGAGTTACCAAATAAGTGCCAGAAAATATTTTTATTTTAAATCGCAGATTTACGCAGGAGGAAAATAAATCAATTTTCTCTTTTACTCAGGTAGGTGAATCCAGGGCAGTTGGTATGAAGTCAGGATGGATTCAGGATATAACAACTCAATTCACCAATGTTTGGTTCAAGGGGAGGCATTGGGATATGTACGTGGGGGAGTGGCTAGTCCCCACCTCACCTATCCACTAATCCTTGGGACAAATTGCCCAGGGTTTCAATCATTAGCAAAAGAAATGTTTGTGGATTGGTCTTCCAGTAAGAAAAAATGGTGTGAAATGTGTGCAGCATTGGCTGGGGAGGCAGTACTGGGGCTGATGACATCAGCTCTATGTCAGGGGGACACACAGAGAGTGGCAAAGGCTGTTTCATGCCCTGATGTAGGGATTTTCCTATGGAGCATCGATGAGACATTCATTTGATGATACATTAAAAAAGGTCTCCTCAAAAGAATTGGACCTCATAAGGCCATTAGATCAAATGGCATGAGGGCATTGCTTTGTGTTAATTCTGGTGGACTAAGCAACATGACACCTGGAAGCAGTGCCTCTCCTCAACATGCTATGCCGATGACACCTAACTTATCTTCTCCTTCCCTCCCTCAGATACCACGGCTTCTGCTCGGATCTCAGCGTGTCTGGTGGACATTTCATCTTGGATGACTGCTCATTAGCTGAAACTCAATCCCAGCAAAACTGAGCTGCTGATCATCCCAGGTAATCCATCCCCAGCCCAAGACCTCGCGATATCTCTGAGCATCTCCATGATTTCCCCTTCAGCCACTGCTCGCAACCTTGGGGTAACCATGGACAATCAACTATCCTTTTCCTCCCATGTCACTAATGTGACACGCTCATGTCAGTTTCTTCTGTACAACATCAGAAGGATTCGGCCATTTCTATCCACACAGGCTACTCAGGTGCTTGTTCAATCTCTGGTCATCTCGAGATTGGACTACTGCAACTCTCTTCTGGCAGGTCTACCTCTGAACGCAATTCGCCCACTGCAAATGATCCAAAATGCAGCTGCACGACTTGTTTTCAACCTGCCCAAGTTGTCCCACACCACCTCACTGCTGCGTTCCCTCCACTGGCTTCCGGTAGCTGCACGCATCAGATTCAAAACACTATGCTTGCCTATAAAGTCAAGAATGGACCAGCGCCATCTTACCTCAAAGCTCTCGTCACTCCTCGCACTGGACCTCGCTCACTCAGATCCACTAGCACTGCTCGACTGGTCCCACCATCTCTCAGGGAAAAAGGTAGGTATACATCTAGACTCTTCTCTGTTCTGGCTCCGAGGTGGTGGAACGAACTTCCCCTAGGTATCCATACGGCCAAGTCTCTGACCGTCTTCAAATGGCAACTGAAGACTTACCTCTTCCTGAAATACTTAAACTAGCTCTTATTTCTCCCTGTTTATGTATTATGTTACAAAGTTTTAAAAAAAAAAAAAAAAAAAAAAAACCCAACTCATTGTTTAGGCTAATGGTATCCCAAGTTTGTGTCCTATTGAACCAGTGTTAATGTATTCAGTGACTGAGAACTAAAGCACTTTTCTATGTCGCTCTGGATAAGAGCATCTGCCAAATGCCAGAAATGTAAATGTAAATGTAACATCTCTGCATGTAATGTTGCGGGTGCACTCTTCCATGTTGTCTCCTTAGTCAGGATCCTGAAAGAGATCCTGACTGATCAGGGCATATCTTTCATGTCACAAACATTATGCTAGCTTTTCAAATTGCTGAGGATTAAATTGATTCACACCAGCGTTTACCATACCCAGACGGATGGGCAGGTCAAACGGCTTAATCAAATGTTTAAGAACCACCTGGGTCACAGGCAAGTTGATAAGACAGCAGCAATTGCAGCCTGCCTGAAACACAACACCTAAAAGTAGGTTTTTGTTGCCTAAAAAGGGAGCACCACTCCAGTGGTCAGTCTTGCCAGCTCAGGTAAAGTCTGCACTCTGTGGTGGGCCTCTCTGCCTTTTGCAGACAGATTCCCCAGACAGAAGTTGGGAGCCATGTTGTTCCAGGTGGTGGAGGGGGAGCAGCACCCCATGATTTACATCACCTGTGACACTAGTTTAATTAACACTGAGAACTGTAATGTGTACTTTGATTTTGGTAATGTTCAAGTATTGAGCTCATGCAAAAAGGCAACATTTTGTATCCAGTTCTTATAACGCTGTTACATGATGCAGAAAACTAGTTTAAGCTTTTCAAACATTGAAATGTCTTGCTGTCTGGATATTCCATTACGTGCATGAACCAGCTCCAGATGGTACTGTGAAATATTAGAGTAAGGACTAGAACCAGAAGATTTTTTCATATCACCTTTATGTAATAAAAACTGCATTGGTGCCTGGTAAATTTTATAACTGTGCACTATAGACCCAAGCAGTGATAAATGTGCTAAAAGGAAATAAAGCATTATAGTTAAGGATTATAAAGGAATAAAGGAAAATTATAAAGGAAATAGAGCATCAAAGTCATTTCTGATTTCACAAGGGCTGTAAATCTATGTCTTTCATATAAAAAAAGAACATCAGGAAGCCTTCCAGCTAGCATCTGCCTGAAAGATCCAGGTGCCATACTTCTTACAGGATCTTCTCTAGAAAGGCCTTTTGTGCAAAATGTTGATAAATGAGGCCCTTCCTTATGTGATGCCTTTTCCAAGAGAAACAGCATCATCCCATTGTTATTATTTATTTATTTTATTTAATTTTTTCCATTGTCTGTACTGCTTATCTGATCTATCCTCGGGTCACGGGGAGCCTGTGCCTATCTCAGGCATCATTGGGCATCAAGGCAGGACACACCCTGGACGGAGTGCCAACCCATCACAGGGCACACACACACTCTCATTCACTCACGCAATCACACATTACGGACAATTTAGAGATGCCAATTAACCTACAATGCATGTCGATAATGACTGAAAGGCTCCACTGCCAGGCTGCCAATGCTGGGTCCCTGAGTAAGGCCCTTAACACTCAACTATTCAGTTATATAAATGAGAAAAATGTAAGTCGCTCTGGATTAGGGCATCTGCCAAAATGTTGCAAATGTAAATGCAGTAGTAGTAATAGTAGTGTTGTTGTTGTTAGTGGTAGAGCTACTGGTACTGCTGCCCTATAAAATAGGGCAAAAAAAGTTAGATTAATTTAACAAAGGCTAAAGTGACAAAGTGTAAATGAATTAGGAATTGAAAAATAATCTTTGAACTCAGTTGCTGGCATTGTGGTATTCTGCTTCCTTTTTGTATTAGATCAACAGCAAATGAAATAACAAATAATGTACAAAAATTCACAATAAATGTGATATAAAATTTATAATTAAAAAAATGTGCATTAGTTTAATAAAAACATATTACTAAAAAGTACTACTATTATACAGACTTCAAGGCAGTAATCAGGCTTTTGTCTTCAGTGATATAGATATATTATACTGTTATAATAAACTGCAGGGATCAGAACAGCAGGAATCCATATGATATTATAGACCAAAGTATATTGACATTTATGTTTAATTCTGTTACATTTAATAATAATAAATAATAATACATTTTATTTGTGGGCGCCTTTCAAGCTCTCAAGGTCACCTTACAAAAATACATTTAAAAACACAGCATAATATAAAACATACAGATAGAAAACAAATAATAAAATATTTAAAAATAAATTAACAAACGAAAAAAAATAATGGACAAGTTTTACATATAAAATGCAGTTCTAAACATGTAAGTTTTGAGTCTGGATTCAAAGGATGTCAGAGAGTCTATACTTCTGATGTCAGAAGGGAGACTGTTCCAAAGGCAGGGTGCAGAGCGACTGAATGCTCTAAGCCCCATGGTGGACAATCGAGCTAATGATGTGGTCAGCTGGTTAGCAAAGAAAGAGCTGAGTGTACAGGAGGGTGTGTATAATTGGAGAAGGTCAGACAGATATGGTGGAGCAAGATTATGAAGAGCCTTGAAAATGAATAGCAGAATTTTATACTCAATGCGAAACTTCACAGGAAGCCAGTGAAGCTGGTGAAGAGCTGGTGTGATATGATCAATAGAAGGAGTTCGAGTAATAATGCGGGCTGCAGAGTTCTGTACCAATTGAAGTTTGTGAAGAATTTTAGAAGGCAAGCCAAAAAGAACAGAGTTACAGTAATCCAGACGTGATGTAACAAGGGCATGGACTAATATGGCAGTACTATGCTGTGTCAAGATTGGGCGGAGGCGATTAATATTGCAGAGGTGAAAGTATGCAGACCAAGTGACATTATTAACATGGGCCTCAAAGGATAGAGTGCTATCAAGGATGACACCCAAACTCTTTACCTAAGGGGAAGGAAAAACAGTGGAATTATCAATATTTAATGAAAAACTATCAACCTTGGCTAAGGTGGACTTAGAGCCAACGAGAAGGACTTCTGTTTTATTGGTATTCATTTGGAGAAAGTTGCAAGAAAACCAGGATTTAATTTCATTTAGACAGACCGAAAGAACAGCAGGAGGAAGCATGGAAGTAGGCTTTGTGGACAGGTAGAGCTGAGTATCATCTGCATAAGAATGAAAATTAATATTATGTTTACGAAAGATATTGCCAAGAGGAAGGAGATAGATGATAAATAAAAGAGGGCCTAGCACGGAACCTTGAGGAACACCTCTAATAACAGAAGATGAGTGCGATCTAAAATTTTTCAGCTGAACAAACTCTGAGCGGTGGGAAAGATAGGATTTAAACCAATCATGACATGTGCCAGAGATGCCAAGAGAGGCAAGCCGTTCAAGGAGAATGTTATGAGAAATAGTGTCAAAAGCTGCACTCAGACCCAGAAAAATAAGAATTGTTAAAAAAACCAGAATCTGCTGCCATTAGAAGATCGTTTGTGATTTTTACGAGTGCTGTCTCAGTGCTATGAGATGGACGAAAACCAGACTGAAATTCTTCAAAATTCTTCAAACAGGTAGACAATCATTTAAAGAACACATAAAATTTTGGAAACCCATAGCGTTTCCATTCAGTTTATTAATGCAAACAGAGAATATATGCAAATAACAGTTTAGTAAAACCAAAATACTTCAACAATGGTCAACAATTTGTTAAAAAAAACTTTCTCGAGGATTGATGATGATGAATAAAAGCACTCTAAATAGAATATCTTAAAAAAGATATTTGCATTATTTTCCTAAAACATCCCTTAATCCTATTAAAAATTTCCTGAGGTTTCAGTCCATATATAATGGAATTTAACAGAGAAAGAATAACCAGATTTTCCACTGACATGATCATGGTAATAATGTGAGGCATTTTTCCTTCTAATCTACTGTTTATAACTTCAAAACATGAAGTGACAGCAAAACTTGTGAAAATTAAAAGATGTGGTAAACAGGTCTGTAGAGCCTTTCTTCTGAATTCTTTAGAGTTCCTTAAACATACAGAAAGTATTTTAACATGTGTTAAAAACACAAAAAACAATGGGGGGAAAACAGTAATGTTTAAAAGGAAAAGTCCATGTGAATTGTTTGCAGAAATGTTTCCACAACTCAGTTTAACAATTGCAAAATTATTACAATAAACTCTGTTTAGTTTAAACCCACACATCTTCAACCGATAGCTTAAAATAATTCCCATAAAGCAGCAACAAATATATACATGGGCTCATGCAGATGTTTGTTTGTGCATATGACAAAAATGACCAGAACATTACAGCAAATAATTAATAAGTAGACAATAAGGCTGAGTAAAAAATAAACGTATCTGTACTTATCCAATTCTACATGTCTGACCAAATTTAAATATATAGCATTAGTATTTTCATTTAAATTTAAATTTACATTTCTGCCAAATGCCAGAAATGTAAACGTAAATGTAAATGAAATCAGCTGTACAATATATGCCACAATGCAAAAAGGAACCAACACACCCACAAAGCCAAAGCTAATGCTAAGGCTTGCCCATGGGAGCATCACTCATCTCAACTTCACAATTCTAACAGGTTTTATTTCCTGGTGTAAAGCACCTGCTGAAGAGTTCTGGTTATAGGAGACTGTATCCTATGGTACATGAAATTAGCCTGGACTTCACAGCCACCAGCAGCATTAGCTAGCAGTACACTTGGAACAGGATCATTACAGGTAACCTTAGAGTCTACTTTACCTTAGGGTCTAGTTTATTACACATAGGCAGACTATTCCAAAACATAATTCAATATAGTGTGGTCAATGGGCAGGTAATAAGACTGTAACAATATAGGCAGTCAGACAGGGCAAACAAATCCAAATCGCAAATCAGAGAATTGAAACACCAGATAACAAAACACTGGTCATACACAATAAACTGAAACACGAGAAAACAGGGAACACAGCTTGGAACATAGCAATAATACTAACAATACTTTGCGCCTAATGCTGGCATGAACGCTGTTTAAAAATCCCCATGATCCCAGAAATACACTTGTCCTGGGAGCAGCTCGATATTTGGGTGAGGGTTCCCTCTGCTGCTTTGTGAGGGGAGGTGCAGGTTGCGATGTTATATGACTTTACTAAGGCTAATATTACAGAGGTGTGCAAATTATTAACACTGGAGTGTGGGATTATAAATCATTATAAACACTGAGAGTGGGATTATAAATCATTATAAACACCAGAGAGTGGGATTAGAAATAATTATAAACACAGAGAATGGGGTTATCAATCATTATAAACACAGAGAGTGGGGTTATAAATCATTATAAACACCAGAGAATGCGATTATAAATCATTCTAAACACTGAGAGTGGGATTATAAATCATTATAAACACCAGAGAGTGTGATTATAAATCATTCTAAACACTGAGAGTATGGTTATACATCATTATAAACCTTGAGAGTGGGATTATAAACTATTATAAACACCAGAGAGTGGGATTATAAATCATTATAAACACAGAGAGTGGGATTATAAATTATTATAAACACCATAGAATGGGATTATTAATCATTATAAACATGATTTTGTCACAATACTGCTGAGCTGAGCTGACGGAAGCACGCTGTTTGTGCTGGTGTAGAGGAATCAGACCCAACGCGGAGATAGACGGCGGACAGGGGTTTTATTAAACAAAAGAAACACAGAAGCACACGGACGTTACACAAGGACGAGGACTGGCAAAGTAATGCAGACAGACGGCCACTATAAATAAGGAACATAATCACAGACACATTAGGAACAGGTGAACACAGGCATGAACACATTAGGGAAATGCGTGGCTAAAACAAACACATGGCTAAATAAACAAAACCCCTGCTGAAGGCCCCCTAGTGGTCCATCGGGGGCACTTGCCCCCATAACAGATTTATGGCCACAGGATGTGGCAAGAAAATCCATTCCTCACCCACCTGCTTAGATTTGCTCATCCAGCACCACCTGCTTAGATTTCTACAGGGTATTCTTTCTGCTTAATTCCATTTCCATCAATAGATGTTTAAACACTATTCCGAGAATTGTCATGATTGAAACATTTTTCTTGGGCTTCACACATGAACAAAAACAATTAAATATGTAATAATATTCAAACCTACCCTAGTTTACTATTTATTATTATTATTATTATTATTATTATTATTATTATTATTATTATTACTTTAAAACATTTGATCATTGACAATTCATGGGTGGTTGTGATCTACTAAAAATGCCTTGCCGATCAACTAATCAACTGGTTGGTGGACACTATTATAGATCATAATATTCATATAAATAATATGCATTGGCTTGCATTGGCTCCTAGTAAAACTTTGAACAGTCTAATAAGTACCTGAGTGAACTTTTAATCTTTAATGAGCTGCCACACCTGCTTTAATCAAAAGATGCAGGACCTTTGTTGGTACCTAGAATAAATAAGGCTACAGCAGAGGCCCACTGTTATGGAAGAGCATCTATTGTTCAGTCACTGACAAGAAGGCTCTCCAGTGAGTGGTGAAAACTGCTTGTTTCAACGCCCATGTGGGCAATGACAGTGATACCTGGAGGGGCGTGATTGGGAGGAGCGGCCCCCCTGATCTGAACTCGAGTGGTGTCCTGTTGCTGGACTTCTGTGCTAGTCACAGCCTGTCCATAACGAACACCATGTTCAAGCATAAGGGTGACATTGAGTCTGAGTGGACCATGTTCTCCTCCTCCATTGTTGACACAGCCATCCGGAGCTGTGGCCGTAAGGTCTCTGGTGCCGGCGGCAATCCCCGAACACGGTGGTGGACACTGGAAGTAAGGGATGCCGTCAAGCTGAAGAAAGAGTCCTAGCGATCCTGGTTGGCTTGGGGGACTCCGGAGGCAGCTGAGGCATACCGGCAGGCCAAGCGAACTACAGCCGTGGTGGTCTCGGAAGCAAAAACTCGGTTCTGGGAGGAGTTCGGGAAGGCCATGGAGAAGGACAATATCGGGGAAATTCTGGCAGGCTGTTTGGCGCCTCAGAAGGGGTAAGCAGCTCTCTGCCAACACTGTTTATGGTGGAGGTGGAGAGTTGCTGGTCTCGACTGGGGATATTGTCAGGCGGTGGAAGGAATAGTGGGGATCTCCTCAACCCCACTGACACGCCTTCCGCAGAGGAACTCAGAGGTAGATTCATTCATCACCCAAGCTGAGGTCACTGAGGTAGTTCAGCAGCTCCTTGGTGGCAAGGCACCGGGGGTGGATGAGATTCGCCCTGAGTACCTTAAGTCTCTGGATGTTGTGGGGCTGTCTTGGCTGACACATCTCTGCAACATAGCGTGGTGGTCAGGGACAGTGCCTCTGGACTGGGCAACCGGGGTGGTGATCCCTCTTTTTAAGAAGGGGGACCGGAGGGTGTGTTCCAACTATAAGGGGATCACACTCCTCAGCCTCCCAGGGAAAGTCTATTCCAGAGTACTGGAGAGGAGAGTCCGACCGTTAGTCGAACCTCGGATACAGGAGGAGCAATGCGGTTTTCGACCTAGTCGTGGAACACTGGACCAGCTCTATACCCTCCATAGGGTGCTCGAGGGGTTTCGTGGGAGTTTGCCCAACCAGTCCACATGTGTTTTGTGGACTTGGAGAAGGCTTTTGACCGTGTCCCTCTTGGAATTCTGTGGGAGGTGCTCTAGGAGTACGGGGTCCGTGGCCCTCTGTTAAGGGCTGTTCGGTCTCTATATAACCGGAGCAGGAGCTTGGTTCGCATTGCCAGCTGTAAGTCAGACCTGTTCCCAGTGCATGTTGGGCTCCGACAGAGCTGTCCTTTGTCACTGGTTCTGTTCATTGTTTTTATGGACAGAATTTCTAGGCGCAGCCAGGGGCTGGAGGGAGTCCGGTTTAGGGACACAATGGATTTGAGAAATTTTCTTCTTTTTGAAGTTAGAAAAAATCAATCTCTAAGAGGCTCTACCAATCAGATCTATAAAGCTTGAGAGCCTTTTAATCAATATATTTAGACTGATAGACTGATTCTCATCTCCAGAATTCACCTTGAATTAAACTGTTGTTTTATCATGTAGACTGTGCTTTTATTATTTTGTTAAGTCGCTTTGTGTTTTTTGTTTTCTACTTTGGTCATTGTTTTTTTTTTCTTCCTTTCTCCTTGTACTGCTTCCTTAAAACTCATGAACAAAGTAATAAAACAGATTGAAGAATGTGTAAAGAACATTAGTCAGTGTAAGCTAACTAACATCCGCCTATTTAATGCTACAAACAGTAGCATTAAAAAGCACTCAAGTTTCCATCAGTGAACAGCTGATAACTTCAGCAAGACATATTTCATGTTAAAACTAGAATTAATTTCCTGGTTATGCAATTACACTTTTTGACTATAGATGATAATGTCAGTGTTTGAGGTGACAAGAAGTAGAATTTTTTATTAGAACTCAGACTCAGCTGTATTAAAAACATTTCCATTTACAGCATTTCGCTGATGCCTTTTTTCAGACCAACATACAAATGCATTTTGAAGCCTGTATCAATTGAATACATTGATACTGGTTCATTGGTTACAGGCTAAGAATACCAGTCAGTGACTCGGCTGTTCTGACATTGATGGGAAGTTCTTTCCACCACCTCTGTGCCAAAACAGAGAAGAGACTTGTACCCTGAGAGATGGTGGGACCAGTCGAGCAGTTCATGAGCTCTGGGTCATGAACGAAAGGGTAAGATCCCGGATACAAGCGGCCCAAATGAGCTTCCTCCGTAGGGTGGCGGGGCGCTCCCTTAGAGATAGGGTAAGGAGCTCTGTCACCTGGGAGGAGCTCGGAATAGAGCCGCTGCTCCTCCATATCAAAAGGGGGCAGTTGAGGTGGCTCTGGCATCTGTTTCGGATGCCTCCAGGACGTCTCCCTGGAGAGGTGTTCCGGGCATGCCCCACCGGAAGGAGGCCCCGGGGAAGACCCAGGACACGCTGGAGAGACTATGTCTCTCGGCTGGCCTGGGAACGCCTCGGGGTCCCTCCGGAAGAGCTGGAGGATGTGTCTGGGGAGAGGGAGGTCTGGGCATCCCTACTTAGACTGCTGTCTCCACGACCCGGCTCCAGATAAGCGGAAGACAATGATGATGATGATGATGATGACTTTGCTTCAGTACTGATGATATACAATTTCTGGACAGCCCTATTTGACGTGATGAGGTTCACAATGCTATTTTAGAAGGTGGTAAGGGCCCCGGCCCAGGTGGCTTTTTGGCGGACTTGTCTAAGCGCTTTCTACGTATAGATCCTGTCTGTGATCGGTGTATATTCACCGCAGCCTCACATGGACACATGTTTTGGTCCTGCATAAACCTTAGAAGTTTCTGGGCCATCATTTTTGAGACTGCTTCTGGTTTCTTAGGTAGGTCAATCTCTCCTTATCCTCTGATAGCTTTTTTTTAAATCATTCCCATATCATATTACTGCACCAAACTACAATCTGATTTTGCTGAGCTTTTATTATTTTTTTAGCCAAATGGTTGATTTTGCTGAGGTGGAAGGATCTGAATCCCCAAACTTCTACACAATGGATTTGAGAAATTTTCTTCTTTTTGAAGTTAGAAAAAATCAATCTCTAAGAGGCTCTACCAATCAGATCTATAAAGCTTGAGAGCCTTTTAATCAATATATTTAGACTGATAGACTGATTCTCATCTCCAGAATTCACCTTGAATTAAACTGTTGTTTTATCATGTAGACTGTGCTTTTATTATTTTGTTAAGTCGCTTTGTGTTTTTTGTTTTCTACTTTGGTCATTGTTTTTTTTTTCTTCCTTTCTCCTTGTACTGCTTCCTTAAAACTCATGAACAAAGTAATAAAACAGATTGAAGAATGTGTAAAGAACATTAGTCAGTGTAAGCTAACTAACATCCGCCTATTTAATGCTACAAACAGTAGCATTAAAAAGCACTCAAGTTTCCATCAGTGAACAGCTGATAACTTCAGCAAGACATATTTCATGTTAAAACTAGAATTAATTTCCTGGTTATGCAATTACACTTTTTGACTATAGATGATAATGTCAGTGTTTGAGGTGACAAGAAGTAGAATTTTTTATTAGAACTCAGACTCAGCTGTATTAAAAACATTTCCATTTACAGCATTTCGCTGATGCCTTTTTTCAGACCAACATACAAATGCATTTTGAAGCCTGTATCAATTGAATACATTGATACTGGTTCATTGGTTACAGGCTAAGAATACCAGTCAGTGACTCGGCTGTTCTGACATTGATGGGAAGTTCTTTCCACCACCTCTGTGCCAAAACAGAGAAGAGACTTGTACCCTGAGAGATGGTGGGACCAGTCGAGCAGTTCTAGATGCATGAACTCCAATGGGGTTTAATTATGAGCATTGTGTTATTCTTCTGTAATAAGAGCTATGGGGATTTGCCCCAAAACTCCACAGGAGACTAATGGCCTGACGCTGGATGACTGTCCGGGTCTCTAGCAAACATGTTTATCTGTCATTTAGCACACTTAAGAGGAATAACAACAAAGAAGCACTTCAGAGACAGCTCTAATACTGGCTCTAATATCATGTGCTACTGTGTGAAAATAATTTTATACATCATAACAATGCCTGAAGGTAGAAGGCTGAGACTGATACAAATTTTAATGAACAAACAGGCAAACAAATCCAAATCACTAGGCAGAGTCACAAGCACAAACACATCAGGATATGTACAAAGGCTAGGTAAAAGACATTGGTCCAAAACCACAAAAAAAAACACATCAAACCAGAATAGTGAATGCAGTAATATAAAGGCTTGGTTACATATCACATGTATGCACAAACAGAGTATACACTGTAGTGATATCATGTGTGAGAGTCTAATATGTAGTGCTGGTAATGATCAGGCACATGTGAGCATGCTAAGTTGTGTGTGTCTTGGACTGTGAAATTCAGTGACATCCATGTGTGTAGGCTACAGTGTGTTCTGGGAGTTTGCTGACTTCGATGTTCTGACAAAGAAATAATATTTTTGTTTAAACATCACAGCGGTGCACATGTAGCTAGGTTAATAATTATAAATTGTTGAGTTAACTTCAGTCAAAGGTTAATTCTTTTGTGTTTTTCATTTATTGTATGATTTGAGTTGTAAGGTATAATGTACATAATTTTTTATGAGAAAACCTTATATGCAGAAATTTGTATTACAGGGAGCACATATTGGTGATGCACATGATACCTCGTGCGGTGCAGTAGTAACAGAGCGTTTACTATGACTAGCATAACTTACAAGTTTTCTCCATTCTGCCTGAGCAGAGTGAAGAAGAGAGGTGTGTGTCCAAAAAAAAACTCATTGTGCTCTGTATATTTCTGTAGGTATGTTTGTATGTTTACTGTGTTCTATGTTGAAAGATAAGGTTGAACGTGTTTAAAATTAACTTTATATGAGTTTGTTATAAAACGAAAAGTGAGGTCTGTCTGTAAAAATAACACTAGATTGGATTTTTTTAATGTTTTATCTGCATTTTTATTCGATGCATTAATTCTGATATGTGTTTTACACGTTCGTAATTGTGTTTTTATTTGTGTATAATTTCGGGTATTTTATATTCTCATCTAATTACTCACTGAGATGAGTAGGCCATACAGAAATTGTATTCTTCATATATTAGATTTATATACATAATATAATTTCTTATGTCATGTAACAGTGATATGTATTTGGTTGGCTTACTCTATTCTGTGGTTTCTTTATTTGTTTACTTGTATTTTTCTGTTGCCTTACTTATTGTATCTGTTATTGGTAGTAGCAGAGCTACAATTGCCGCTGACAGAGTCAGAAGAATTCTCTCTCGCTCTGCTAACGAGAGCTGTGGTCTCTCTAGTGTGTTTAGGTGTAAACCCATTGGTAAATGGACAGTCACAGAAATTCAGGAGGCCACTGATGAACATCACAGCAGCTAAAATATCAACTTACCCTCACACTGTCCCTAGGGGAGAGATTTTGAGTGCAGATGCACCTGTTTATGTCCCTGAGAGTCCCTTGAAGGCTGCCGAACCCGCATCCACAGAGGCTGGTGCCTTGTAGCGTGTCTTAAGTATACTGGAGAGGGTGCTGGAGCATACAAGTCAAGCTGCTGTTTCACAGCCGAGAGCAACTCAGTGGCGCAACATCACTCCATGTAGAGTCTGTGGTGGTAGGAGCCATTCCATCCGTTCACATTGTATGAGAGAAAGGAGATGCTTATCATGCCTGGAGATTGGACATCAGCAGAGGCAATGCCACAAAGTCGTCGACCCTGCTGCACAATCTGCTTCGGATCCAACAGTCTGCCTCATCAGGTAGACTGTTTAGCAGCTTTGGGAGGTAATGCTATCTTCAGGGCAATGGACTTGACCTCTGGGTTCTACAATATTGTTGTGTCTGAGGAAGACAGGAAGTTAACTGCCTTTACAACTCTTATGGGCCTGTATGAATTCAATCATCTGCCGCAAGGACTCTGTAACAGCCCAGCTAGCTTTATGCAACTCATGACCAATATCTTGGGGGATCAGAATGTCCTCACACTCCTCTGCTATCTTGATGATCTCCTGGTGTATGCTCCCAATGAAGTGGAAGCCATTAAGTGGCTTGAGCTTGTGTTTACTAGGCTCAGGGTACATGGACTAAAGTTGGCCCCTAAGAAATGCCATTTTCTGAGGAAGAGTGTGAAATTTCTGGGCCACATCATTGACAAGACCGGAGTGGCGACAGACCCAGATAAGGTCAGTGCTATATCAGCTGTGTCCGAGGCAGACATTATGATGCCGGATGGGGTGACACCCTCACAGAAAAAAATTGTCATTTCTGGGGATGGTGATGTATTATCAAAAGTTTATCCCGAACTGTTCCAGTGTTGCAAAGCCATTGTTCAACCTAACAGCTGCACCAAAAGGGAAAAGGGTCCCTTTAAGAGTTAACGTAAATTTTAAAAAGTTGAGCTCTGGTGACTGGCTATGAAGTGGTCCGTCTGTGAAAAGTTCAGTCACTGGCTGAAAGGACACAACTTCACTGTCTGGACAGACAACAATCCGTTAACATATATACTGACAAAGCCGAAATTAGCAGAGGTGGGTGTCTAACTTGGCTCCCTATAGCTTTAGTATCCAGTACATACCTGGCAGCAGAAATGTGGTCGCTGACTCCTTGAGTAGGCAACCTTTCATCCGTCAGAGTGTTGGTCAAAGGCTGATATCTGAGTTATATGGTGCTCTGTTGGGAGAAGCAGAACAAGTTCGGGAAGACACCATCCAGGATACTTTTAGAATGAGTGCAAACACCTGTAATGTTGAACATCTCCCCTGTAAGACTCTGGAGCACTGTTCACTTACTTGTGCTGAAGTGTCCACCATCCTTGATGTTCACACACAGTGGGAAGTAGGCACGAATGATGGAGCGGCCCAGCGGCTCACTCAAGATGCTCATCAGTTGTTGTCTCCAGGCCTCAGCCCACTACCAGTATTCTCACTGAGGGAGTTCCAGGAGAAGCAGCAAGATGACAAGGTTCTGTTTAGAGTTCTGTTCCATGTGAGTAGAGGGAAGAGGCTTTGCAGGCGGGAAAGAGCCAGAGAGACTTTTGAGGTGCTCAAAACCCTGAAACAGTGGGAGAAACTTAAGATGCTTGATGGAGTATTGTACAGGGTGTCTAAAGATGTCTTGACAGGAAAGAAGAGATGGCAGTATGTTGTTCCAGCTTCACTGGTGAGTCAAGTTCTTCATGGTGTTCTCGATGAAGCTTTGCATCAAGGTCAGAGCAGAAATTTATCCCTTGTGAGACAAAGGTTCTTCTGGAACAGTTTAGAGCGGGACATGCATGAGTATGTTAAATGCTGCAAACGTTGTGTAGTGAGTAAAACGCCTGAACCTGAAGGAAGGGCTCCTCTGGAGAGCATAAAAACACCAAACCCGCTAAAATTAGTCTGCATAGATTTTTGGTCTGTAAAGAATTGCAGTGGTGGTAGTGCAGATGTCCTGGTTGTAACTGACCATTTCACCAAAATGGCCTGTGCTTTTCCTTTGTAGTGACCAATCTGCAAAGCAAGTGGCGAAGATTCTATTGGACCGGTTCTTCTGTGTTTTTGGCTTGGAGGGGATTTGTTTTGTTTTTGGCCTGAAAGGATCCATTCGGATCAAGGCAGCAACTTTGAGAGCCAACTAATTTGTAAACTCCCAGAAGTTGCTGGTGTGAAAAAGTCCAGAACGACTGCGTATCACCTGATGGGCAATGGTCATGTTGAACAATTTAACAGAACCTTGGGTAACATGATCAGGGCTTTGCCATCAAGGAGTAAGCAAAAGTGGCTGCAAATGTTGCAGACATTGACCTTCTCTAATAATTGCACGGTGTCACGTCCGGCCGCCGCCACCGCCCTATGCAGGGCTCGAACCCGGACCTCCGTGGTGCCGCGTGCTCCAGCACGCCGTGAAAACGCAGACCCAAGTGCAGGATACAGTGAAGCACTGTTTTTATTAACATAAACACGATACAGGGGAAAGACAAACATAACACAAGACTCCATGGTACAATAAACTAAACTCACACACATAACCCCAAACCTAACATAACACCCACGGGACAGCGATACACAGAACATTGACCCACGCCACACATGCACACCAGGATCCCTTTTATAGGGAAACACAACAGGGTAATAAGGGACAGGTGACACAATCAGGATGGAGAACAATGGGCAGGAAATCACACAGACAAACAGGCTTCCAGGATTCTCCTGCCAGCGCCCTCCCCGGGCCTGGCAGGGAACTGTCCAGCTACTCCTGACACACGGCCTATGAGTCGACTGGCTATGCACCATTCTATCTTATGTATGACAGAATTCCCAAGCTCCCAGTGGATGTGATGTTCAGTAGTATAGAAAGGGACAATGTCATTACAGACTATGATACGTATGTGAGGCGTCTGAGGAATGATTTAAAGGAAGCTTTGTCTCTTGTTCAAAGGAATGCTGAAGCCAGTCAAAGGAGGCATGCGGACCTGTATAACAAAAAGACAAGCGAATGCAGAATTGATGTTGGTGCCCAGGTTTTGCTGGCAAACAAAGGAGAACGTGAACGGAGAAAGTTAGCAGACAAGTGGGAGTCCACACCTTATGTCGTTGTTGCTCTTAATCCTCAATGTCACATTTATCGTATCCGTAACACCCACACTGATCAGAAAAAAATGTTCACAGGAACTTGCTTTTACAGGCTAATTTCTTGCCGATTGAGTTTGAGGAACTTGAACCCTTATTCAATGATGACAGTGAACCAGTTGATGAATGTAGTGTAGTAGCATTGAATGATGTTGTAACACCCAAGTCTGTATGCAGTAATGCAGAACGAACTGATAGTTGGGTTGCAAAGACCATAGCATCTGATGATGTCCCAAACAGAGTGTCATTTAGGTCAGAGTGTGTTCTTTCATTGTAGTGAATCAGGAATCTGCAAGGACAGATTTTCCTGTAGTACAAGATGAACCCTTGGGTTGTAATGATGTCACTAGTCATTCAAGTGATGTAGGAACTGATTGCAGCATAGCACCAACTCAGTCAGAGAGAGATTCAGTCAATGATGAGGTAATGACCTTTGAATCTGTGGATTCATCATCTAAACAGGTTGCACTTTAAGTTAGAACTAGATTCGGACAACTTGTGAAACCTGTAAATAGGGTAATTCAGAACATGAAACAAAACGTAAAGATGACAAGTTCTGTTGGTAGGGTTGCAAAAACTTTGTCATAAATCAGGTCAAGAGATATTATAAGGTGATATGAGAAATTTTTCTTTTTTTGTATAGTCCAACTTATTTTCTTATAGTGCACAGACTTCTGGATTTTGAAAATTATTGTTATATTTAAGTCAGTATAATGGTGTTTGGGGCACCTTATTTGCAAGTGTGTCTTAGTAGGCCTGATCAACCTGTTTAGACCACTTTCCCTGTAGAGTGGGAAGCATACGCTGCTATGACAAGTGTGTTATGTGACAGTTGAGTTTTCTCTGAGAACAAGTTTGTGAAGTTCAGAGGGGAGTATGTAGCTGGGTTAATAATTATAAATTGTCGACTGAACTTCAGTCAAAACTTAATTCTTTTGTGTTTTTCATTTATTGTGTGTTTTGAGTTGTAAGGTATAATGTACAGCAATACCCTGAAATTTTGAAAATGCGCGAATTTAGGACAGACAACTAACAAAGGCCTATAAATACCTATCTTCATATGTTAAACACTAAATATATCCTCAAAACACTTCATGTTCATTTAAAAATGTATTACCCTTTAAAATTGTACAGGTAAAACTAAACATATACAGTACTGTACTATAAAGTGCATAAAGTAAGATACCGCACATACTGTACGTACATGTACATATACTGTCCACCACATTGTGCCCACTCGCATATTCTCTGAGATGCTGAACTCTTGTGAGCACATTTTCTATGATACACTGAATACTATGCTACCATTTTCTTTGCTTACAATAGGGTATTGTACTATAAAATTTTGGTACAATCTCTATCTCAGTCAGGTATGTACTGTACATACATTACACATAAATTAAATGTTCAGGTAATAAAGAACATAGTACTGTACTGTACACAGTAAAAAAAAATATACACAGTACTAAAATTTCCAATCTTCCTTTTTTGTCTAAAGTCCTAGAAAAAGTGGTTGCCACACAACTGCAGACTCACTTGGACAAAAATAATCTGCAGGAACCATTTCAGTCTGGTTTTTGCCCCCCTCCACAGTACAGAGACTGCTCTTCTCAAAGTGGTGAATGACCTCCTCCTTGCCTCTGATTCTGGTGCCCTCAGCCTTCTGGTCCTTTTGGACCTGAGTTCAGCATTTGATACCGTCTGCCACTCTGTACTTTTGTCATGTTTGTCTGCAATCGGCATTTCAGAAACAGCTTTACAATGGCTAAACTCATATCTCACAGACAGGCAACAGTTCATTAGCATTGACAAATTCAATTCTCATTCTGTCACCTTCTCCCATGGAGTGCCTCAAGGATCTGTCCTTGGTCCACTTTTATTCTTAATCTACACACTTCCCCTAGGTCAGATCATCCGGCGCCATGGCTTCAATTTTCATAGATATGCTGATGACACACAAATTTATTTTACTGTACAACCTAACTCTGTTTTTCCTCCCCCTTCCTTAACATCTTGCTTACATGATCTCAAAATATGGATGGTTCAAAACAATTTAATGTTGAATATGGAAAAACTGAAATCCTTCTAGTAGCCCCTAAATCCCTTGATCTCATCCAACATGACTTTTCTATTAACATTAACGGTGTTCTGGTTCAACCCTCTTCCACTATACGAAACCTTGGTGTGTTGTTCGACTCTAGGCTATGTTTTGAACCCCACATCAATCAGCTTGTCAAGTCCTGTTTTTTCCATCTTTGCAACATTGTCCGTCTAAGACCCTCACTAAATCTCAAAGATGTAGAAACTGTTGTTCACACTTTCATAACTTCACATCTTGATTATTCTAACTCCTTGCTTTATGGTCTACCCAAAAAAGTCATAAATCGCTTGCAGTTCATTCAGAATTCAGCTGCTTGGGTCCTCACTTTTACCAAAAAATCAGCTCACATCACCCCTGTCTTACAGCAACTACATTGGCTCCCTGTTAGTAACCGCATCCAGTTTAAGATCCTTACTCTAGTTTTCAACGCTCTTCATGGTTTAGCACCTTCCTATCTCTGCGAAATGATTACCCCCTATGTCCCTGCCCGTACTCTGAGATCGAGCTCTGAAAACTTGCTTGCAGTACCCAAGTTTTGTCTATCTAGTGTGGGTGGTAGGGCTTTCAGCATATCAGCTTCTAAGCTCTGGAACAAACTACCACAAGACCTTTGTGATGTCACTTCTCTTCAGACCTTTAAAACTGCCCTCAAAACTCACTTATTCACTTTATGTTTTGTTAATTGATTGTCTGTCTCAATTTTCCAGTACTATGTTTGTTTTTGTAAGTTTACTGTAGATTAACCTTCTTTGTCTGTTCTATCTGGTTGATTACATGTTGTATACTGACTATATACTTATATGTATTCATTTTATATAGCAACTTGGTGTAAAGCGTCCTTGGGTTCCTGAAAGGCGCTAAATAAATAAAACATATTATTATTATTATTAAAATGTATGTAACATATAATGATGTTTATTGTTGATGATTAATCAGGCTGTGCAGTAACGTTATGATGAAGGGTGCTGCACAGCAGAGAAGATGATTTAGCATTCTCATAGTGTATAAGTGTTCTGTTCTAATATTATGAGGGGCCTTAGGGTTTCCTCTACGATAGGACTAAAATACAATAATTTACAGTAATGTATCGTATTGCAATAAATCTAGCTTCATTTATACGTTAATACGTGCTGTATTGTATCAAAACTAGTAAATTATACTGTATTCTTTATGGGAGGAACCTTATATGCAGAAATTTGTATTACGGGGAGCACATATTGGTGACGCACATGATACCTCATGTAGCGCAGTAGTAGCAGAGCTACAATTGCCGCTGATGGGGTCAGAAGTATTCTCTCTCGCTCTGCTAACGAGAGTTGTGGTAAGAAATCTCTACACAAGCACACCTCATTCTGCTTAATGAAATACTGATTTGGTGATCACCTGAATCCAAACCTATTTAATGGGGAAAAGTTTAAAAAAGCACTGCTGTAATCAACACTCTCCTCTTGCAATGTGACCAGTTCAATGGTAAAAAAGTGTTAGAAGTCTTTCAAAGGTAATTGGAAATTTAAAAATAACCATTGAACATGCCAAAAACAGTGAAAAGAGGTTTTGAGTGAAGAAAAAAAGACTCAATCCTAGCTTTACTGGCACAAGGATTCAGTGAGCGTCAAGTTGCTTCTATCCTTAATATTTCAAAGATGGCAGTTCACATAAACAAGATCAAGCTACAGACACTACAAACAACAAAGATGTAGCCTGGAAGAGGCCGAAAATGGGTCAGTAACAAGCGAGATGACCGCAGACTTATTCGAATGTCAATCAAGAACCGTAGGCTGACCTCAAGTGACCTTCAACAACAGTGGCAAACTGAGACTGGGGTGAAGTGCACGGCAAGAACGGTTCGAAACAGGCTCCTACACACAGAAAAAGCCCTTCATCAGTGAATAGAAGTAGAAGAAGAGCCAGGCTGAAGTTTGCAAAAGACCACAGGAATTTTACTGTAGCGGACTGGAGTAAGGTCATCTTTCGGTGGGGGACGTGGTAGCTTAGTGGTGTGTGGAAGCTACCACGTCCCCCACCGCAAGATGACCTTACTCCAGTCCGCTACAGTAAAATTCCTGTGGTCAAATAGCTGCATTGCTAAATACAAATTAAAATTCTTCATGAGGAAGTTGGAGGAATTTCTTGATGGACTGTTCAGATGATTGTGTACACTAGATATCATGTAGCAGACAGTGCAGGGTTTCTGATTTAATCAAAACCAATATAGTGATTTGAATAAATAAAAGGAAGAATTGTGGTCTGTTTTATATCATATTCTTTCAAATTATATTTATACTTTTGAAGATATTCTTGTTTTAGTGTATTGTTTTTATTAAATTTGTTAGCAGTTGGTAGAAAAATAAGAATCAGAATAAATTGTATGTAAATTTTTGATGTTAACATTCTGAGATTAGGGTTTTACTTCAAATTCTAACATTTTATATTTACCTAAAGTATATACATTTTTGTCTAATCTAGCCATGGGGGTCACAGTCCAGTGACTTCTGTGCCGGTCCCAAGCCCGGATAAATAGAGAGGGTTGCGTCAGGAGGGGCATCCGGTGTAAAACATAGCCAAATTTAACCATGCGAATCGTCAGTACGAATTTCATACCGGATCGTTCAAGGCCCGGGTTAACAACGACCGCCATCGGCGCCGTTGACCTACAGGGCGCCGGTGGAAATTGGGCTACTGTTGGTCGAAGAAGTAGAGGAGGGAGGAGAGTGCGCAGACAGAGAGAGAAGAGGAAAGGTAAGAGTGTAGGACTGAGAATAGGAACTCTGAATGTTGGTACTATGACAGGGAAAGGTAGAGAGCTGGCTGATGTGATGGAGAGAAGGAAGGTGGATATACTGTGTGTACAGGAGACCAGGTGGAAGGGTAGCAAGGCTCATAGTATAGGAGCAGGATTCAAGCTGTTTTATTATGGTGTGGATAGTAAGAGAAATGGGGTAGGTGTGGTAAGGAAGAAGGAGTTTGTGAGGAATGTTCTGGAGGTGAAGAGAGTGTAAGACAGGGTGATGAGTCTGAAGTTAGAGATTGAAGGGGTGATGTTGAATGTTGTTAGTGGTTATGCCCCACAGGTAGGTTGTGAGTTAGAGGAGAAAGAGAGATTCTGGAGTGAATTAGATGAGGTGATGGAGAGTATTCCCACGGGTGAGAGAGTGGTGATAGGAGCGGATTTTAATGGACATGTTGGTGAGGGGAACACAGGTGATGAGGAGGTGATGGGCAAGTTTGGAGTTAAGGAAAGGAACCTTGAAGGACAGATGGTAGTGGACTTTGCTAAGAGGATGGACATGGCTGTGGTTAACACTTATTTTCAGAAGAGGGAGGAGCATAGAGTGACTTACAAGAGTGGAGGTAGGAGCACGCAGGTAGACTACATCCTATGTAGAAGAGGCAATCTGAAAGAGATTAGTGACTGTAAAGTGGTAGTGGGAGAGAGTGTAGCCAGACAGCATAGGATGGTGGTGTGTAGGATGACTCTGATGGTCTGTAAGAAGAAGAGGTCAGAGATAGAGAAGAAAACCAAGTGGTGGAAGCTGAAAAAGGAGGAATGTTGTGAGGAATTTAGACAGAAGTTGAGGCAGGCTCTGGGTGGTCAGGTATTGCTGCCAGATGACTGGGAAACTACAGCAGAAGTGATCAGGGAGACAGGGAGAAAGGTGCTGGGTGTGTCATCTGGAAGGAGGAAAGAAGATAAGGAGACTTGGTGGTGGAATGAGGAAGTTCAGGATAGTATCCAGAGGAAGAGGTTAGCCAAGAAGAAGTGGGACATGGACAGGACTGAAGAGAATAGACAGAAATACAAGGAGTTACAGCGCAGAGTGAAGAGGGAGGTGTCTAAGGCCAAGCAGAAGGCATATGACGAGTTGTACAATAGGTTAGACACTAGAGAAGGAGAGAAGGACTTGTTCAGGTTAGCTAGGCAGAGGGATCGAGATGGGAAGGATGTGCAGCAAGTTAGAGTTATTAAGGATAGAGATGGAAGGGTGCTCACAAGTGAGGAGAGTGTACAGAGGAGATGGAAGGAGTACTTTGAGGAGCTGATGAATGAGGAAAATGAGAGGGAAAAAAGAGTAGAAGGGGTGAACTCTGTGGAACAGAAAGTAGATAAGATTAGAAAGGATGAAGTCAGGAAGGCTTTGAAGAGGATGAAAAGTGGGAAGGCAGTTGGTCCTGATGACATCCCGGTGGAGGTCTGGAAGTGTCTGGGAGAGGCAGCAGTGGAATTTTTAGCTAGTTTGTTCAACAGGGTTTTAGAGAGTGAGAGGATGCCTGAGGAATGGAGAAGAAGTGTGTTAGTGCCGATCTTTAAGAATAAGGGTGACGTGCAGAGTTGCAGTAACTATAGGGGGATAAAGTTGATGAGCCATACAATGAAGGTATGGGAAAGAGTAGTGGAAGCTAGGTTAAGGAAGGTAGTGGAAATTTGTGAGCAGCAGTATGGCTTCATGCCCAGAAAGAGCACAACAGATGTAATTTTTGCTCTGAGAATTTTGATGGAGAAGTATAGGGATGGTCAGAGGGAGTTGCACTGTGTGTTTGTAGACTTGGAAAAAAGCGTATGACAGGGTGCCAAGAGAAGAGCTGTGGTACTGTATGAGGAAGTCAGGAGTAGCAGAGAAGTATGTCAGAGTGGTGCAGGACATGTATGAGAGGAGCGGGACAGTGGTGAGGTGTGCTGTAGGTCAGACAGAGGAGTTCAATGTGGAGGTGGGACTGCATCAGGGATCGGCTCTGAGCCCCTTCCTGTTTGCTATAGTGATGGACCAGTTGTCAGAGGAGGTCAGACAGGAGTCTCCTTGGACAATGATGTTTGCAGATGACATTGTGATCTGTAGTGAGAGCAGGGAGCAGGTGGAGGAAAACCTGGAGAGGTGGAGGTTTGTGCTGGAGAGACGAGGAATGAAAGTCAGTCGTAGTAAGACTGAGTACATGTGTGTGAATGAAAGGGAGGGAAGTGGAACAGTAAGGTTACAGGGTGAAGAGGTGAAGAAGGTACAGGAGTTTAAGTACTTGGGGTCAACAGTCCAGAGTAATCTATATTGTGGGAAAGAGGTAAAGAAGCGAGTGCAGGCAGGTTGGAATGGGTGGATAAAGGTGTCGGGAGTTCTGTGTGATCAGAAAATATCAGCGAGAATCAAGGGGAAGGTGTACAGGACAGTGGTGAGACTGGCCATGCTGTATGGTTTAGAGACAGTGTCACTGAGGAAGAGACAGGAGTCAGAGCTAGAGGTAGCAGAGCTGAAGATGTTGAGGTTCTCTTTGGGAGTGACAAGATTGGACAGGATTAGGAATGAGTACATCAGTGGGACAGCTCATGTTGGACGTTTGGGGGACAAAGTTAGGGAGGCCAGATTAAGATGGTTTGGACATGTTCAGAGGAGGGAGAGTGAGTATATTGGTAGGAGAATGTTGGACATGAAGCTGCCAGGTAGGAGGCAAAGAGGAAGGCCAAAGAGGAGGTATATGGATGGAATTAATGAGGATATGAAGCTAGTGGGTGCAAGGGTTGAGGATGCAGAAGATAGGGATAGGTGGAGAGAGATGATTCGCTGTGGCGACCCCTGAAGGGAGAAGCCGAAAGAAGAAGATATACATTTTTGTCTCATTTGGCATTGTCAGAGTTTCAGTAAAAAAACACTTAAATTGAGAAAATGATTCTTTTTTTAAAAAGATTTTAATATTTAAGGATTTTCCTTCAGATGTTACTCCCATGTCTTTTTGGGCCTTCCTCATGATGTCAATGTTTGAGGCCACATGAGTTAGAATTTTCCACAATCATACTGACTCAGCTGTATTAAAAACATTTCAGATGCATGAACTCTAATGGGGTTTAATTATGATCATTGTGTTAATGGTCTGTAATAAGAGCTCAGGGGATTTGCCCCAAACTCCCCATAAGACTAATGGCCTGATGCTGGACGACTGCCTGAGCCTCTAACAAACATCTTTATTGTTTAAATGACATGTTTGTCATTTAGAACACTTATGAGGAATAACAACAAATAAGCACTTCAGAGACAGCTCTAATACTGAGGTGGGATAATGAGACTAATACAGTCCTCCTCATCCTGTTGGTTATCATGTGGCTAATATATGAAAAACTGTTATACATCATAACAAATTTTAATGAACAAACAGGCAAACAAATCCAAATCACTAGGCAGAGTCACAAACACATCAGGATATGTACAAACCCGATTCCAAAAAAGTTGGGACACTGTACAAATTGTGAATGAAAAAGGAATGCAATAATTTACAAATCTCATAAACTTATACAGTGGGGCAAAAAAGTATTTAGTCAGCCACCAATTGTGCAAGTTCTCCCACTTAAAAAGAGGAGAGAGGCCTGTAATTCTGGAACAATCTCTGTGCCTAAGGGTCAAGGCTGGAAAACCATACTGGATGCCCATGATCTTCGGGCCCTTAGACGGCACTGCATCACATACAGGAATGCTACTGTAATGGAAATCGCAACATGGGCTCAGGAATACTTTCAGAAAACATTGTCGGTGAACACAATCCACCGTGCCATTCGCCGTTGCCGGTTAAAACTCTATAGGTCAAAAAAGAAGCCATATCTAAACATGATCCAGAAGTGCAGGCGTTTTCTCTGGGCCAAGGCTCATTTAAAATGGACTGTGGCAAAGTGGAAAACTGTTCTGTGGTCAGACGAATCAAAATTTGAAGTTCTTTTTGGAAAACTGGGACACCATGTCATCCGGACTAAAGAGGACAAGGACAACCCAAGTTGTTATCAGCACTCAGTTCAGAAGCCTGCATCTCTGATGGTATGGGGTTGCATGAGTGCATGTGGCATGGGCAGCTTACGCATCTGGAAAGGCACCATCAATGCTGAAAGGTATATCCAAGTTCTAGAACAACATATGCTCCCATCCAGACGTCGTCTCTTTCAGGGAAGACCTTGCATTTTCCAACATGACAATGCCAGACCACATACTGCATCAATTACAACATCATGGCTGCATAAAAGAAGGATCCGGGTACTGAAATGGCCAGTCTGCAGTCCAGATCTTTCACCCATAGAAAACATTTGGCGCATCATAAAGAGGAAGATGCGACAAAGAAGACCTAAGACAGTTGAGCAACTAGAAGCCTGTATTAGACAAGAATGGGACAACATTCCTATTCCTAAACTTGAGCAACTTGTCTCCTCAGTCCCCAGACGTTTGCAGACTGTTATAAAAAGAAGAGGGGATGCCACACAATGGTAAACATGGCCTTGTCCCAACTTTTTTGAGATGTGTTGATGCCTTGAAATTTAAAATCAACTTATTTTTCCCTTAAAATGATCCATTTTCTCAGTTTAAACATTTGATATGTCATCTATGTTGTATTCTGAATAAAATATTGAAATTTGAAACTTCCACATCATTGCATTCTGTTTTATTCACAATTTGTACAGTGTCCCAACTTTTTTGGAATCAGGTTTGGACAAAGGCACACTGTTATAAGATATGACAGACAACTGTAGCTTTGATAATGACCAAACAGATCAAACTGTGTAAGTTTCAATTAAATAGAATAAACTGTGGTGATAAATGCACTTGTTAAATTAAGCTATGTGAGGAATTCACATGGAACCTTTATTTTATACATTGCTGTATTTCTACCATTGACCTGTGTGTTTTTTCTGCTTTTTCATACACTAAGATAATCTGGTTACTCCTCTCCTCATATTATTGATTACTGACTGAAACTGAAAGAGATTTTAAATCAAATCAAAAACATGTCCAGGAGAGAAAATTGTATTACATGCCAGGATTTTAGATTCAGATTCAAATTTTTGTTTTGTTTTTTCAAATTCTTTTTATTTGACACATACACAACCATACACAGTACGATATGAAGTGAAATGCTTAAACGACTGTTTGTGACCTTGAAAAGAAAAGGAAATAAGAAGGCAAAAGCCAGTGGGAAGAATAAATATAAAATATAAAATCTACAATTTAGTTATAGTGAAATAGAATAAAGTATAAAAAGATATAAGTAGATGTAAAAATATATAAAAAATATATATAAAAGTGAAAAGGAAGAACTGTATAAATAAACTGTATAAGTATGGAATGTGCAATGTGCAGAGAGCAGCAGTACGGGGTGGTCATGGAGTGTGAAAAGAAATGATGAGCAGCAGAGGTATTTGTCCAACTTTAAGTGTATTAATGCAAATGTTCAAAGTGTTTTAGTCCTGTGCAATGTGCATATGTTCAAGTTAGTTTTGATATGTTCCAACACATGTGTGAAGACCAGTCTGCTTTTAGTTATGCTATGTAGTTTAGTAGTTTTTTTTATTCAATTATTTGGTTGGTTGATTATTCATAAACATAAATTTGGAAAAATTAAATAGAAACATTTGCAGTAGATATTAAGATGCCATGTACAAATTCAGAAGTAATTGTATTAATGTTCCAATTATCTGATTCCACACTTGATTCCACACTGATTCCAAAATGTAGATTATATGTTTAAAAGTATGTGGTATCCTCAAACCACTCTGTTAACAGTATTTATTGGTGCATCTTCATCCTAATACACAGCACCACCTTCAGGGTACAGTGTTTGAATCATTGGGTGCATGTGGTCCTCCAGAATGGTTTGGATAGTCATTGGCAGCGATGTGCCCATTTAGAAGTGGGTCAAAAACTCAAACCATCAGTGATCCACCTCCATGCTTCACTCTGGACACCCAGCAGTCCGGGTGATGAACTTCTTTGGAGCTTCTCTATAGCATGTGAATTGGCACTAGTGGCTAAATGTTTGACTATAGCAGCCTTTCCATGAATATTGTTACCCTGTGCAGCTCTAGACCAACAGTATTGGTGGAAACAGCAGAGTTGAGGTGGGCATTTAATTATGCAGTGAGTTGAGTAGCTTTTGTTTAATGTTTTTTGGACACACTCCAGGTTAGTGCCCAGACATACCTTTCAGACAGCTTGTGTCAACAGGTAGTCCGGTTGGATGTGGTTGGTCCTTCATGGTGGTATGCCACATTACCCTAGATACTGTGGCTCTTGAAATGCCACAAAGATTTGCTGTCCCGGTCACAGATGCACAATAATTTGTCCTCTTTTGAACTCTGAGATATCTCCAGTCCTGTTGTGTTGATTGCAGTAATTTATTTACAGCTGTGCTACTGCTCTGCTAATTCACCTTTTACACTGCTTTTATTTAAGGAATGTGGAAAGATTGGCCACCAGGCTGTGCAGATATAGGTGTGAAATCAACATTGTATTGCCTAGTGTTTCAGTTGTTGCCTAGTGTTTCACTGTCCAACACCTGTTGGAGGAAGCTTCTGATGAAATTTGTGCTGTGTAAAATGTAGTCCATTGTATAGAGATGGCTCTCCAGTATATTATTATTCAGCAGTGAATTTATTACAGTACTAAACCTTATGATAGTTGAACTTAGTAACTCCAGCTGAATTTTACCTGCCACCATACAGTATATCCAAGGGTAGAACTTTGTTAGTTGGGAGCAACATGCTCTAGTGATGCTTTGCATACTTAGAAGCTGGGCTTCTTGTCAGAACTGAAGTGTGAATGGAGGGAGCAAAATACCTGGAAATATTACAAGCGAAGATTTGGGTCTGCTTTAAAAGATAAATAAATAAAGTTTGTAACATTAAACTTTGAGTAGAACAATGGTCCCAAACACAAAGCCGAAGCAACGCAGTAGTGGCTAAATACCACAAAGATGAATGTTCTACATATGCCAAGTTAAAGATCCATAATGAGGCCCATCCTTTTTTCATTGTACATGCTCCCACTGGGTAAACTTAATTCAACAATATATTTTTTTATTGTTATGCTGATAACACACAGCTCTATATCCACCAAAAAACCTTCTAAGCTTGCGATATCTCATTGTGTGCTAGGAGGATATTAAGACCTTGACGGCTAACAGTTTTCTTCAACTAAAAAAGAATAAATCAGAACTTACTCTCTTTGGTCGTTGTCATGATGCATAACAACACGGACTCTGTTTCACCTTGGCCAACAAATATGGCTGCCACTGACTCTCAGCAACCATCTGCACTCTTAAATTCACAGTCACCAGTCTTTTAATTGTTTTCATCTGTGTTCTGAAATTATCTAAATTTGGTTTCCTCACTTTATTCACACTTTGGTTTCAGTCCACGTTTTGAGGAATACATTGTGTTCCTTAGGTCTGAGATGTTACAAAGCTTTTTGTTTGTTACTGTGATTTTCTGACTCTGTTTTTGACTCTGATTACTCAATTCTAATTCTGTCTAGCTCTGATATTCCTTTTTATCCCTGTTGACCTTTGCTTGTTTTTACATGAGTTTGGCTGAAGAGAGAGAGAGAGAGAGAGAGAGAGAGAGAGAGAGAGAGAGAGAGAGAGAGAAACAACGAATATTAGATATGCTTGTGATCATTTAATGGTTAAGGACAATGTACACTGTGTGTAAAGTGCAGGCAGGGACTTCGGCAAGACTAGCTATGACATCATAACTAAAAGGGAGAACCAGAAGGTGACACAGGCATGAAGTGGATCCATTTCCATGGGTATAAAGACTATTCAATGTACAAACATATGCAGACAAAGATGTGGCAGATAAAAAAATTGCTTAAAAGTACAAAGTATCTTTAAGCAAGCATGAACTAGTCTTTCTGCATCATGTAGTGACATCATATTTCTTATTTTAGCAATATTTCTGAGATGAAAGAAGGCAACCTGTAATGGTGCGCCGCCAGCGCCGGAAGAAGCCGGATCCATTCGTGGAGCCGGCGGAAGGGAGAGAGCAGAAGAGAAAAACAGAAAAACAGTCAGAGAGTCGGCAACAGGAAAGCAGTAATCCAAATCGTCAAAACAGAAAGGGTAATCCAAAAGAGTAATCCAATAAACAAGCAAAGTCCAATAACCAATCCACAGAGTGTAATAGACAATCCAAAAGAAGAAACGAAAGCCAGTCCAGGTCATACACAGAAATCCAGCCGATATATCACAGGGATAGCGCTCAGTACGTTCCATAAGAAATCAATACCTTGCGAAGAGCAGGAAGTGCGCACCCGTATTTGAGCCCGCCGAAACCGGAAGTGGATCAAAACGCGGGGGCGACAGCTCCCTCTCGCGGTCGGATCTCGGGCGAGTCCAGACAGAGCCCCCTCCTCTAGGAACACCTCCGGGGGTTCTGCGCCGAGGCCGCCCCCTGGGCCGTGGGGCGGGCCTGGTCAGGTGGTCGCAGTGGAAGTCCTCAATCAGCGAAGGATCCAAGATGTCAGAGGCGTCCACCCACGCCCGCTCCTCGGGGCCGTACCCCTCCCAGTCCACGAGGTACTGGAGGTGCGACCGCACTCGTCTGGAGTCCAGCAGGGACCGCACCTGGTAAGCGGGCGACCCCTCGATGTCCAGAGGCGGCGGCGGGTCCCCACCGACCGCCGACTCCCCAGCGGAAGCGTGCGCAGGCTTGAGAAGAGATGCGTGGAAGGTGGGGCAGATGCGATAAGACGCCGGGAGCCGAAGTCGATACACCACTGGATTCACCTGGCGGACGATCTCGAACAGGCCGATGAAATTGAGGCTGAGTTTCCGGCAGGGCAGCTTGAGGCGGAGGTTCCGGGTGGACAACCACACCATCTGCCCGACTTGGTAGGCAGGGTGCGGACGACGATGTCGGTTGGCCTGGATCCTCTGCCTCCTCACCGCCCTCTGAAGCCGCACATGGTCCCGCTCCCACAGCCGGGACGCTGGAGGGTTCCCCCGACCAAGGGAACAGCAGGGGCTGGTACCCCAGCACACACTGAAAAGGCGTTAGGCCTGTGGATGAGTGCATGAGGGAGTTTTGGGTGTACTCGGCCCAGGGCAGGAACTCGCTCCATCTGTGCTGCTCCCTGCTGCAGTAACTCCGCAGGAAGCAGCCTATCTCCTGGTTGAGGCGCTCCACCTGACCATTAGATCGGGGATGGTGACTCGAGCTCAAGCTCACCCCTATGTCTAGTCGCGTGCACAGCGCTCTCCACACCCGAGAGGTGAACTACGGGCCCCAGTCCGACACAATGTCCTCTGGGAGACCAAAGTTCTTAAAAACATGGGCAAACATGGCATCCGCCGTTTGCATGGCAGTGGATAAACCTTTGAGGGGAACCAGCTTGCACCCCTTAGAGAAGCGGTCCACCGGCAGGTCCGTGAGGAAGTCCACGGAGAGGTGTGACCAGAGTCGTCGTGGAACCGGGAGGGATTCCAGTAGTCCCTCGGGACGCTGATGGCTAGTTCGTGCCTGGGCACAGGTGGCAGATTGTCGGACGAGTCCTCAACATCGGAGCCCAAGGAGGACCACCAGAACCGGTGGCTGACCAGCTGGGCAGATCGGCGGGTACCTGGATGTCCCAAGCTGGGTGCCTTGTGCACCCACCGCATCACCTGAGGCCGGAACTGAGAAGGGACGAAGAGTCTGTGTGTGGGACAGTCAGCGGGAGGCGGCTCCTCGGCGTGGGACCGCCGAATCTCGCCCAGAAGGTCCCACCAGATCGGGGCTAGTAGAGCGGTAGCTGGCAGGATGAGCTCGGGTTGTCCGGGGTCGCCAGCCCCCTCAGACTGCCAAAACAGAGCGTCCGCTTTGCCATTCTTGGACCCCGGGCGGTAGGATACCGTAAACTGGAAACGTGTGAAGAACAGGGCCCTCCTGGCTTGTCTGGGGTTCAGGCGCTTGGCCCCGTGCAGGTACTCCAGATTACGGTGATCCCTCAGAGCCTGGAACGGGTGACGTGCTCCCTCCAGCCAGTGGCGCCACTCTTCCAGCGCGGCCTTGATAGCCAACAACTCCTGGTTGCCCACATCGTAGTTGACCTCCGCGGTCATAAGCTTCCAGGAGTAGAAGGCGCAGGGGTGTACCTTCCCGGGGTCGCCATGTCGCTGGGAGAACACTGCTCCAAGCCCACTGCTGGAGGCGTCCACCTCTACCATGAATGGCCTGTCGGGGTCAGGGTGGCATAGGATGGGGGCCGTGGTGAAGCAGTCTTTGAGTCGCTGGAAGGCCGCCCGAGCCTGGTCCATCCAGTCTAGTTTTTTGGGCTTCCCCCTCAGGAGGGACGTCAGTGGCGCTGCCACTGAGCTATAGTTCCTAATAAACCTCCGGTAGAAGTTGGCGAAGCCCAGAAACCGCTGTAGTTCTCGAACAGTGGCTGGAGCAGGCCACTCCGTCACGGCCCGAAACTTGTTAGTGTCCATCTCAACTCCCCGGGGGGAGATTACGTACCCCAGGAAGGTCACTGTGGTCCAATGGAACTCGCACTTCTCCAGTTTCACAAATAGATGATATTGCTGCAGCCTGGCGAGCACCTCCCGGACTTGGCGTACGTGGTCCTTCATGGAGGTGGAATACACCAGAATGTCATCAATGTAAGCAATGACGCCCCTCCCCAGGAGGTCCCGGAAGTCCCCATTAATGAGTGCCTGGAAGACCGCCGGGGCATTGGTGAGGCCAAAGGGCATCACGCAGTACTCATAGTGCCCGTGCGTCATGTGGAACGCCGTCTTCCACTCATCACCCTCTCAGATACGAACCAGGTTGTAGGTGCTCCGGAGGTCGAGTTTGGTGAACACCCGGGCCCCACGCAGCTGCTCCAGTGCTGCAGGTACTAGCGGCAGGGAGTAAGGGTACCTGACGGTGATAGCGTTCAGGCCCCGGTAGTCGATGCACGGGTGGAGCCCCCCATCCTTCTTCTCAACGAAGAAGAACCCCGCGGCGGCCGGTGACGTAGACGGCCGGATGTGGCCCGCTGCCAAGGCCCCCTTGATATAGTCCTCCATAGCTTTGGACTCAGGGAGTGACAGTGGGTAAATCCGGCCCTTGGGGAGAAAAGTGTTGGGCAGCAGGTCGATGGCACAGTCCCACTCCTGATGCTCCGGCAGGTGCGACGCCCTCTCCTCACTAAACACTCTTTCAAAATCTGCATACGGCTGAGGAAGGCGTACGTGAGCCCCGATGTTTACCTCCTTGACGCTGCACGTCCCACAGGACCTGGACACTGGGTTCCTCAGGCAGTCTCTCAGGCAGGCAGGTGACCAGTGCGTCAGTTCTCCAGTGCGCCAAGAGACCTGGGGGTCGTGGCGCCTTAGCCATGGGAATCCCAGAATCACAGGGTTCGCCGGGGAGGAGGTCACGTAGAAAGTCAGCCTCTCATGATGGAAGAGGCCCACCTGGAAACCCAGCGGCTCTGTCTGGGATCGGAGGTAGCCCTCTCCAATCGGCTGACTGTCAATGGCCGTGATCCTTAAAGATGGTACACAGGGGGAGGTGGAGATGCCCAGTTCCTCCAGCAATGCCCCGTCAATAAGGTTCACGGCTGCCCCGGAGTCAGTTAACATTGGAACACGGACACAATGGTCAGAGAACAGCAGAGACACAGGAATGGTGAGACTCAGTAGTAGCGAGCAGTCACCCACCTGGGAATCGGCGGCCCTCTCCGGACAGCGGGGACTTAGATGGCCGGTGGACCCGCAGTTGTAGCACCGCCTCAGGGGTCCACGGGATCGACGTTCCTCCTCCATCAACCTAGATCTCCCCAGCTGCATGGGTTCTGGGTCCCTCTCACCCCGCCCAGGGCAGTCCATTCTGACGCGGGGACGGGCGGAGGCCATGTCGGAGGCCCCGGTCCGGCGTTGGTGGCGCAGGTTGTCGAGGCGAATCGCGGTGGCCACAAACTGGGAAAGGGACGTGGCTTCCACGTGGCATGCGAGTTCTGTCTGAAGGGCGGGGTTCAAGCCGGCGCGGAACACGGCCTAGAGCGCCGCATCGTTCCATTCAGACTGCGCCGCTAGGGTCCGGAACCGGATGGCATAATTGGCGGCGGACTCTGAACCCTGATGGATCTCCATCAGCTGGACCGATATGTCCTTCCCGCCAGCGGGATGTTCAAATACTTCACGTATCCCCTCCTCAAAGTGGGAGTAGGAAGCCCGTATCAGTGGGTCGCCGTCCCACACTGCCGAAGCCCATTCGAGGGCTTTCCCCGTAAGCAGAGACAGTAAGAACGCGCATTTAGTCCCATCCTTGCGGTACATCCCCGGCTGGTGTGAAAATAACACTTCACATTGGCGGAGAAACCTGCAACATCGATCAGCAGAACCATCGAATTTCTCCGGAAGCGCTAAACGGGGTGACTCACCGCGAGCAATGGCGTTTCCCGTGGCGCGGCAGCGGTTGCGCTGCTCAGCTGGACAGTTAGCGCTTCTAGCTGAGCCTGAAAGGCGTGGATGAGCGAATCCTGTCGCATGATGATCTCGCGCAGCTCCACTGGATCCATGGGTGGCGAGGTATTCTGTAATGGCGCGCCGCCAGCGCCGGAAGAAGCCGGATCCATTCGCGGAGCCGGCGAAAGGGAGAGAGCAGAAGAGAAAAACAGAAAAACAGTCAGAGAGTCTGCAACGGGAAAGCAGTAATCCAAATCGTCAAAACAGAAAGGGTAATCCAAAAGAATAATCCAATAACCAATCCACAGAGTGTAATAGACAATCCAAAAGAAGAAACGAAAGTCAGTCCAGGTCATACACAGAAATCCAGCCGATATATCACAGGGATAGCGCTCAGTACGTTCCATAAGAAATCAATACCTCGCGAAGAGCAGGAAGTGCGCACCCGTATTTGAGCCCTCCGAAACCGGAAGTGGCTCAAAACGTGGGCAACAGCTCCCTCTCGTGGTCGGATCTCGGGTGAGTTGTGACACTACCTCTGTTATATTATCTACATGAGCTTCAAACTAAAGACCAGAGTAAATCAACACACCAAGGTCTCACAAATAATGATTTCTTGTTTAATGATTACATCTATTAAATTCTTCATGCCTGGGCTATGAGGTAGGATGACTAGGATGACTATTTTTTTTTTTTTTTTCACAAAAAAAAATATCCAAGCTCAACCAAATCATCCAAAAACCATGTGTCAAAATGTGTTTAAGTCTGATGTGACCAATTGCAAAAGGTTTAATAATTCCATAATTCCAAAATGTATGTTTTGTGCAACAAAAAGCACACCAGAAAAGGAGATTTTTGAATGACCAAGCCAGAGCCCAGACCTCAATCACACTGCAAATATGTGGGGTGACCTGAAGTGGGCTGTGCACAGGAGATGCCCTTTATAATCGGATAAATCTAGAGTGATGTTTTTACCAGAAACGTATGTGCATACTTATGCAGCTAGATTATTGTATGTTTTTTATTTTTCCATTCTCCCTCAAAAAGTTTCTTGTTGCTTTTTCATTTCATTTTTTACATCACACAATCTGACATTTTAAGAGGGGTGTGTAGATGTATTATATCCCTTGTATATTAACGAATGTTGGGTGAAACAAAATTTTTTATATGCATAAAATTATCAAAAACAGAAACTGGTAACAGAGCTGGTCTTTTTGGACATATTGTATGTGGTAGAAAAATTGATTGATATTCTATTTGTATTACTTAAATGAACAATTAAATGAGCTAAATGGGTGGGGCTTACCACTGTTTCATTCAGCCTGTGAGCCAATAAAAAATATGTATTGAAATCAGAATGTATAAATGTACACAAATTTGTTTTCTTAACCACAGTAAGAGAGGATTTTTATATTATAGTACCCAAATCTGGTGTAGATTGTCCATTATAATTGTGACAGATTAATGGATTATTCTACTAATGTAACTTATTTAATTCTGACAGGACATGTGGAGTTGGAGAAGTACAGATATGTTTATTTTCTAGTTACACTTGTGGCCTTCCTGATGACCATCTGCTGTAACACTGTTGTCATTTTTGTGATATACATAAATGAGAGTCTTCATGAGCCCATGTACATTTTCATCACTGCATTGCTCATGAACACTTTAGGTGGATCAGCTGCTTTTTACCCCAAACTACTGAGTGATATTTTATCCAACAATCTAATTGTCTCCCTTGATGCTTGTGTATTTCAGGCATTTTTCATTTACACTTATGCCATGTCAGAGTTCATGTTGTTGTCGGCTATGGCCTATGACAGATATGTGTCTATTTGTAAACCACTACAATATGCTGCTATTATAAAAATGTCTACTGTGAAAAAGCTGATAATTTTGTGTTGCTTTGTCCCTAGTTGTGAAAATGGTATAGCTATGCTATTAATATATCAGTTTAAACTTTGCAATTTCAAATTAAATAGAATATACTGTAGCAATTTTGCAATTGCTAAACTGAGTTGTGGAGACATTTCTGCTTATAATTCTTATGGACTGTTCATTTTTGTCATCGCTGTATTTCCACAAGTGATCTTTATAATCTACTCATATATCAGGATACTTGCTGTCTGTTTAAAGAATTCAAAAGATTTCAGAAAAAAGGCTCTACAGACCTGTTTACCACATCTTTTAATTTTCACAAGTTTTGCTGTCACTTCATGCTTTGAAGTTATAAACAGTAGATTAGAAGGAAAAATGCCTCACATTATTACCATGATCATGTCAGTGGAAAATCTGGTTATTCCTCCTCTGTTAAATCCCATTATATATGGACTGAAATTGAAGGAAATTTTTAATAGGATCAAAAGAATGTTTTGTAAGAAGACTAGATTCAAATTCTAATGTTTGTTTACTTGTTTGTTTATGTTACATATAGATTTATTTTCACACACTGTAACATGTGTATGGGTGAATCAGAGGCCCATATACCTGTTATTGTCTCCTCCATATAGGAGAGAAAAGTCAGAGCAGAAAAGTTTTAAACTTGTTTGTGATAATGTTTGTACATCTAAAGCCTGGGGTACTGTACTGGTGTGTGTTCAGGTTGTTCTGATACCTGCACAAAGAGTAATACACATGACTTCAATTACTGTAATTGTACTTTATTCATTGTGGTTGTATGGTTTTGTTTTTTCCCCTGTATCAAGATGTTTCAAAACAGATAATGAAATTAATGTTCACAGATAAAAAAATATAGAGAATATAAATATAAATATAAAAATATAAAGAATAACAAATGCACTGCAATGCTACTTTGCTTAAACTCTGGTCTTAAAGCATTTCCAGTGGCACCTTTTTTAAATGACAAATCTGTCACAACCACATGACAAGCACATCTTTTTAACTCTGGCTCAAACTGAACAGTTATGGTATTTGCAAAAACACAAAAATAAACAATCATTTTGAATTACTGGACCCTCTAAATGCACTTGTTTCGTGGCTAAGGTTACTGCCGAGGTTTAGTGGACATTACACTTGCATGGCTGGTCAGTCTGTATACCTTTTGTACATTAGTTACTTTGTTACACAAGTTCGAATTTGTTCGAATTGTGTGCGGTTACGTATAAACAAAAAGGTGCATGTAATCCAGTGCTTGATACAGTGTCTTTTATATTTAAAAAAAATTCTAATGCATAAACTTGCTAAACTGTTGCTACTTTTGGTCCTTGATGGTAAAGAAACCTTCATCAGCCAGGACTTCTCCTGGTCTCACAACACTCAGCAGCTCCTGAGAAGATCCCAGCAGCGACTGCACTTTTTAAGAAGGCTGAGGAAATTTGGCATGTCAACCGAGATCCTCAGCAACTTCTACAGATGTACAGTTGAAAGTGTGATCACCAGCTCAATCACAGTGTGGCACAGAAGCTGCACTGTTCAGGACAGGAAAGCTCTCCAGAGTGTCATAAAAACTGCAGAGTTCATCTGTGCTGCGGCCTTCCCATCACCCCAGGACATTTACAACACCAGGGTCATCAGGAGGACCCATAACATCATCAGGGACAACACACGCCCACAACACAACCTCTTCACACTTCTGCCGTCTGGGAGACGCTACAGGAGTGTGAGATCATGAACAAAAAGACTCTCAAACATCTTCTATTCACAAGCCATTTGATTCCTGAACAACACTTAACACCACTACCTCACACCCCATCACCCCAACTGACTGCTGCCACACTACAAACTGAGCACTTTATTTAACTATATACTGTATATACGGTGTCTTTTTTATTATTTTTTTTTGTTGGATTTTTTTTTTATACATTTCTATTATTTATTTTTATTCTTTTTGTAAGGGAGACGTGCAAAGTAAAAATTTCATTGTATGGTCTAAATCGTGTTTTCACTGTGCATATGACAATAAATCTCTTGAATCTTGAATTATATTTTACTTTACATTATATTATAGCACCTGAGAAATAACCTTTGTAAATTGCACTGGGAAGCAGCAGGAACACTGAGAAACTAGTAGCAATGGGCAAACCAAAGCAAACCAAAGACTGAAAATTAGAACCTCTGGGGGAAAATAGAACTCTCAGAAATTAGTTAAACTGAGATGCTATAGAATACAATCGAATAAAATATAAATAATATATGAACAGAATAGAATATGCATGAAATGGTATATGAATAAAATACAATGAAATGGGAAAACAGAAATACTGAAATACATGACTACAGAAATACACAACTACAACAAATGATTGACAATATGACAATGAAAAACAGGAAGTCTTATAGTGTTGCTAATTATGGTGAAATGAGACACAAGTGAGCTTTATTGAAACATAATGTGTTGGGGCTACAAAAACGTTTGTGAAACATGAGGCATCATGAACAGACAGGTGAGATGTCTCTATGCTGATAACAGCCCTTAGGCGCCAAGGTGGAGAAGGGAGACGGAATGTTGCCCATGGTAAGGCCTTGTGCTGTAATTGCATCCTCTGTGGGGCAGAGGGTAGAGGAACATCTTTAATAGAACACGATGGCATAGCGCGTCCTCAGTAGAGGTGGGAGGCAGAAAGATGTAGTCCATAGAGCAAGGAGGCAGAGGCAGGCCCTAACTAGGCTCTAACTCCCCCCATTCTGACCATGTTCTACAGAGGGACCATCAAGAGCATGCTGAGCAGCTGCATCACTGCCTGGTTTGGGAATTGTACCGTCTCGGATCGCAAGACCCTGCAGCAGATAGTGAGAACAGCTGAGAAGAGACTCATTGGGGTCTCTCTCCCCTCCATCACAGACATTTACACCACATGCTGCATCCGCAAAGCTAACAGCATTGTTGACGAACCCACACACCCCTCACACACACTCTTCACCCTCCTGCTGTCTAGAAAGAGGCACCGAAACATTCAGACCTCACAACCAGACTGTGTAACAGTTTATTCCCTCAAGACATCAGACTCCTCTGATTCAGACTGTTCAGAACTCAAAATGCACACGCAAACATTCAATATACACTGCTCAAAAAAATTATAGGGACACTTTTTAATTAGAGTATAACATCAATTCAATTAAACACCTGGGATATTGATCTAGTCAATTAAGTAGCAGAGGGGGTTGTTAATCAGTTTCAGCTGCTTTGCTGTTAATGAAATTAACAACAGGTGCACTAGTTGGGCAACAATGAGATGACCCCCAAAATAGGAATGGTTTTACAGAGGGGCCACTGACATTTTTTTCCCTACTCATCTTTTCTGACTGTTTTTCCACTAGTTTTGCATTTGGCTAGTGTCAGTGTCACTACTGGTAGCATGAGGCGATAGCTGGACCCTACATAGGTTTCACAGGCAGTCCAACTCCTCCAGGATGGCACAATCATACATGCCATTGCCAGAAGGTTTGTTGTGTCTTCCAGCACAGTCTCAAGAGCATGAAGGAGATTCCAGGAGACAGGCAGTTGCTCTAGGAGAACTAGACAGGACTGTAGAAGGTCCTTAATCCATCAGCAGGACCGGTATGTGCTCCTTTCTGCACTGCCAGAGCCCTACAAAATGACCTTCAGTAGGCCACTGGTGTGAATGTCTCTAACCAAACAATCAGAAACAGACTTCATGAGGGTGGCTTGAGGGCCTAACATCCTCTAGTGGGCCTTGTGCTCACTGCCCACCACCATGGAGCTTGATTAGCATTTGCCATTGAACACCAAAATTGGCAGGTCCACCACTGGCGCCCTGTGCTTTTCACAGATGAGAGCAGGTTCACTCTGAGCACATGTGACATATGTGAAAGGGTTTGGAGATGCTGTGTAGAGCATTATGCTGCCTGAAACATCGTTCAGCATGACCAGTTTGGTGGTGGGTCAATGATGGTCTGTGAAGGCATATCAATGGAGGGACGCACAAACCTCTACAGGCTAGACAATGGCACCCTTACTGCCACATTAGGTATTGGGATGAAATCCTTGGACCGATTGTCAGACCCTATGCTGGTGCAGTGGGTACTGGGTTCCTCTTGGTGCACGACAATGCCTGGCCTCATGTGGTGAGAGTATGCAGGCAGTTCCTGGAGGATGAAGGAATTAATACCATTGAATGGTCCCCATGCTCGCCTGACCTAAATCCATTAGAACACTTCTGGGACATTATGTTTTGGTCCATGCAATGCCATGAAGTTGCACCTCAGGCTGTCCAGGAGCTCACTCATGCCCTGGCCCAGATCAGGGAGGAAATACCCCAGGACACCATCTGTCGTCTCATTAGAAGCATGCCCCGATGTTGTCAGGCATGCATACAAGCACGTGGGGGCCATACAAACTAATGAGTACCATTTTGAGTTGTTGCAATGAAATTTCAGCAAAATGGTCTAGCCTTATGCTTCATTTTCTCACTTTGATTTTCAGGGTGTCTTTGAATTCAGCCCACTGTAGGTTGATCATTTTAATTTCCATCAAAAGATGTGGCATCCTTTCGTTCCTAACACATTACCCAGTCCATATCAGTATAGATATCCAGCATATTTTCCCCCATTGAGATCTGATGTGTTTTCAGTGTTTCTTTAAGTTTTTTGAGCAGTATACATCCATGTCTATAGCACCACCCATATTAAAAATGTTTACATGCTGTTTTTCACATTCACTCAACTGCTGTTTTTGCACACATTTCAAAAACTGCCACCAACTGCTGCTATTACATAAGCATATACGTTTACAAGAACTCTCTGTTTACAGTTCTCTTTTTTGCATATTGTACTATATAACATATTAACCAGAATATATACTGGTTAGTGCTATTTTGTGTATGTGTCCTGCACTGTTTTGACACTGTTTGCACTGTCTTTTTGTATTGCACTGTTTGCACAAGGTTGCAAGCTTCTTGACTTGACTAAACCTCTCTAAAAGAAAAACCAACATACAAGAGGACAAAGTAGTTGGAAAAGTGCTTTTTTATTAATACTTTTTAAATGTGAGGTGAGATGAAGGTGGATAAGGAGGCAATGAAGAGTGCTGTCTTTGGCAGCATACTCTGTGGAATTGGTTTTCAGACAGGGCTGAGCAGCAACAAGCTTCACAAGGCAGAGTAGGCTCGGGGAGTGTTGTCTTCACTGACTGTAGCAGTATTTGTAAAGCAAAAAGGAAGCATTTATAAGTTAATGATGCTGATGTATCTAGCTTACTTGATTCACTGGGAGTGAGAAATCTTTGCCACCATTCTGAGTGGCTGTCTGCCTTGAGTGCTTCTGCCTCCCCTCCTGACAGCCATGGGCTCTCCTGCTCTCCTTTCAAGCACCCAGGGGGTAACTGTATGAGGAGGGTTAGGGTTATTCTGAAACTAGGTATATAACGCTCAAGTAAGGGAGAAGTGGGCAGAGTCAGCCGAGCTATAACATAATATAATACAAAATTATATATGATGAACGATGGTGCAGAGCTGCTGGATAATGTTTACGGCATTTGGCAGACACCCTTTTCCAGAGCGACTTACACATTATCTGATTTTATACAACGGAGCAATTGAGGGTTAAGGGTCTTGCTCAGAGGCCCAGCAGTAACAGCAAGGAGTGCCTGGGATGCAAACTCGCAACCTTCTGATTAGTAGTCAGAAGGCTAACATCTTACCCACTAAGCTACCACAGCCCCAATGCAGCAGCAGAGCTACTGACCTTCAGTTGCAAGTACAATTACATTCTTAGACAACCACACAGCATATAAACAGAATGCTTTTACATTCATTAATGGATTTGCTTTAATGACATCACTCACACTCCATGTTATTTCACTTTCATGTTAAATTACATAAAACTGTTAATGATGGGTGTTTGGATGTGATAAATGTTTGGATATTTCTCTCAGGTTCTTCCTGTTCAAATAATGTTCTATAGTCTATAATATAGTCGGCTTCTACTTGGGCCAAGGGTAGCTCCCCAAACTGACAGCACCAGTGGCCGCCTACCAGAGTCCCAAGAACAAATAAGAGGTTCTGGGTTTGGTGCTTGGCTGGCTATTATCATGGCTGTGTGCACCATGGCTCACCCTACTATACTACCTACCAGGATGCCCATTTACCCTCCGGTCATGCCCCACAGATCACAGAGTTGGATTATCTCGCTCACTAAGGAGGAGGTCTCTGAATATTTCTGAAACATGTGTAATATATCTTACTATATTAAATGGGGGCTAATATCTTCAGAACAATGTAAACACAGTGATTAACTGAATATAACAAATAATGTTTGATTACCTGCTTTGTTTTACACTGTACATAATTTTTTAAAAACACACACACACACACCCATACCACAACATACAAACTACTCATCAACAGTAAGAATTGGAAGACCAGATTGGAATTCACAATGATATACAGAACTAAGTAACAAAATGTTCTGGAACCAAGATTAACCTTTACCAAAGTGATGGAAAGGCCAGTGTGTGGACAAAGAAAGGATCTGCTCATGAAGAAAAAACAATGTGGGCTTTATAAATAATTGGAGTAGTTTTGAGGGCAAGGCTGGCCTGTTAGGTTCGGGAAAGTGGTGCTCTCATTTCTTGCAACATTGCACATAGTCTCAGGCCTAGTTAATTAGTGACAATCCAGAGCCTGGGCCAGGAAGCAGACAAGCTGGCTAATCCCACCTTCTGCTAGCTGCAATGTGTCAAGATATTAGACCTTTTATACATTAGATCTCATACATTTAAAGCACTTACTGCTAATGAAATTATTAATGATTCGGAATTTAATGTTCTGTGTTGAACAGAAACATGTATTAAACCAAAGAAAATGTAGAATAAATTGAAGCTTGTCCTAACCCTAGATATATTTACATACATCAGCCACACCTAACAGGCTGGGGAAGAGGTGTCGCAGATATTTATGATGGTAATCTAGGTGCTACACAAAAATCTAGACATAAATTCAACACACTTGAAGTTGAACATATGTAGCCACCGGCATCTTGCACACTTTGCACAAAGTCAGGAATTGTGTAGGATCAGTCAGGTGTATGATTAACCAATTACAACAAGTAGGTGCTAATGATCATCAGGGGCATTGGTGGCTCAGTGGTAGGTTTCTCGCCCATCATGCGGAAGGCCCGGGTTTGATTCCCAGCCAATGCCTCAACCCCAGCCACTGGATGCAGTGCCGGTCCCAAGCCTGGAAAAATGGGATGGTTGCGTCAGGAAGGGCATCCAGCGTAAAACATTTGCCAAGTTGTTGTGTGGACCAGTTGGTCCGCTGTGGCGACCCCGAACAGGGAGCAGCCGAACGGTGCTAATGATCATCAGTTTCATGTGTAGGTTGAAACACAGTCATTAAGTGAAACAGAAACAGCTGTGTAGGAGCTTAAACCTGTTTGAGGAACAAACAAACTCTCTACTAGGGTGAGGTTGTGGAGGGTCACAGGTCATACACCATGGTCAGACTGAGCACAACAACAAACCACAAGGTAGTTCTACTGCATCAGCAAGAGCGTATAGAAACTGAGGTTCAGAAAAATGGCAGCAGGTCTCTGGACTGATGAGTCACAGTGTGAAATATTTGGCTTCCCCGAAGGACTGTTGAGTGGTACAATAATGAGTATCTGCAGGCAACAGACTTGATTTCTCTTCTGATCATTTACTTTCCATTTTGTTAATTGATCAAAATAAACTATTAACACTTCTATATTTAAAGCATTCTTACTTTACAGCATTTTTTCACACTTGCCTAAAACTTTTGAATTCTTCTGTGAATTTCTGGATTTCATTTTAAACCTAGTTGTTTATTTAGACAAAGCATTAATTGTTGGAGACTTTAATATTCATTTTGATAATTCAAAACTGTAGCAAAATTAACTATGAATAAAACCACTGCAGAAAAATGCAATCCCATCATTATACTGCAGAAATTACTTCATGAATTTTTTCACTAACAAAATTTAAATAGAAAGATTTAAAACCTGACAGTTTGATAGCTAATCCTGTAGACAATATTACTATATAAGATCAGCACTTAGAATGTTTCACTTCCCTTTGAGAGCGTTTGATTTAATTTCACTAATTTCTTCTTCAAAAATCAACTTGTGTCCTAGATCCCTAACCTACATGTTTCTTCAAACAGATAATACCATTAGCAACTGATTCTCTTCCAATAATTTTAACTTCTACTTTTAGAGCTGGCTATATACCTAAATTTATGTCACTTGCTGGTGTTACCTGATCTTAGTACAGCTTTTAACACCATTGACCACACTATTCTACTTGATAGGATAGAAAATATTGTTGGTGTTAAAGGAACAGCCCTCTCCAGGCTCAGGTCTTATTTGACTTATTGTTATCAGTGTGCAGAGCTAAATAGAGATATATTACAATTATGCTACAATTATTTGTAAACATGGTATTAGCTTCCACTGTTATGCCGATAACACACAGCTACAGGTGCATCTCAGTAAATTAGAATGTTGTGGAAAAACTAAAACATCTTTGGCAATGAATGTTTATGGCTTACCCTCCTTGTGAAGGGTGTCAATGATTGTCTTCTGGACAACTGTCAGATCAGCAGTCTTCCCCATGATTGTGTAGCCTGGTGAACCAAACTGAGAGACCATTTTGAAGGCTCAGGAAACCTTTGCAGTTGTTTTGAGTTGATTAGCTAATTGGCATGTCACCATATTCTAATTTGTTGAGAGAGTGAATTGGTGGGTTTTTGTTAAATGTGAGCCAAAATCATCACAATAAAAGAACCAAAGACTTAAACTACTTCAGTCTGTGTGCATTGAATTTATTTAATACACGAGTTTCACAATTTGAGTTGAATTACTGAAATAAATTAACTTTTCCACGACATTCTAATTTATTGAGATGCACCTGTATATGTTTCAGCTAAGTCAGATGAGAGACACCAGCTTATTAAGATTAAACAATGTGTAAAGGACATTAGACAGTGGATGGTCACTAACTTCCTCCTGCTTAACTCTGACAGACAGAGGTGCTTGTACTAGGACCACATGCAGCTAGAAGTAAGCTTTCTGATTACAGAGGAACTGTGGATGGTCTTTCTGTTTCATCTCGTCCAGCAGTAAAAGATCTTGGTGTGATTGACTTTGGTCTTTCGTTTGAAGCTCATGTAGATTATATCACTAGGGTAGCCTTCTTCACATCTCAGAAATATTACTAAGATAAGAAATATGATGTCACTACATGATGCTATAAAAAGGGCTTCTTCCATTGTCCAGGCTGAAAACACTTGTTTAGTCAAGCTTGTTTAGTCAAGCTTTGGTTTTGAGGATCTGGAGGGTTCATGAGCATCGATTGTTCTTGTGAACTGGGATGTTTGGATGGTATCATTTTAACAGTAGAATGTGTGTGTGTGTGTAATTTATACTGATGTTTCTGATGAAAAGGTGAGCAGTTTCCCTGCATTTCCTGATTCACCTGTGCAGGTATTAGTGCATGGCAACACAGTCCACAGTCTTCACTGATGACATTGTGAGTGTTTCTTTCTCAGAGCTCATCATGTCCTGGTGTATTGTCCGTCTGAAGTCTCAGCTCATCCTCTGTGATTCTCCCATCAGCATTCTGATCTTGGCTGGTGAACATCTCACTGATGATTACATCAGCATCCATTGTAGGGTGAAGACGACCTTTGCTCATTGACACTTGCAGCCTGATGAACGCTGCAAACTGAAGGGGGACTGTGTATAATTATTGTGTAATATTATAACAATATTATTAAGTATTGACTCCTCTCTTTGATATTATTGATATAAACATGATATACAAATAACTACAATGTGCTTAATTTCTTAATTGGTTTTACATTATTACTCTACACATGGCATAATACTGAATGACTAAAAGATCTATATAGTTTGCAAAATCATTTACAAATAAAAATGTGAAGTTATTTCTGATGCAACCAGTAGCATAGGTAAACAGGTAAGAACTCCTGGACTTATTTTGATTACTTCTTGGTCTTAATGATGCTGTTGTTTAGATACAGTTTAACCCTAGAAATCTTGTAAACCCTTTTAATAAAATGTTCTGTATTAATGCAAAAATATGACCTGAATCTGATAAAAACTTCATCTAAGTATTAAAACTAAAGGCAGAAACAATCCTGCACAACGTGTTTGAAGAATTACGGCTTACAAAACTCATTCTTCATTCCTCCTTACAAAACTCTTTCATCTCAGGGATGATGGTGGGCTTCCTTGCATGGATTTTTAGGTCATTCTACCATATTTCTACTGGGTCAAAATGTTAAACTGTTTCTGCTTTAACCATTTCTTCACAGATCCATCAATAGTGACAAGCTGTTCTGGACCCAAGACAGTAAAGTGGACCTAAACCATGATACTGCCATCCCCAAGCTTCATGACTAGGATGAGGTACTTATTGTATTTGCAATGCACTGTTTGGTTTTTGCGAAATGTAATGCTTTTTATTTCAACAGATAGGTAGCAGTGTTCTTTTTTTTGGTAGAGTAGTGACTTCTTCTTTGATATACTGTGATAGTACACAGTAATTGTTCAGTGCTGGCTGATGGAGTCATGAAGCCTGACATTATCAATGTCAGTTGTCTGTAGGTCCTTACTTTACAGGGCTTATTTTCTCCCTCTAAAAACACCATGGATTTCTGAAGGCCAAACACTTTTTTTGTAAACAATTGTTCAAAACACAATTGTTTTGTAAATTGTTTTGTACCCTTTTCTAGCCCAGTGACTATTGATGAGCCTTTTTCTAAAATCCTCAGGAATTTCCTCAGATCAAGGCATGGTACAGTTCCATAAACCTGTGTGATGAAGACCAGACTTTGAAACTGAAAACCCAAGTTTATCTTCTTGAACCATGTGATGGCCTGCTACACTAAGGTCTGTTTGTCATCCCTATGATTAAAATACCTGACGTTAATTACAGGTACCTCTTTAAAATAATGCATACCCCTAGAAATTCATGCTTTTTATAAAAAAACAATATTAAACGTTGAATCATTTTAAAAAACTATAAGTATAGGGTTAGTTCTATTTAACTAGTTTAAGGACTAAGATCTGATCACATTTCAGGTCAAATTGATGCAGAAATACAGAAAATTGTAAAGGGTTCACAAACTTTCTAGCAGCACTGTATGTTCTAAAAAAATGAGTTTCTAATAAAAACAGAGTAATAGACTAACAAAAAAAAAAACAAAATAACAATAAAATGCTACACCTCCTCAAGTGGAACTTCTCCATCTTGGTTTAGGTCCATGTAGCTAAATAGGGGATCAGGAGTCTCCTCCAGCCAGACAAACAGGAAGCCCTTAGGAACACCTTTTCGCAAATCCAGCAACTCCAGTTCAAAAATTAACACTGCATCTGCTGGAACTAGAGAACCTACAACACATATGAAACAAACTGTAATTAAAGGGGCGATTTAAGACTATTTCTTCATGATTGTAACATTGTTTCAATGTTTACTGATGATGTTTTGACTTTATTTTGTCACTGTATTTAATGATAAATAATTTAACCTTCATTTTGTCCATGTCCAAAGTGTGGAGGCACGATCACTTCCCTCTTCTCTCCAACACACATGTCCTTTAACCCTTGATCCAGCCCCTCAATGACCTCTGCTTGACCCAATGTCGCCTGTGCAGGTCTGCCCAAGTCAGTACTGTTGAGAGTATTAACACTGCTGTTATTACAAAATATTTCAATGCTGTTTTTAACATCATGTCTTAACCAGTCATCAACACATGCCAAATCTAAATGTCACTATGTGAGTACTATAAGTGTAAACATTGCTGCGTGTGTGTGTGTGTGTGTGTGTGTGTGTGTGTCTCAAGTCAAGTCAAGAAGCTTTTATTGTCATTCCAATCACATATATCTGGCGCAGTACATAGTGAAATGAGACAACGTTTCTCCAGGACCCTGGTGCTACATTAAAAACAACAAACAACATGTAATTACAAAACCGAAACAACACAGAGCTAGGACAGAAATTTGTTCTAACTACATAAAGTGCAAAGTGTGCAGACAGGTGCAAACAGTGCAAAGACAAGTACAAACACAAGACAGGACACAGAACATGTGCAATGTTGGCAGAATGTGATGTGCATTACATATATGTATGTAATGCATAGCAGCATGACCATTTGTGTGCAAGATATGATAGCAGCAGTTTAAAAATAGTGCAAATAATTGATCGTTCACAGCGGTTGAGGTAGTGCAAATAGGAGCTATATTATATTAAGAGTCCGCTCATATAGGTGGGTGTGTGTGTGAGAGAGAGAGCTGGTAGTTCAGTTCTAGGTGTTAAGAAGCCTGATGGCTTGTGGAAAGAAACCGTTACATAGTCTGGTTGTGAGGGCCCGAATGCTTCGGTACCTCTTTCCAGACGGAAAGAGGGTGAAAAGTGTGTGTGAGGGGTCGTCCACAATGCTGTTTGCTTTGCAGATGCAGCGTGTGGTGTACATGTCCGTGATAGAGGGGAGAGAGACTCCAATGATCTTCTCAGCTGTCCTCACTATCTGCTGCAGGGTCTTGCAATCTGAGATGGTGCAATTCCCAAACCAGGCAGTGATGCAGCTGCTCAGGACACGATGGTATATCTGTAGAACATGGTCAGGATGGGGGGAGGTAGATGGGCTTTCCTCAGTCTCTGCAGGAAGTAGAGGTGCTACTGGGCTTTCTTGGTGATGGAGGTGGTGTTGAGTGACCAGGTGAAGTTCTCCGCTAGATGCACACCAAGGAATTTGGTGCTCTTGACGATCTCCACAGCGGATCCGTCGATGAAGTGGAGAATGGTCACTCTGTGCTCTCCTAAAGTCAACAACCATCTCTTTTGTCTTGTCAACATTCAAGGACAGGCTGTTGGCTTTACACCATTGCAACTCCTCTCTGTTCGCTGACGAGACCCACCACGGTCGTGTCATCGGCAAACTTGACGATGTGGTTCGAACTGTGCATTGCTGCACAGTCGTGAGTCAGCAAAGTGAACAGCAGTGGGCTAAGCACACAGCCCTGAGGGGCTCCAGTGCTCAGTGTGGTTGTGCTGGAGAAGCTGTTTCCGATTCTGACTGACTGAGGTCTCCCTGTCAGGAGGTCCAGGATCCAGTTGCAGAGGGAGGTGTTCAGGCCCAGCAGGCTCAGTTTCTCAATCAGGTGCTGAGGGATGATTGTGTTGAATGCTGAACTAAAGTCTATGAACAGCATTCGTACATAAGTGTCCTTATTGTCCAGGTGTGTGAGGGACAGATGGAGGGTTGTAGTGATGGCATCGTCTGTGGAGCGATTCAGACGATACGCAAACTGTAAGGGGTCTAGTGAGGGCGGTAGCTGGCTCTTGATGTGCCTCATGATGAGCCTCTCAAAGTATTTCATCACGATGGGTGTGAGTGCAACGGGACATCATTGAGGCATGAAGCTGTAGACTTCTTCGGCATGGGGACGGTGGTCGTTGTCTTGAGGCATGTAGGAACAACGGCGCTGCTCAGGAAAATGTTGATGTCAGTGAAGACATCCGCTAACTGTTCTGCACATTCCCTGAGCACTCTGCCAGGAATGTTGTCTGGTCCAGCAGACTTTGCAGAACTCTGCATAGAGTTCTCTTCACGTTAGCCGTGGAAAGACAGAGCACCTGGTTGTTGTTACGAGGGATGGTCTTCCTCGCTGCTACGTTGTTCTGTGCCTCGAACCGAGCGTAGAAGTCATTCAGCACATCTGAGAGGGAGGTGTCACTGTCACAGGCAGATGGTGTGGTCTTGTAGTTTGTGTTCGCCTGTATGCCCTGCCACATGCGCCGGGAGTCTCTGCTATCTTGAAAGTGGCTGTGGATTCTCTGAGCATGCGTGCGCTTCGCCTCTTTGATGGCTCAAGACAGTTTGACCCTTGCTGTTCTTAAGGCCTCTTTATCCCCAGCTCTGAAGGCGGAGTCTCTCAACTTCAGGAGAGCACGCACTTCTGCAGTCATCCACGGTTTCTGGTTGGAGCGTGTGGTGATGGTCTTGGAGACTGTCATCTCATCGATGCACTTGCCGATGTAGCAGATCACTGATGTCGTGTACTCCTCCAAGTTGATGGAGTCGCCATTGGTTGCAGCCTCCCTGAACAAATTCCAGGCAGTGCACTCAAAACAGTCCTGAAGAGCAGAGATGGCTCCTGCTGGCCAGGTTTTAACCTGTTTCAGAACTGGTTTAGAGCGTCTGACGAGCGGTCTGTATGCTGGAATCAACATAACAGAGATGTGGTCTGAGTAGCCGAGGTGGGGGCGGGGCTCCGCACGATATGCGCCGGGAATGTTTGTATAAACAAGATCCAGCGTGTTCATGCCTCTCGTAGCAAAGTCGACATGTTGATGGAATTTAGGGAGAACAGACTTGAGATTTGCATGATTGAAATCTCCGGCGATAATAAACAATCCGTCGGGGTGAGCATTCTGCAGCTCGTTAATAGCTCCGTAAAGCTCACACAGAGCCTCTTTAGCATTAGCGCTGGGGGAATTGTACACTCTGAAAATGAAAGCGGTGGTGAATTCCTGTGGTAAATAAAAAGGCCTGCATCTAACACTCACAAATTCCACTATCGATGAACAGTAACTAGAGACAAGCACAGAGTTCTTGCACCATTCTGTATTGATGTAAACACACACACCGCCACCGCGAGTCTTACCGCACAGAGCTGCATTTCTGTCAGCACAAAACACGAGTAGCCCGTCTAGCTGAACGGCGGCATCCGGAACTCTGTCGCTGAGACACGTCTCCGTAAAAACAAAAACGCAGCAGTCTCTGTACTCACGCTGTGTAGTTCGCTGGAGTCGGCTGTAGTCCAGTTTATTATCCAGGGAGCAGACGTTTGACAGAATGATGGACGGGAGAGCCGGCCGGCTAGGGTTTGTTTTTAACCTAGCACGAACACCTGCCTGTTTTCCGCGCTTCCGCTTCCTCGAGCACCACTTGCGACGTCCTCTCTCCCAGCCACCAGCATCATGCAACGCCGAGGTCTGAAGGCCTGGTCTTCGCAGCAAGCCGAGGTCACTGAGTTTTTTGAGTACATCATCATGCAGGTTGGTAATTGCATGATTTCTGTACCGTATGAGAGTCGTATGCATAAACACCACTGTCTACGGTGTCCATGCACTTTGGCATTTGGGCTATAACACAGAAATAGCACCATTTGGATCTGGAGTGGCCGCTGCGCGCTACTGCCGCGCTGCCATGATGTTAGGTGTGTGTGTGTGTGTGCATATGTAAGATTTGAAAGGAGAGGGGGTTTGGTGGTGTGAAGTGTTTCTTGTGCACTTACGATGAGTAAAGTCGGGTTCCGTCCAGCAGCGAGCAGTTGTAGTGGTAAGTGACAAGGTCATTAGCAGCAGTGGTGCTGTTACATTGCAGGGGTTTGTGGGTAATCTGAATGTCCACTGAGTCTTTTGGATTGTGGAAGTCAATGATGTGGAGGTCAAAGATCAACACTGCTGAACCAGGAATAAGGCCGCCTAAGAACAAAGCGTGCACACACACACACACAATGAAGAATTCAGGTATTTGTGTGTGTGTGTGAGTGTGTGTGGGTGGGTGTGTGAGTGTGGGGTGGGTGTCTCACCTGTCCCATTCTCTCCGTAGGCAAGGTGTGGAGGAACGATGATGTGTCTCTTCTCTCCCACACAGACACCTTGCAAGGCTTTATCTACTCCAGCAATCACGTGACCCAAGCCCACAAACGTATTGTATGTACCTTTGTGCTGGTAGCTGTTTTTGTGTTAGATGGGGTGGGGTAAGGGGGCAACAAGAAGCACAATAGTATTCATCCAGAAACATTGATAATGTCACACACATCCTACTAAAAGGCTCTTTGTGGACCCAACCTGAACTGTGGGTTTTACAAACCAGCTACATAAAATCTAAACTCTACATTGCACTTACACCCACGCCACACTTAAACACACACTACACATAACCCCACACCAGAATAACACCCACAATGCACTAAATCCCAAACTGCACTGAAACACACAAGATACTCAAACCTACAATGCACTAAATCACACACTGCACCAAACCATAACATTGCCCTACACTGCAGTAGCTCATTGGTTAAGACCACTGATCAGAAAGGGGTGAGTTCAAATCCCAATGCCACTGTTGGGTCTTTAAGCAAGGCCTTAACCCTCAACTGCTCAGTTGTATAAATAGGATAAATGTAAGTTGCTCTGGGGAAAGTAAGGGTATCTGACAAAAAACATAAATGTAAATGTAAACCCACAAACTGCACTAAACCTAAATCTGCACACTGCACTGTATTCTACAACATATTAAACTCCACACTGCACTTAACATATGTGAATATATTATGACATTACAGACATTACCTATCTGGCTGTGGAATTTTGTACCCTTTTCTAGCCCGGGGAGCACTGTTTAGCCTTCTTTTTAAGTTCTCAGGAATCTTCTCTGATCAAACTTGTGTGATGAAGACCAGGCTCTGTTAATAAAGTTGATCTACTTGAAACTTTGGAGAACCTGCTAAACTCATTCCTGTTTGTCATTCCTCTGATTAAAAGATCTGACTTTAATTACCTCTTTAAAATAACTGTCATACTTCTTCTGGCAAAGATATTACATTTCAGATCAATGTTAAATGTAAAAACAAGGATTTGCATAATTTGTTCAATATGTTCTATTTATCTAGCTGTAGGGCTAAGATCTGATCACATTTTAGGCCAAATTGATGCAGAAATGCAGAAAATTGTAAAAGGTTTCCAAACTTTCTAGCAGCCCTGTATGTTCTCAAAAAAAGAACTATGGGGTCCTAATAATCTGATGATGGATTACTCACCTGGAGTCAAACAGAGTTCCATCTTGGAAAGTTCCATTGTAGTGATAACGTATGAAGTCTCCCTTCTGTGATTTTCTTCTGCATGGCTGTGGAATATGGAGAACCTCCACTTCAACATCATCCTTCACATTAAACACATCAATGAGCAGAACATCAAACACCACTGTCGCATGAGCTGGCACCTTCACACCTAAACACCAAACACACACACACACACACACACACACACACCTATTACTATCAAATGCCATTATCACATAAACCAACATCTTCACACCTGAACAAAAAACCTGAAAACCTGAGTGCAAAAAAAAAAACATCTATCTAAACCTGGATGCAGGAATATTGCTGCAACAATGGAGAATTGTGCAATTAATGTGTGTGGGCTTTATTGAAATGACTTTCCAACAGTTTAGTAAAGTGAGAAAGGCAAACATATCTAAAGCACTATTAAGAATAAATGCAAAGATTACAGAATCGCCAAAGCATTCAGCCAGTTAGCACAGTATCAGAATCAGTATCAAGACTGTGTAACAATGTGTGTTACTTAATGGGTATGACAGACTGCATAAGACTCCAGTCATTCTAGCCTGTACATATGGGATGATCAAAAATTGCTTTCAGATACTTTCAGAAAATAGTTCAACACAGAGAACTTGACAAATTATCATCAACACCACTAATGTTATCCAATTCCACCAAAATGTTAGATTTCTGCAAATAGCCCTAGAGAGCTCATAATACAGTTATTTCAGACTACTTCCATAGATATTAAGTTTTACTGTGGTAAGGCTCCCATTAGACAATGGTGATTCTCTGTCTTTCTGTCAAGCTAAATGTCCCACTCCCAAGCTCCCAAAGTTCTGAATTCTCAGCGTGACCACTTCTAACTATTTCTTCATTGCTCTATCAAAATACATGTTCCTTTAGTGTTTCTTGATTGCTATATGTGCCTTATATTGACATGTCTTTATCCACATATGTCAGCAATGATAAATATATAAATAAAGAAGACCCAAAAATGCATCCAAATTGTATTATTAATTAATTTTTTTAATTTTCCAAAAAAGTGGTGGCGCTTACAGACACAGTGGCTCCTATCTGTCCTGGAAGTACAGTGTTTGTCTTCATGCAAGTCTTCATGTTTATGTACATGTTCATCGGGTCCATATCAAGGCGTATATACAACCATGAGTCTCTGCTATACATCAGCAGAACCAAAAATTTCCATTGAACTCAACCGACTAGCGTGCTATAGAGCGGACAGAGCCTTGGTTGAGGGCAACAACACATGCGGTGGTAGGGTTTGTGATGTGTGGTGTCTTGATGCTGTGGTCATGTGCAGATACTGTTAACCCCTGGTAGAGTTCATGAGCGTGAAGTGCCAACCTTTCTATCTACCGAGGGAATTTTCTACCCTATTGTTGAATCCTACCATGCCATTAGTGAACAACAGTAAGCCCATCCAGATGGATTTCTCATCATGGCTGGGTAAGGGTTAGTGTCCCCACTTTGGCTTCTCTGACACTGTTACACAAACCATTTCAGAGGCAGGTACAAGTGTAGACAGAAGCTGCCTCCTCATCTGACCAAGATGGTGGCATGTGCACAACGCGAGGCTCAGCGTCTCCCCAGATTTCACGATTTAGTAGTTATTTCTCTACTAGCTTTAAGTTTATTCACTCAGAATAGCCTTACATACATCTCATTCAGCCTACAAGCATTGTTGGACATCGATCAACTCCTTTGGGAATTCGCCAAAACACCGTGGATCTCTGCTCCAGCTCACCGAGCAGAGAGAGTGCAGCGCCGTCACTAAGAGCGTAAACAAAGATGGGGGAAGCACATCGGCGTTAGAGCAAAGTTAGCTCCCAAGCACCTTTCTTGCAAATGTATGATCTCTGGTGAATAAAATGGATGAACTGTGACTTGAACTGTTAACTGTGATAACAGTTAAATGAATCAAGGAATGTTATGTCATGATTTTTATGGAAACATGGTTTAACAACAACATTCCCAGCAGCACCACTGAGCTAGAGGGACACAGTGTTTTCAGGGCAGTCAGATAGGCAGTGGACTCTGGTAAGCGCAAGGGTGGAGGTCTGTGCATTTATGCTAACAAATCATGGTGCACAGACTCGACTGTATTTGAAAGTCATTGCTCAGCTCATCTGGAGTATTTGATGATTAAATGCAGACCCTTTTATTGAACAAGAGAATTCTTAGCCATTGTTGTGACTGCCGCATACACCCCTCCGGCTGCTATTGAAGAACTGCATGCAGCTATCAGCAAGCAACAGGCCACACATCCATGTGGAGCTATTATTGTCAGGGACTTCAACCACTCCAACTTAAGATCTGTACTTCCCAAATTTCATCAGCATGTTTCCTGCACTACTAGAGGGGATAACACACTGAACCATGTTTACACTAACATTGCTGGGTCAGTCTGATCACCTCTCTTTGTTCATGTTACCCAAATATGCACCACTCATCAAACGTGTGAAACCATCAGTGAAGACGGTGAAGGTATGGCCAGAGAGGGGCATTTCCTCACTATAGTAACAGCTACAAGACACTGACTGGAGCATGTTTGCCTCACAGACCACCTCAGGCGCACAGACAGACATCAACTTCTATACATCATCTGTACTGGACCATATCAACACATGTATTAGGACCTCTGCTTTTCTCAATATACATGCTTCCCTTAGGCAACATTATTAGGAGGCATGGGATTAGTTTCCATTGTTACGCTGACGATACACAGTTATATATCTCATCAAAACCAGATGAAATATCTAAACTGTCTAGATTAACAGAGTGCGTTAAAGATATTAAAGACTGGATGACTGATAATTTTCTATTACTAAATCCTGATAAGACGGAGATATTACTGATTGGTCCAAAAACCAGTACACAGAAGCTCTCAAAATTCAACCTGTACTTAGAAGGATGTTCTATTACTACTAGCTCTACAGTGAAAGACCTGGGCGTAATATTAGACAGCAGTTTGTCCTTTGAAAAACATATTTCCGACATTACAAAAATAGCCTTCTTCCACCTCAGAAATATCGCCAAGCTTAGGAACATTTTATCTGTATCTAATGCAGAAAAGCTAGTTCACGCATTCATGACCTCCAGACTGGACTATTGTAATGCGTTATTTGGTGGTTGTCCTGCATCTTCAATAAACAAGCTACAGTTAGTCCAGAATGCAGCTGCTAGAGTCCTTACCAGGTCAAGAAAGTATGACCATATAACCCCAATATTATCATCCCTGCACTGGCTACCTGTTAAATTTAGAATTGATTATAAACTAGCACTTCTTACATACAAGACTCTAAATGGTTTAGCTCCCACGTATCTAGCCAGTCTTCTAACACATTACAATCCATCACGCTCCTTAAGATCTCGAAACTCCGGACTTCTGGTAGTTCCCAGAATATCAAAGTCTACAAAAGGGGGTAGAGCTTTTTCATATTTAGCTCCTAAACTTTGGAACAGTCTTCGGGGCTCAGACACAGTCTCCCAGTTCAAACGTAGACTAAAGACATATCTCTTTAGCCAGGCATACACCTAATAAATCCCATAACCTTGTACTCCAATACATCCGATTAGATGCACATCATCATCTAATGCCTCCTAATATTATGAATAGCAGCTACGCTAATCCCTTTCCATTTGTTTCCCTTCTTCTACCCACCCCCGAGTCACACAGAGATTGTGCCAGCTCCGGTGGCATCCAGAGATGGACCAGCTCCAGCCGGGTTCTGCTTTCTGAGGACTGGAGTAATCAAAGCAGCACTGCCAACCCTATGTGGACATTTTACACATAACATTCTACACATGCTGTATCTGCATCACACAACTAATGCAGAAAGGACATTGTTCATATCACACTCTCCGTGTGTCACCCAGATGAGGATGGGTTCCCTTTTGAGTCTGGTTCCTCTCAAGGTTTCTTCCTAATACCATCTGAGGGAGTTTTTCCTTGCCACAGTCGCCTGAGTCACCTCAGGCTCGCTCACTAGGGAAAACTTTGTCTAACATCTAGGACTGTTTGTTTGTATGTTTATTGTTTTTATGTTCTGTAAAGCTGCTTTGAGACAATGCTCTTTGTTAAAAGCGCTATACAAATAAAATTGAATTGAATTGAATTGAATGTATTGACAACTTCACCACTGTCAAACACTTTCCTATTCAGAATGGATGAACTCTGAGGTCCACCTCTTGTTGAAAGCAAAAGATGCTGCTTTTAAATCTGCTGATGCAGATTACAGCAGAGCCAGGGCCAACCTAAAAAGGGGCATTAAGAAAGCCAAGCATGCACATAAACTACGCATCAAGGAGCACTTCTACCTCAGACGCATGTGGAAAGGCATCCAGACCATCACTGACCACAAACCTTCAATATAGTCTCTACCAACCAGCAATGCCATCCTCCCAGACGAGCTCAGCCACTTCTTTGCTTGCGTCAACAAAGGCATCACACACCACACCAGAAATGCTGACTCCTCCACGGTTGTTCATCCAATATCACTCTCCACAACAGAGGTTCACTCAGCACTGAGCAGAGTAGATCCACGTAAGTCCTGATGGCATACCCGGATGTGTGCTCAGGATTTGTGCTGACCAACTGGCACAAGTCTTCACTGACATTTTCAACCTGTCACTGGCCCTGGCCTCATGTTCCCACATATCTGAAGACTACAACTATTATACTAGTGCCCAAGCATTCTTCTGCAGAGTGTCTGAATGATTTCTGCCCTGTTGCACTCACCCCCATTGTTATGAAGTGCTTTGAGAAGCTGTTTCTAAGTCACCTCATAGCGAGTCTCCCACCTACACTGGACTCACACCAGTTTGCCTACTGTCCGAATAGGTCAACAGAGGATGCCATTTCCACTGCTATTCATTTAGCTCTCACCCACCTGGACAATAACAATGCATACATCCAGATGTTACATATAAAAAAGTAGGAGACGGCATCTAAACCAGTCAAACAAGTGAAGAAAGAAACCGCATCAGCCACTCATGGTGGGGTTAGCATATCGGCCTTGACAAGTTTATTGGAAGGGCTGCTATCTCTGCTGAACTGAAAACCGCTTTAACATCTTTAGAGAAAAAGTTGATCTTGTCCAAGCTGCGGTGTTGGACCATGGCCCATGAATAACATCTGTGGAATATAATGCAGACCTCTTCAACAAGCGAATTCAACTGTTGGAAGCCGTATGTGCCGAGCTAACTGAGAAGTATGCTAAGCTGAAGGCCAAAACAACTGATATGGAGAGCCGAAGTCAGTGTAACAATATTAGGATTATTGGTTTACCGGACACCACGGAGGGCCCTCGCCCCATTGTGTTCTTTTTGGAGATGCTGTTGGAAATTATGGGCAAATGGATTTTATCGTCTGCCCCGGAACTCGACAGGGCGCATCAAGCTCTTGTCGCTAAGCTGAAGCAAGGAGGGAAGCCGAGAGCAGTAATAGTTTGTTATCATTGGTACCAGATTAAGGAGGCGGTGATGCGAGATTCCTGTAAGAAAAAAGAACCATTGCAGTATCAAGGCAAGCTGATCACTATTTATGATGACTACAGTCCAGAGGTCCTGGAGCAGCACGCTCAATATTCATGCGGTAATGGAACAGCTTTACAATCAGGGATTTAAGCCATCTCTTCTTTTCCCCACAAGATTGAGGATTACGACCAGTGAAGGTGAACAAAAGACAGCGGATGAGGCTAAGTCTTTCTTAACAGCTCATCACAAAGACCCATAGAAGTTAATGGTGGTTGCTTGGTAGGTCTGACCTGTGGAGTTCTACAAGACAGGCATACTTAACACTTTTTGGCTCTCTGAAGTTTCAAGGTTGATTTACCGTTCACTTGTATAGTTTTGAGTCAAGCGCACATTTCTATGCTCTTATTGACTTAGTGCTGTTGGATTTGATCTGATCTCTCCCGTTGACCAAGATATGCTATACGCTCTTTATCGTATGTATTTTTGTTCTTTCTTCCATATTAGAATTACTGTTTTTGTCTCAGGGAAGGCTCTCAAGGAAAGCTCTTGTTTCTCTGTGCATTTTCATGTATTATAGTTTTCCCTTTGATTATTTTATCGGTAAAATGCTTACCATGATTTACAGATCATTATACCATTACTCATACGTTAAACCTACTAATGAGTGTTTCGTATTTCATACTGAGGATATTTTACCTTAGGGGACTGAGAGTGTATAAGGTAAGGAGAAATAAGGAAGTGGGTAATATACTTAGTTGTCGTTTTGGGGGTTTGGTTGCTGTTGTGGTGGCTCCTGAGGGGTGGGTTGGAGATTTTTACAGGGTGGCATTATGCTGACTTTATGTCTTCTGATTTTGGTGTTCCTTTGTTGTTTTTTGGTTTCTTTTTTGTAATTTCTTGTATTCCCGATTTCACAATCCTCTGATGGTTATCTCAATGGGTAGAGATTCATCCAGTGAAGAGAAAAAGAGTTCTTGCTCATCTCCGACAGCTGAAAGCAAAGGTTGTCTTTTTGCAAGAAACCCATTTACCCATTATGTCCAATAAGAATGGTCATTATATAATTGTTTCAGGTACTTTATGCAATGAGAATATAATTTTAGCTAATTTTTTGCCCCTAATTTAGATGACGTCAGTTCCTTCAAACTCTCTCTTTTTCCTGATCTAAATTCACTCTCTCTTATACTCTGGGGAGACTTTAATTGCTGACTTGACCCAGTGTTGGACCGCTCGTCATCTAAGCAATGCGCCCCAGTCAAATCCTCTATTTACCTACATAGTTTCTTTTCTGAATATAGCCTATCAGATGTATGGCTGTTTTTGAACCCCCAAAAAAGGGAATTTTCTTTTTTTTCTTCAAATTTTCATCATTCTTACTCTCTGATTGATTATTTTATCTTGGGTAAAGCTCTAATTACTAGAGTTCAATCCTGCATATATCAAAGTATTTTATCATATTGGATCAGGCTCCTCTTATCCTTGACTTGACTTTTTCAAACTTGCCTTAACTTAGGAGAAACTAGCACTTCAATAATTCACTCTTGGCAGATGACAATTTTACTTCCTTTGCTGACGACCAGATTTCGGAAGGATCCTCTCCCACCCACACATATTCAATGGATTAGAGAAATGACTTCTTGTCTCTACCTTGAATAGATTAGATACTCATTAAGAGGATCGGTGGAAAAGTTCTTTAAGATGTAGCACCCTTTCGTTGATTATTTTGACCATTTTAGATCATTATTATTGATCCACCCCTTTTTATTTATTTATTTTATTTAGTTATTATTATAATTTTTTTCAAATTATTTATTTTAATTTAATTTAATTTTTTTTAAAACAACACCTGTAATTCTTATTGGACTTAATGGACAGCATGAACGCTACTCTAAGGTTTTGTTGGTTGGGGGTATATGTATGTATATGTATATTGAAAATTCAATAAAATTATTAAAACCAAAAGTGCTATCTGTGTTCAACCAAAGTTTTTTTTGGCACAATATTATTTGAAGAAGCCTCCATCATTGAACTCACACTACCAAACCTTACATCAAGGTGTGACAGTGAGTGTGTGTTTGTACATACCGTATCCTTTTTCCCCGTAGGCTAAAAACGGTGG
>JAUCMX010000024.1:70800-110800 GCA_033459395.1 Hemibagrus guttatus | reverse complement strand
AAGCGCGTGACAGAGCTTAAGTGTACGCTGCTGATTGTGTCTCGCTCTGCCCCGCGTATTTAGCAGCAAGTTCGGGCTTTAGGACCCAGAGCGGCCGCGCCACTGTACCCCAAAAACCATTAAAATTCCTTCTTTTCTAAGTTTTCCACTCCCACATACACACGCAAACACTCAGGCCAAATAAAGCTACGTGCCGATAGACATGTCGCCGCTCTCGCGCAGTGGTTAACAGGGAGCACGAGCTGGTTTCACGGATACAAAGGCGGGACTGAATATGGCCTGTGTGTGTGTGTTCGTGCTTCTGCTCGTGCCCGCGGTTCGATGTCAGTATGAGCACTACAGCCCGGAGGATTTCCCGCACACGGATCTGATGCCACTGGACTCGGCGTACGGTTTCGCGCTGGAACGCTACGGCGTGCGGGACTGGGCGGAGAGCGCGCGTTACCTGGAGCTCAGCCTGCGCCTCCACAGACTACTGAGGGAGAGCGAGGGGAGCTGTAACCGCGCGTGCACCCGGGACAACCTGCAAGACCCCGACATGGGCACGAGCCTGAGAATCATTAAACACATCCTCACGCGCGCGGCGTGTGTGAAAAGGTGTAAAGCGGAAATGCCTGTGTTTTCTAAAAAATACCCGAAATCCGAAACTCTGGAGGCTTTTGCCACGAGGACGCCGTACCGATATTTACAATTCGCTTATTATCAGGTAACATGCACTTCACAAACGTAACCCAGGCGGAAGTGACGTTAAACAAGGAGGGTGGCTGTTGTTATTATTCGTTGAATATTTGATTGTGCACAATATAAATTTTCCAAGCGTTAAACACACACATCATAATGAAAGTACGCGCGCCTGTAGTCCCAGTGAGATTATTCTAAATTAGCGTTCGCTCCACTCTCCTGCCCCCTATCCCAAATCCCGCGCCACCGTGGAGAGGAAGAGTAACGTCTCAAATCCCGCGGAGCGCACTCTGTAGGGCGGGAGTGAGTGATGTGTTTTAATGCCACGTCCACATATACACCTCCATTAACACACGTGCACGCACACAGAACTACCCCTTGTGCAGAAGTATCACCTCAGTGTGAGGCTGATTCATTCATTCTTGAATACAAAGCTTCTATTCAGTTATGGAGAGTAAAAGGAAGTGAAAGACTGATGGAGAAACTGCAGTATGATAGAGAAACTGCATATAATTTTAGAGCAGGGATGTAAATCTCTCAGCCTCATATGGAGTAATTGCAAATTGTATTTGCAATTATGTTTTCAATTTGTTGACGCATACATTGCAAAAATTGTTTTTGTTTAATGATCATACAATGTCTGCCAAATTTCAAAAGTAAAGTCCATTTACAATTGTGTTTCTCATGTCTTAGGAGTTATGACCCTAAGTAACAATAGCAACAATTGGTGTTTAAATTAAAATAAAATTATTAACTAGTTACTTGTGCACTCCTGTACATTTTGTGTATTATTTTGTTATCTAGAATATTAATTTAATTTATACATTGTATAGAGAGTGAAATGGGACAATGGGGAAATTTTTAAAATGTTTAAAAATTGATATATTGAAGGAAATAAAACATCTTAATTATGTTGCTTTTTAACTTCTGTGTATTCAAATCTGAGTTTATGACTTGAGTCCAGTTTAGAAATCTTTGTGGACATACAGTAATCTCTGGGGAATTTAACTTTTTGTGGCTTTGTGTTTTACATTTTCTCCATTTCTATTACTTCTATGATCTTAAGTATGTAGCACTGGGTCGCATAACCTTTACTGCTGTTTTTTGCTGAAGAGAGGAGAAGAAAATGGACAAGTGCAAAAACCAAAAAAAAAAAGTCTAAGAATAAACAGATCAGGAATAGTTGTCACCTGTGAACAATTTTGATGTTAGATGAAAAATATGTTGACAAATTTTAGTTAGGCAAATTGGGGATTAAAGGACTTGATTCAGTTTTTTTTATTTATTTATTATAGAGCTTTTAACAAGGACATTGTAAGAAAGCATCTTTACAGAAATCTGTTAAAAAAAAAAAAAAAAAAAAAAATTTAATGATCCCTTCTGAGCAAGCCAGAGGCAATGGTGGTGAGGAAAAACTCCCTTAGATGACAAGACCCATTCTAATCTGGGTGATCCTTGATACTGTGATTTACAAATTAACTTCTATAGCTTTCTACTATGTCAGTCATGTATAGCTAATTGTGGTCAGGAACTGGCGCATGAGCATCATTTAGTGTTTTAACTTTATATAATTTATATACTGCTTTAACCTAATCTAGCCATGGGAGGGCACAGTCCAGTGACTTCTGTGCCGGTCCCAAGCCCGGATAAATAGAGAGGGTTGCGTCAGGAAGGGCATCCGGCGTAAAATTTAACCATGCGAATCGTCAGTACAAATTTCATACCGGATCGGTCGAGGCCCGGGTTAAAAAACCCCCCAGGGGGCCTACAGGGCGCTGGTGGAAATTGGGCTACTGTTGGTCGAAGAAGTAGAGGAGGGAGGAGAGTGCACAGACAGAGAGAGAAGAGGAAAGGTAAGAGTGTAGGACTGAGAATAGGAACTCTGAATGTTGGTACTATGACAGGGAAAGGTAGAGAGCTGGCTGATATGATGGAGAGAAGGAAGGTGGATATACTGTGTGTACAGGAGACCAGGTGGAAGGGTAGCAAGGCTCGTAGTATAGGAGCAGGATTCAAGCTGTTTTATTATGGTGTGGATAGTAAGAGAAATGGGGTAGGTGTGGTCCTGAAGGAGGAGTTTGTGAGGAATGTTCTGGAAGTTAGAGATTGAAGGGGTGATGTTGAATGTTGTTAATGGTTATGCCCCACAGGTAGGTTGTGAGTTAGGAGGAGAAAGAGAGATTCTGGAGTGAATTAGATGAGGTGATGGAGAGTATTCCCACGGGTGAGAGAGTGGTGATAGGAGCGGATTTTAATGGACATGTTGGTGAGGGGAACACAGGTGATGAGGAGGTGATGGGCAAGTTTGGAGTTAAGGAAAGGAACCTTGAAGGACAGATGGTAGTGGACTTTGCTAAGAGGATGGACATGGCTGTGGTTAACACTTATTTTCAGAAGAGGGAGGAGCATAGAGTGACTTACAAGAGTGGAGGTAGGAGCACACAGGTAGACTACATCCTATGTAGAAGAGGCAATCTGAAAGAGATTAGTGACTGTAAAGTGGTAGTGGGAGAGAGTGTAGCCAGACAGCATAGGATGGTGGTGTGTAGTATGACTTTGTTGGTCTGTAAGACGCAGAGGTCCAAAGATAGAGAAGAAAACCAAGTGGTGGAAGCTGAAAAAGGAGGAATGTTGTGAGGAATTTAGACAGAAGTTGAGGCAGGCTCTGGGTGGTCAGGTAGTGCTGCCAGATGACTGGGAAACTACAGCAGAAGTAATCAGGGAGACAGTGAGAAAGGTGCTGGGTGTGTCATCTGGAAGGAGGAAAGAAGATAAGGAGACTTGGTGGTGGAATGAGGAAGTTCAGGATAGTATCCAGAGGAAGAGGTTAGCCAAGAAGAAGTGGGACATGGACAGGACTGAAGAGAATAGACTGGAATACAAGGAGTTACAGCGCAGAGTGAAGAGGGAGGTGTCTAAGGCCAAGCAGAAGGCATATGACGAGTTGTACACTAGGTTAGACACTAGAGAAGGAGAGAAGGACTTGTACAGGTTAGCTAGGCAGAGGGATCGAGATGGGAAGGATGTGCAGCAAGTTAGAGTTATTAAGGATAGAGATGGAAGGGTGCTCACAAGTGAGGAGAGTGTACAGAGGAGATGGAAGGAGTACTTTGAGGAGCTGATGAATGAGGAAAATGAGAGGGGGGAAAAAAGAGTAGAAGGGGTGAACTCCGTGGAACAGAAAGTAGATAAGATTAGAAAGGATGAAGTCAGGAAGGCTTTGAAGAGGATGAAAAGTGGGAAGGCAGTTGGTCCTGACGACATCCCGGTGGAGGTCTGGAAGTGTCTGGGAGAGGCAGCAGTGGAATTGTTAACTAGTTTGTTCAACAGGGTTTTAGAGAGTGAGAGGATGCCTGAGGAATGGAGAAGTGTGTTAATGCCAATCTTTAAGAATAAGGGTGACGTGCAGAGTTGCAGCAACTATAGGGGGATAAAGTTGATGAGCCATACAATGAAGCTATGGGAAAGAGTAGTGGAAGCTAGGTTAAGGAAGGTAGTGGAAATTTGTGAGCAGCAGTATGGCTTCATGCCCAGAAAGAGCACAACAGATGCAATTTTTGCTCTGAGGATTTTGGTGGAGAAGTATAGGGATGGTCAGAGGGAGTTGCACTGTGTTTGTAGACTTGGAGAAAGCGTATGACAGGGTGCCAAGAGAAGAGCTGTGGTACTGTATGAGGAAGTCAGGAGTAGCAGAGAAGTATGTCAGAGTGGTGCAGGACATGTATGAGAGGAGCAGGACAGTGGTGAGGTGTGCTGTAGGTCAGACAGAGGAGTTCAATGTGGAGGTGGGACTGCATCAGGGATCGGCTCTGAGCCCCTTCCTGTTTGCTATAGTGATGGACCAGTTGTCAGAGGAGGTCAGACAGGAGTCTTCTTGGACGATGATGTTTGCAGATGACCTTGTGATCTGTAGTGAGAGCAGGGAGCAGGTGGAGGAAAACCTGGAGAGGTGGAGGTTTGTGCTGGAGAGAAGAGGAATGAAAGTCAGTGGTAGTAAGACTGAGTACATGTGTGTGAATGAAAGGGAGGGAAGTGGAACAGTAAGGTTATAGGGTGAAGAAGGTACAGGAGTTTAAGTACTTGGGGTCAACAGTCCAGAGTAATGGAGAGTGTGGGAAAGAGGTAAAGAAGTGAGTGCAGGCAGGTTGGAATGGGTGGAGAAAGGTGTGGGGAGTTCTGTGTGATAGGAAAATATCAGTGAGAATCAAGGGGAAGGTGTACAGGACAGTGGTGAGACCGGCCATGCTGTATGGTTTAGAGACAGTGTCACTGAGGAAGAGACAGGAGTCAGAGCTAGAGTTAGCAGAGCTGAAGATGTTGAGGTTCTCATTGGGAGTGACAAGATTGGACAGGATTAGGAACGAGTACATCAGTGGGACAGCTCATGTTGGACGTTTGGGGGACAAAGTTAGGGAGGCCAGATTAAGATGGTTTGGACATGTTCAGAGGAGGGAGAGTGAGTATATTGGTAGGAGAATGTTGGACATGGAGCTGCCAGGCAGGAGGCAAAGAAGAAGGCCAAAGAGGAGGTATATGGATGGAATTAATGAGGATATGAAGCTAGTGGGTGCAAGTGTTGAGGATGCAGAAGATAGGGATAGGTGGAGAGAGATGATTCGCTGTGGCGACCCCTGATGGGAAAAGCCGAACGAAGAAGAAGATACTGCTTTAACCTAGCGAATTCAACAGACTTTTGTAAGTCTCTCTGGATATGACTATCAATGAATACAGCGATACTGGTTCACTAGTTTGCGGACTAAGAATACCATCAGCCTAAAACTCTGTTGGGAAGAAATACAGCAAGAAGAGCACACAGACATCATTTTAAAATAAAACCAGTGCCAGTTTAAGTATTTCAGGAAGTGGTAGGTCTTCACGTGTCATTCAAAGACGTCTGTGTGAGATGCTGAGATCTGAGCAGAAACAGTGGCATCTGAGGGAGAAGATGAGTTGAATGTCAGCCTTTTGGGACACCAGTGGAGAGTCAAGGGTTAGGGAGCAGATGTTGATCCCCACCATACCAGTTATTACCAATTGTTAAATAAATGTGAATTGAAATAATCTTAGGTCACCAGAAGTTTGCTTAGGTGTAGCACAGGAACATTCAGTGCTTTATAGGTAAACTGTAGAATTTTACAATCAGTGCCGGTGATTCACTGCCAGTGCAGATTTCAGTGAGTGTCGGTGTATTGTGGATAAGAAACTTGTACTCTAGCTTCTGGACTAACTGGAGCTTGTTTATGCTCCTACTGGAACACCCAGACAGTAAGAGAGTGCAATAATCCAACCTAGAGTTTAAAAAAAAAAAAAAAAAAAAAAAAAAAAGCATAGCCTAGTTTTTCTGCATCATGTAGTCACATATTTTTTTATTTTAGCAATATTTCTGAGATAAAAGAAGGCTACCCTAATGATATTATCTACATGAGCTTTAAATGAACGACTAGAGTCAATATTCACAGCAAGGTCCTAGTACGAAAATTTCTGTTTACAGTGTGGTTTGTGTTTAAATGTTGCAAGTGATGCTGATCAAAACAAGCTTATTTTTCACAATTCTTTACAGTTCAGCGGAAATATTTTTCCATCAGTACATTTGACTGTAAATGATTAAAAAATAAACATTTTACTTTCCATTAATTTTGATCAGGTCTTAAAGTCTGATTTTTAAAAACCCTGTGGAAATCTTGAATAATATTTTATATAACAACATTTCAGTCATTACAAGTCTCTGAATGAGTTTACTATACAAATATTATTTTATTTATTGATGGGAATGGAATGTTGGTAGGCTTGAAGAATTAAGAGTTAGTTAGTTACAGTTAAAGTCATACTTAAAATATATTTACATTGCTGGCATTTGGCAGAAGCCCTTATCTAGAGTGACATACAAAAGTGCTTTGAATTCTTTGTCAATGAAAACATTAACGTTGGTTCAGTAAGTCACAGATTTAGGATTTAGTATTAGCCTAAAAACTGTATTGAGAGGAACATATGGTGGTGTGAAAGTGTTGGCCCCCTTCCTGATTTCTTTTTTTTTTGCATGTTTGTCACACTTTAATGTTTCAGATAATCAAACACATTTAAATATTAGTCAAAGATAACACAAGTAAACACATCATGCAGTTTTTAAATGAAGGTTTTTATTAAGGGAAAACAAAATCCAAAACTACATAGGATGTGTTGGAAGTTTTTGTTTTTTTTCAACAACATACAATAATACATAAAATGATGGATGAAGACCTACCTCTTCCTGCACTGAAACTAGCTATTATTTTCCCTGTTTGTTTTAAGACGGTATGTAATTCCTCTGGTGACCTGTCTGTTCAGTTCTTTTTTTATTATTATTATTATTATTATTATTATTATTATTATTATTATTATTATTATTATTATTATTAACATTTACATTTCTGGCATTTGGCAGACGCTCTTATACAGAGCGACGTACAAAAGTGCTTTAATTCTCTATCAATGAATACATTAACATTGGTTCAATAGGACACAGACTTGGGATACCATTAGCCTAAAAACTGAGTTGTAGACTTATTTTTTTTTAATAGATACAGCATAATACATAAACAGGAAAAATAAGAGCTAGTTTAAGTGTTTCAGGAAGAGGTAGGTCTTCAGTTGCCGTTTGAAGACGGTCAGTGACTTGGCTGTACGGACATCTAGGGCAAGTTCATTCCACCACCTCGGTGTCAGAACATAGAGTCTAAATGTATTCCTACCTCTTACCCTGAATACTGGTGGACCAGTTGAGCAGTGCTACTGGATCTGAGGGAGCGAGGTGCATTGTGAGGATTAAGAAGAGCTAATAAAATGGAGCTGCTCCATTCTTGGCTTTGTAGGGAAGCATCAGTGTTTTTGAATCTGATGCAGCTACAGGAAGCCAGTGGAGGAGCAGCAGTGGGGTGGTGTGGGAGAACTTAGGCAGGTGGAAGACGCAAAGCTGCATTTTGGATCATTTTCAGAGGACAAATTGTGTTCAGAGGTAGACCTGCCAGTAGAGAGCCATAGTAGTCCAGTCTCGAAATGAGATTTAAAAAAATATCACTTTTTTTTTTTCCCATTCTGATCTTTTATGTGAACATTAACTGATGTTACTGACCCATATCTAATAAGATTCTCTGTCTAAACCTGTAAGACTGCAATTTCTAAAAAATCTTATTTCTTTCTTTATCGTTAGATCACACTGCCGGTAGGTTCTTGATTTTGATTGTTTAGAAGGTGTTGATTATTTTTCTGCTCTGAGAGTACTGCAGCTAAAAATTGCAGATTTATAGTAATTGCCTTGTTATACGACATTATTTTATAGTACTGGGTTATTCACAGTACTGGGATTTGTACAGGGCACTCTCCACATAAATAGATTTTAAAAAAACGTGTATTAACGTAATTTGTCTTTATTAATAAAATGTAGTGAATTTTTCTGTTTATTTAGCATTTATGGAAGGAGTCTTCAGTGAGGCAGTATTAAACTAACTATAAGTAATTTTGCCTATAAGTAAACTTTGCTGTCATTTTTTTTATCTTCTAAATGGACTCCACTGATCTTGATTTGTATGTGTGTTTGTAGATGAATAATCTGGAAAAAGCTGTATCAGCAGCACACACTTATCTCCAGCGTAACCCGGGAGACCCGCTAATTTCCAAAAACATGAACTTTTACAAAAGTCTGTTTGATATTGAGGAGTATTTACTGGACCAGGAGGAGAAAAAACATGAGGTCACACACACACACACACACACACATATATATATATATATATATATATATATATATATATATATATATATATATATATATATATATATATATATATATATATATATATATATATATATATATATAACAAAAAAAATAAAGAAGGGTAACAGAAAGAAAATGCAACAACTGCTATCTTAAAATAACTAATGAAACTAAATACACTGCATCTCTCTCTCTCTGGGGGCATATATATGTATCCGTGTGTGTGTGAATGGTAACTGTGCTCCTCTAATTTCTGTCTCTGTCTCTTTCTTCTATCTTTGTCTTCTCATTCCATTCTGTGTGTGTTAGACACTCTTCCTGAAGGCGGTACTGCTGTATAATACAGGAGACTTTAGCAGGTCGGTGAAGATGATGGAGGAGGTGTGTGAGGAGTATTTGCGTGTGTACGATGAGTGTGTTTCAGCATGTGAGGGATCATATGAGGTGCCAGAGGTTAAAGACTTTTACTACACACTCGCAGGTAAGTGATGCGCGCGCACACACACACACAAACTGATGGGGTGTGGTTGCACTGAGGGGGTGTGGGTGTAGTGAAGAGCAGGTTCCATGTTTGGAGGGGGATTTTTTTTTTAGCAGTTCCAATGCTGCAGGCATTTACTGAACAAAAACCATGCATAGTGTTAGCATCTCACTCTCTTACTCTCTGTCTGTTTTTCTCTATCCCTCCCTGACTTTCTCTCTGCAGGGTTGTTTATGGAGGTAATGCAGTGTAAAGTGAAGTGTGAAGTGGATTTAACTCCCAATGTTGGTGGATTTTTTGTGGAAAAATTTGTTGCCACCATTTACCACTACATGCAGTTTGCATATTATAAATGTAAGTAACACACACACACTCTCTCTCTCTCTCTGTCACTCACATAAATCATTAGAGACACATTAACATGCACATCAATTTAATTTAATTCATTTGTATAGCGCCTTTTACAATGGATATTGTCTCAAAGCAGCTTTACAAAAATAGAGAAACAGAAAGAGGGGAAAAAAAGAATCATTAAATTATTAAACTATTTTATCCCTATTTATCTCTAATGAGCAAGCCTGCAGTGACGGTGGCAAGGAAAAACTGTGATATGAGGAAGAAATCTTGAGAGGATCCAGACTCAGAAGGGAACCCATCCTCATTTGGGTGACACTAGACAGTAAATAATGTAAATGTAAATAGTGTCCTTTCTACAACAGCAACCAAAGTCCCATGAGGAACTATTAGGTCAATGTAGTTTCTGAGTTCATTATAGACATTAATTCCTTGCTGACGGATGTAATAGCAGATCTGTGTTATAGTCCCAAAGTGGCTCTATCCATGGCTGTCTCCTGGTCACAGGCTTTCCACACAGATCCATCCACAGCATCAGTGAGCACCACCAAGCGACGAGACTCCGACCAGGGGTAGAGCCAGTGGTCACACTGGAAACTGAACACTGGGAGCTCGGGAGTGGGACGTATAGCTCGACAGAGAGAGAAAGATATTACATATGATTGTGATCATGTGATGTTTAAAGACAATGTAGATTATGTGTAAAGTGCAGGCAGGGACTCTGGCAGAACTAGCTGACAGCATAACTGAAAGGGAGAGTCAGAAGGTCACAGACATGAAGGCTTCCCAGGACATAAAGCATCCAACCACTTCAGTCAGTGACCTGAGAGACTTGCGAGAGTGGTGAGGAGACAGCATCCAAACATCCCAGTACACCAAACACTCTATGCCCATGAAACTTCCAGATCTGCTCCTTTACCTAAGAAAAGCTATACATTTGAAGGCTTGACTAAACAAATGTGTCTTCAGCCTAGACTTAAACCTTGAGACTCTGTCTGAATTCCGAACACTAACTGGAAGGCTATTCCATAACTGTGGAGCTTTGTATGAAAAAGCTCCACCCCCTGCTGTAGCCTCTGCTACTTGAGGTACTACCAAATAACCTGCACCCTTTGATCTGAGTAGGCGTGGCAGATCATAAATAACCAAAAGGTCTCTCGGGTACTGTGGCGCGAGACCATTTAGTGCTTTATAGGTCAGTAACAGTATTTTATAATCAATGCGAAATTTGACTGGGAGCCAGTGTAGTGTGGCTAAGATAGGAGTGATGTGTTCATCTCTTCTGGTTCTAGTTAGGACTCTAGCTGCTGTGTTCTGGACTAACTGGAGCTTGTTCATGCTCCTACTGGAACATCCAGACAGTAAGGCATTACAATAATCCAACCTAGAGGTAACAAAAGCATGAACTAGTTTTTCTGCATCATGAAGTGACATCATATTTCCTATCTTAGCAATATTTCTAAGACGGAAGAAGGTATACTCTAGTGATATTATCTACATGAGCTTCAAACGAAAGACAAGTCAATAATCACACCAAGATCTTTTACTGCTGGACGAGATGAAACAAAGACCATCCACAGGACCATACACATCCTCTGTAATCAGAAAGCTTACTTCTAGCTGCATGTGGTCCTAATAAAAGCACCTGTGTCTTGTCAGTGTTAAGTAGGAGGAAGTTAGTAAGCATCCACTGTCTCTTAAGAATGTATAAAGGACATTAATCTTAATTAGCTGGTGTCTCTCATCTGACTTAGCTGAAACATACAGCTGTGTGTCATCCGCATAACAGTGGAAGCTAATACCATGTTTACTAATAATTAATAATTGCACCAAGGGGTAGCATGTGTATGTATGTATGTATGTATGTATGTATGTATGTATGTATATATGTTTGTGTGTGTGTGTGTGTGTGTATGTATGTATGTGTATACACTTGTATTATATTATATATAAAAACGAGAAAAGCAGTGGGCTTAAGACAGAACCTTGTGGAACACCAAACATAACCTTAGTATGCATAGAGAAGTCACTATTTAGATCTACAAACTGATAACGATCCGATAAGACCTGAGCCAGGAGAGAGCTGTTCCTTTAACACCAACATCATGTTCTAACCTATCAAGTAGAATAGCATGGTCAGTGGTGTCAAAAGCTGCACTGAGATCGAGTAACACCAGTATGGAGACAGAACCCTGATCAGAAGCCAGTAACAGGTCATTTACCACTTTAACCAGTGCTGTCTCTGTGCTATGATGAGCCCTAAATCCTGACTGATACATTTCATGACTGTTATTCCTATGTAGATATGAACATAACTGCTATGCTACAGCCTTTTCTAGGATCTTGGAAATAAAGGGCAGGTTTGATATTGGCCTATAGTTGGACAGTAGACAGGGGTCAAGGTCAGGTTTTTTAATCAGGGGTTTGATAACTGCTAGCTTAAATGACTTCAGCACATAGCCAGTTTATAATTTTTAGAAGAGGTTCAGTAGCTACTGGTAATATCTGTTTAAGGAAATATGTGGGTAGAGGATCTAGAATGCAGGTTGAAAGTTTTGAAGATGAAATTAGTGACACTAGATCAGGCTCTTGAAGGGGAGTAAAGCATGATAAGCCCTGATCAGAAATAGTTATATTATCTAAAGGATTACTTATCGAATAATTTGGTTTTAAATTAAGTCTGAATTTTTTGCCTGATGTTATCAATCTTTCCATTGAAAAAAATCATGACGTCATTGCTGCTGAATAGAGGTGTGCGCTTTTCTACAGTGGTTTTACTCCTAGTTAGTTTTGCTACAGTACTAAATAAAAATTTAGGATTGTTTTTGTTATCTTCGATTAGGGCAGAGAGGTACGCTGATCTAGCAGTACTACGAGGAAAGCTCAGAAGGCTTTCCTTCCACACTAACTGAAATACTGCCAATTTAGTTTGACACCATTTACATTCTAGTTTCCTAGCTGATTGTTTTAAAGCTTGTGTGTGGTCATTGTACCAGGGTGCTAGTTTCTTCCCTTTAATTATTTTCCTTTTGAATGGAGCTACATTTGTCTAGCATGTTGCGAAACACCGACTCCAGGTAATCAGTCGCCTGATCAAGTTCTGTGGGGTCAGACGGTGAACCAATCATGCGTGACAATTCTGGGAGACTATTGGTAAATCTCTCTGCAGTAGCAGACGTAAATGTACGCCTAATACGGAGACGTGGCAAATTGCACAGCTCTTGTCTAAGACGCATTTTAAATAAAAGAAGATTGTGATCTGAGATCACGCTTCCGACTGTGGAAGAGTGACTTTTTTCTATATTTAAGCCAAATGTTCGAATAAGATCCAGAGTGTGACCTCCATTATGAGTGAGTCATAACATTTTGACTAATACCTACTGAATCTAAGATGGATACAACTGCTGTTCTTAGAGGGTCTTCTGACTTATCAAAATGAATGTTGAAGTCTCCTACAGTCTAAAGAAACAACAAGGTTTGAAATGAAATCTGCAAATTCAGTGAGGAACTCAGAATATGGCCCTGGAACACTGTAAATAACTATTAGTGGAATCAACTCTGTGAACTTATTGTTTGTGGCTACGTAAGTTAACTTCAAATGTGTTAAATTGATGTCTGGGTTTTTGTGTTGCGCCTAGCTTATCATCATGAATAACTGTGACACCTCCTCCCCTGCCTGTTAGACGTGGTTGATGTATATAACTATAACCAGGCAGACAAGCTTCATTTAATGCTGCGTACTCGTTTGCTTTAATCCATATTTCTGTTAAACACAGAACACTAAACTCCTGATCAGTAATCAGTTCATTAATAAGTGCTTTAGATGAGAATCACACACCATTACACGTTTACAGCCCCTTCCACCCCAAAACACACCATTACACTGCCACCATTCTCTCTCTTTCTCTCTCTCGCTCATTTGCTCACTTACACACACAAACCTTTACAAACAGCAGTGTGATGTGACTTTGTTTGCATTTTAAATCATGGCTAAAGCTTCAACAGCTCAAGCATTAACAAACTATTGTTTGTGTGTGTGTTTTACAGTGAATGATGCAATTAAGGCTGCTCAGTGTGCACTTAGTTACCTGCTCTTTGATCCTGATGATCAGATCATGCAGCAAAATGTTGCATATTACAGATTTCACAAAAAGCAGTGGGGTTTGAAAGAGGAGGAGTTTACACCCCGCCCAGTGAGTAGACACACACATACACCAACATATTATACCCTGAACATTATCTGTAATCAGCTATCGCCATCTACCCCTTCTGCATGCATGAGCTCATAAATACCCATTACTGGCTGGGAACTTTTCTGTTGTGCCACACAGGAGAATGTTTTCAAGAAAATTATTAGTTTTGTGACCTCTGTGGGTTTGTGTATATGATGCATTTTTTTTGTGTGTGTGTTTGCAGGAAGCTCTTCATTACTTTAATCAGACAATGAAGCAAAAAGATTTGCTGGAATTTGCACGCAACTATTTACGGATAGATGATGAGGTACCTTGTGTGTGTGCATGTGTGTCTCCAGTTCTCAAGTGAAACATTTTAAATCTAATTTTTTTATATTGCTGAATTTGGAATTGCTCTCTGTACATTTTGTTAGTTAAAAATAAAGTTGCACTGTTTAAACACAGATTCCAGAGCAGCAGAACTGATTTTACTGTCAGAAAACATTCATTGAAGTACTCCCTACCTGTGTATGTGTAGGATATTGTAAGTCCAGAGGAATCCCCTACTCTTTCTTCTCCTGATGAAGAGTTTGATGGAGCTGGTGATTATGAAGAGTCGTTCCTTGCAGAGTGGTGGCAGGAACCCAAAACTAAAGGAGACACTGGAGAAGCAGAATGAAACACACATGGTCTGCATCAACATCAGTGGTGTGTGTATGTGATGAAATACTGACTTTTGAAGACAGGAATTATTCCTTCTTCTCTTGTGAAAACACACATTGGTGAAGCACTATCAGGACTGGCAGAGAGCCATTGGTGACCCACCACCACTGTTGTTGTTGTTGTTGTTGTTATTATTATTATTGTATAACTCAGCTGCAGATTTATTGTGATTAGCACAATACTTTTTTTTTTTTTTTAATGTAAAAAAATGATTTTCATTGATCATTTTTCCATTCTGGCTTTTTTCCCCCTATTCTCCAAAGTACCAGGCAGAACAGTACTATGCTCTCCTAATCAAAGTCCTCTTGTCTCATGGAATTTGTCACTCTGATTGTCTAAGCATCACCCCATATTTTTTGCATTAGTGTCTTGCCATCATGTGTCACGAAAATACATTTTAAGGTCTTCTTTTAGAGACTTGCTTTTTTTCTCATTAACATGCAATGACAAACACACTTCAGATACTCACAGATGCAGTGTTTTCTTTGACTCTACTCTGGGGTATGTTCTTCCTCTATGAGGTTTGGGTAAAACAATGATCAGAGAGAGCGGTTATATCATTCCAGTACCTCTATTACTGATGTTACTGTTTCAGCTTTACTAAATAAACAGTAGATGTTATTTTGGTAGAAACCAACAAACTACATGTATTCACCAGTTAAAGTAAAATACAACACAAAAATACCATCAAGTTATCCATGTTCTTTCCTCACACCTATAAAGATCATTCAAACTTGCCTTAAACTACCACTGACAAGGCAAGTTGAATGCAGCATATGGTTTGTTTTGTCAAAGTGATTTGACTGAAGGAAATGAATCAGACTGTCTTTGTAAAATGTTTAATATGGCTATAAAGTAAAGGAATAGTGAGTCAGATCCATGTGCATGAGAATTATTGCTGACAATGGGCCTCACTTAGCAATCTAAATATGAATGCATTTATTTGTAAATCATTTTAAAAATGGGTATTTCCACACAAACTTTCTGTAAAAATCCTGAATATTTCAAAAAAAATTTCATATTCTCCTACTGCTCCTGCATGTGTAAAGCTGCTATATGATAATGTCCATTGTTAAAAGCACTATATAACTTAAATTATTTGGAATTGTTTGCCTTTTATATATGGACTATACTGTTAAGTTTAAGGTGCTTATTTTCAATATGCATATGCCTTTTAACAGACATCTTTATCCAGAGTGACAAACAGTACGAGGCAAATTTTTTGACACCAATAATTTGCCTCCTTCTCCTTCAGTGGTTTTTCTTGATTTTTTTTAAATTATTTTCAAGATTGTACGTTAATACTGAAAACATCCAAATTATAAGAACATAGACTTATGTAGTAAACAAAAAAGTGTTATACAACCTAGAATATGTTTTTTTTATATTTGAGATTGTCCCAAGTAGCTACATTTAGCTTTAATGATAGCTTGGGCTACTCATGGCATTCTCTCATCAGATTCATGAGTTAGTCACCTGGAATGGATTTCAGTTCAGAGGTCTGCCTTGTCAAGAGTTAATTTGTGACTTTTCTTGCTTTCTTAATGTGCTTTAGACCAGAGGTGACAAAACTTATCCACAAAGGGCCAGTGTGGTGCAGGTTTTCGTTCCAATTGATCATAAGCCACACCTGAGTATACTGAAAGCCAAGGTCAGTTGATTAAACAGGTGGAATCAGGCATGGCTACTGCTACTGTTTTGAATGCAAACCTGCACCACACCGGCCCTTTGTGGAAAAGGTTTGACACCCCTGCTTTAGACCATGAGTTTTCTTTTGCAGAGATCGGGTAAGTACAGAGTCAATGGTCCTATTTGTGCTACTACAACTACTTAACAAATCCATATTATGGCAAGAACAGTAAAGAGACAGTCCATTATTACTTTAAGAAATGAAGGTCACTCAGTACAAAAAATCTCAAGAACTTTGTATCCCAAAGTGCAGTTGCCAATATCAATGATGAAACTTGCACTCATGAGGACAATCCCATGAACGGAAGAGAAAAACTACCTTTGCTGCAGAGGATAAGTTTATTAGAATTGCCTGCCTCTGAAACTGCTGATTTACAGCACATCAGATTACAGCCTACAAAAATGCTTGTTGGAGTTCAAGTGGCAGACATTTCACCATCCACTGTTCAGAGGAGACTGTGTGAGTCAGGCATTCATGGTTGAATTGTGGCCAAAAAAACTTTACTTCACAAGAACAACAAGCAGAAGAGGTTTGCTTGAATGGGCATTTGGGTAGGGTTAGGTTCAGGGTTTATGTGGGTGCAGATGTGAAGGGTCAGGGTGTAGATGCATCGATTACAGATGTTTACAGTGATTATAGAAGATACAGCGACCTGCAGTTTATTGCCTGTAGTGTATAATTGCGTGAGTGAACGAGTGTGTGTGTGCCCTGCGATGGGTTGGCAGTCCGTCCAGGGTGTATCTTGCCTTGATGCCCGATGACGCTTGAGAAAAGGCACAGGCTCCCTGTGATCCGAGATAAGCGGTACAGACATTGAAAAAAATATATAAGATTCAAGAGTTTATTGTCATATGTACAGCAAACAATCCGATCTTATGGTTAGTGGTGGTAACTGGAATAGAATCAGTACTGGGTTTTAAGATTCTAATGTAAGTACTGTAATAATAATGTAAAAAAGATTGATTGAACTTTAGGGACTTAAAATGACTAAACATTACAGACTTCAATTAACCTATTTTTTGGGGAAAGTAACCCTTATAATGAAAATAACTATACAAAAAGGATTAAGAACTGTATGTAATTTCTCTGGTGACCTGTCTGTTCAGTTCTTTATTATTATTATTAACATTTACATTTCTGGCATTTGGCAGACGCTCTTATACAGAGCGACGTACAAAAGTGCTTTAATTCTCTATCAATGAATACATTAACACTGGTTCAATAGGACACAGACTTGGGATACCATTAGCCTAAAAACTGAGTTGTAGATTTTTTTTTAATAGACACAACATAATACATAAGCTAGTTTAAGTGTTTCAGGAAGAGGTAGGTCTTCAGTTGCCATTTGAAGACGGTCAGTGACTTGGCTGTACGGACATCTAGGGGAAGTTCATTCCACCACCCCGGTGCCAGAACAGAGAAGAGTCTAGATGTATACCTACCTTTTACCCTGAGAGATGGTGGGACCAGTCGAGCAGCGCTAGTGGATCTGAGGGAGTGAGGTGCAGTGCAAGGAGTGATGAGAGCTTTGAGGTAAGATGGTGCTGGTCCATTTTTGGCTTTGTAGGCAAGCATTAGTGTTTTGAATCTGATGTGTGCAACTACCGGAAGCCAGTGGAGGGAACGCAGCAGTGTGGTGGTGTGGGAGAACTTAGGCAGGTTGAAAACAAGTGGTGCAGCTGCATTTTGGATCATTTGCACTGGGCGAATTGCGTTCAGAGGTAGACCTGCCAGAAGAGAGTTGCAGTAGTCCCGTCTCGAAATGACCAGAGACTGAACAAGCACCTGAGTAGCGTGTGGATAGAAATGGCCGAATCCTTCTGATGTTGTACAGAAGGAACCGACGTGGGAGTAAAAGGACAGTTGATTGTCCATTATTACCCCAAGTTTGCGAGCAGTGGCTGAAGGGGAAATCATGGAGTTGTTCAGAGATAATGCAAGGTCCTGGGCTGGTGATAGATCACCTGGGATGACCAGCAGCTCAGTTTTGCTGGGATTGAGTTTCAGCTGATGAGCCGTCATCCAAGATGAAATGTCTACCAGACATGCTGAGATCTGTGCAGAAGTCATGGTATCTGAGTGAGGGAAGGAGAAGATAAGTTGGGTGTCATCGGCATAGCAGTGGTATGAAAATTCATGTGAGGCTATAACTTTGCCAAGAGAGTGAGTATAGAGGGAGAAAAGGAAAGGACCAAGTACTGAGCCTTGTGGGACATCAGTAGAGAGTCTGCATGGAGCAGATATCAATCCCTTCCATGTCACCAGATATGAGCGACCATCCAGGTAGGAAGTAAACCATTCCTATGCTGTTCCACAAATTCCAAGACTCCTGAAGGTTGACAAGAGAGTTTTGTGGTTTACTGTGTCAAATGCTGCAGACAGGTCGAGGAGGATGATGACCGATGACAGTTTGGCTGATCTAGCAGCATGTAGTTTCTCAGTGACTGCCAAAAGGGCAGTCTCTGTGTAATGTGCTGCTTTGAAGCCAGACTGGTTGGGATCATGGAGGTTATTCTGCAGGAGATAGTCAGACAGCTGATTATAAACAACACGTTCGAGAATTTTTGAAAGAAATGAGAGAAGTGATACCGGTCTGTAGTTGCTGACATCTGAGGGATCCAGAGCAGGTTTCTTCAGGTTGGGGATGACCCTGGCTTTCTTAAAGGCAGTTGGTACATGACCAGATGTTAAGGATCCATTGATGACTGTGGTGATGACGGGTAGGAGGTCAGGTGAGATAGTCTGGAGCATTGTTGAAGGGATTGGATCCAGTGGGCAGGTGGTAGGATTGCAGGACCGGATAATTTGCAAAACCTCTTCTGCTGCTACGGTTGAGAGATGCTTCATTGAAGGAGTAGCGGAGTGCTGACTGTGTGATGTAGATGAAGTTGTGGCAGAAGTGAAGGTCTGGGTGGCGAAATCTTCGGCGGTCAGGGAGGATGGAGCAGGTAGAGCCGGAGGGTTGAGTAGTGACGAGAAGATGTTGTGGAGCTTTGTGCAGAAGTTTCAAGCTTTTCCTTGTATAAGGAGGTCTTGGCAAAAGTCACGTCCAAAGAGAATTTGGACAGGAGTGTACAATTATTATTATTATTTTTTTGTTGTTGTTGTTGTTGTTGTTGTTGTCGTCATCATTAACATTGGTATTTTCTCTTCTCCTTTTTTTATTTCAGAAAAGAAATAAAAATAAAAGTTGAAAAAAAAAGACACAGAGCTGAGGACTAAAAGTAAGTTGTCCTAGTCACATAAAATGCATGGTGTGCAACCTAGTGCAAATAGTGCAAGACAAAAAGATGTTGATGTGATGTCTTGATTAGTTGTGTAGTATTATGAGACCAGGTGAGATCCTTATTAATGTAAACACCCAGGAATCTGAAGCTGCTCACTCTCTCCACCTCTGTCTCACCAATATGTAGTGTAGACTTCTGCTCCTTTCTCTTCCGTGGATCGACAATCATCTACTTTGTTTTGTTGACATTCAGGGAGAGATTGTTGACTTGGCCCCACTTCACGACCACGACTTCATGACCTCCAGACTGGACTGTTGTAATGCATTACTAGGTGGTTGTCCTGCATTTTCAATAAACAAGCTACAGTCAGTCGAAGTCGATGGACCGAAGCCTCTTTCCAGAGGGGAGGGACCGAAAGAGTTCATTACCGGGATGAGAGGGGTCAGCTGCGATCTTGGCTGCACGTCTCCGGGACCTGGAGACGTACAGCTCTTGAAGAGATGGGAGACTGCAGCCAATCACCTTCTCAGCTGAGTGAATGACACGCTGCAGTTTGGCCTTGTCCCTGGCTGTAGCTGCAGCAAACCAGACTGTGATGGAGGATGTGAGGACAGATTCAATGATGGCAGTGTAGAAGTTAACCAGCATCTTTACAGGTAGGAGAAACTTCTTCAGCTGAAATACATCCTCTGCTGAGCTTAAATGCACATTATCATCTAGTTCCTGCTAATATTATGAACAGCAGCTACACTAATTCCTCTCCACTTGTTTCCATTTTTCTACCCATCCCGAGGCATCATACCAGCTCCAGTAGACCTTCAGTGAGAAGAGGCCAACCCTCCGAGGATCCTGAGGCATCCAGAGATGGACCGGCTAGAGTTTGATTCTGCTTTGTGAGGATTGGGTATTCTAAGCAAATCTCAAAGCACTTTATCACTGTGGGAGTTAATATAAGTCAGCAATCGTTGAGGTAGGATGCTTTATTGTTCTTTGGCAGAGGTAGGATAGTAGTCATTTTTAAGTAGGTGGGAATTGAGGCATGTGCAAGGGACATATTGAATATATCTGTGAAGACATCAGCTTGCACCAGTGTGCAGGATCTGAGTCATACATGGAGCAAGAGCCTCGAAGAAGTTGAAGAATCTGCCCTGCGGCCTGTTGTCCTGTGTGGGAGCAATCGAACATTTGGTGCATTTGGCTGGTGAATGAAACGAAGTTAGCACAGCAAAGAGATTGAGTGTCTCATAAGGCTGTCGCTCATTCCCGAGCCCTACCAGAGAGAAGGGTGGTGATAAATGGAACGACAAGGCCTGGAGTTCGATGACCAATGAGCCCTGATATAAGGAGTGGAAAGTACCAGGTTCTCCATCATATATGGGTGGGGCAGGCAGATGAGGTTCAGAGTTTGTGGCGTGAACGGTGGCAGGTCTATGTACAGGAGATGGGGGTGGAGGTGGTGCAGGGTTCTGCAGGACACAGATGTTGGATGTGAGTGCAGATAGAGTCTTTGAGATGGACTGAAGTGATTGGTTGATCTGCTGGAGGTCTTGATGGTGAGAGCCAAGAAGAGAACCTTGTTTCTCAACTGCAGTTTTATAGCTGGTGCAGCTCTGCTGGGTCCATGAATCTGGCTGGATTATTCTGTCAGGGTGCAATGAAGCTGAGTGGACCCATATGCAGAGAGAGACAACAGATGAGGATAAAGTAGTCTTTAATGAAAAAGAGAAACTGAAACTCTCAAAAATAAAGAACAAAGTGACACAAAAGAAAAGGCTAAAGTCCAAAAACAAAAGTCAAAATATCAAAAAAATAAAACATGGAAAATACTTAAATACTTAAATAAACCTGGCTTAGGCCAAATGAATTCATTAGTCTGAATGAGTCCACTCCGTCAGGCTTTTGCTATAAGCATGAGCCCCGTCAGACCGGTCGTGGAGGTGGTGTTGCAACTATTTATAGCAACTCTCTTAACGTTACTCAGAAAACAGGACCCAGGTTTAACTCATTCGAAGAGCTTGTCCTTAATGTTACACTCACAGACATGAATAAAAAATCTCTACTATATCTTGCGCTGGCCACCGTATATAGACCCCCGGGGCCCTACGCCGATTTTCTTAAAGAGTTTGCACATTTACTCTCAGACCTACTGATTAATTATGACAAAGTGTTGATTGTAGGAGACTTTAACATTCATGTAGACGATTCCAACAATGCCTTAGGACTTGCATTTATGGATTTATTAAATTCTTTTGGGGTTAAACAAAACATTACTAGACCAACTCATCGTTTTAACCATACACTAGATTTAGTTATATCACATGGAACAGATGTCACTGATATAGCTGTTCTACCTCAAAGTGATGATATCACAGACCATCACCTCTTAGTGTACACTCTACCTGTAGAACATATTAGACACGTCTCCCCTCGTTATCGACTCGGTAGAACTATTATCCCGACCACTAAAGACAGATTCACAAGTAATCTACCGGATCTGTCTCAACTTCTCACCAGACCCCTAAATACAGATGACTTAGATGAATTAACTAACAGCATAGGCACTATTTTCACCAGCACACTAGACACTGTTGCTCCCATCCGATTAAAAAGGGTCAGAGATAAAACATCTGCACCATGGTACAATAGTCACACTCACGCCCTCAAGAGAGCAACCCGTAACCTAGAGCGAAAATGGAGAAAAACTAAATTAGAAGTCTTTAGAATTGCGTATAAAGACAGTATGTCTAACTATAGACAGGCTCTAAAAGCTGCTAGGGCTGAGCATTTGAGCAAACTTATAGAAATAAACCAAAACAATCCCAGATTCTTATTTAGTACAGTGGCTAGACTGACAAAACATCAGATATCTGAAGAGAGTACTCCATCACAGCTTAATAGTGAGGACTTTATGAACTTTTTCACCGACAAAATCGATAGTATCAGGAATAAAATAATGGATGTTCAACCTTTGACAGCATCCGGTGATCTAGTCCAACCTAAAGCTCCACATTCAAAGCTACAATGCTTTACAGGTATAGGGCAGGAAGAGCTGTATAAACTTATCACCACGGCTAATTCAACAACATGTTTGTTAGATCCAATTCCAACTAGATTACTGAAAGAAGTGATACACACAGCTGGAGAGCCTCTCCTCAACATTATTAATTCCTCGTTATGTTTAGGTCACGTCCCTAAACCTTTCAAGCTGGCAGTTGTTAAGCCTCTTCTTAAGAAACCTAAACTAGACCCTAATGACATTAAATTACAGACCAATTTCAAACCTTCCCTTTATATCTAAAATATTAGAAAAGGTTGTGTCTACTCAATTATGCTCCTTCTTACAGGAAAACAATATCCTTGAAGAATTTCAGTCAGGTTTCAGGCCCCATCATAGCACAGAAACTGCACTAGTTAAGATCACAAATGACCTGTTTTTAGCTTCGGACCAAGGCTTCATCTCAATATTAGTCTTACTTGATCTTAGTGCTGCATTCGACACTTTAGATCATAACATTCTTGTAGACCGCTTACAAAATCACATAGGTATTCAGGGACAGGCATTAAAATGGTTCAGATCCTACCTGTCTGATCGATACCATTTTGTAGATTTAAATGGAGAAATGTCCAGTGTAATGCCAGTGGAATATGGGGTCCCACAAGGTTCAGTTTTAGGACCTCTGCTTTTCTCAATATACATGCTTCCCTTAGGCAACATTATTAGGAGGCATGGGATTAGTTTCCATTGTTACGCTGATGATACACAGTTATATATCTCATCAAAACCAGATGAAATATCTAAACTGTCTAGATTAACAGAGTGCGTTAAAGATATTAAAGACTGGATGACTGATAATTTTCTATTACTAAATCCTGATAAGACGGAGATATTACTGATTGGTCCAAAAACCAGTACACAGAAGCTCTCAAAATTCAACCTGTACTTAGAAGGATGTTCTATTACTACTAGCTCTACAGTGAAAGACCTGGGCGTAATATTAGACAGCAGTTTGTCCTTTGAAAAACATATTTCCGACATTACAAAAATAGCCTTCTTCCACCTCAGAAATATCGCCAAGCTTAGGAACATTTTATCTGTATCTGATGCAGAAAAGCTAGTTCACGGATTCATGACCTCCAGACTGGACTATTGTAATGCGTTTTTTGGTGGTTGTCCTGCGTCTTCAATAAACAAGCTACAGTTAGTCCAGAATGCAGCTGCCAGAGTCCTTACCAGGTCAAGAAAGTATGACCATATAACCCCAATATTATCATCCCTGCACTGGCTACCTGTTAAGTTTAGAATTGATTATAAACTAGCACTTCTTACATACAAGACTCTAAATGGTTTAGCTCCCACGTATCTAGCCGGTCTTCTAACACATTACAATCCATCACGCTCCTTAAGATCTCGAAACTCCGGACTTCTGGTAGTTCCCAGAATATCAAAGTCTACAAAAGGGGGTAGAGCTTTTTCGTATTTAGCTCCTAAACTTTGGAACAGTCTTCCTGACAGTGTTCGGGGCTCAGACACAGTCTCCCAGTTCAAACATAGACTAAAGACATATCTCTTTAGCCAGGCATACACCTAATAAATCCCATAACCTTGTACTCCAATACATCCGATTAGATGCACATCATCATCTAGTGCCTCCTAATATTTTGAATAGCAGCTACGCTAATCCCTTTCCATTTGTTTCCCTTCTTCTACCCACCCCCGAGTCACACAGAGATTGTGCCAGCTCCAGTGGCATCCAGAGATGGTCCAGCTCCAGCCGGGTTCTGCTTTCTGAGGACTGGAGTAATCAAAGCAGCACTGCCAACCCTATGTGGACATTTTACACACAACATTCTACACATGCTGTATCTGCATCACACAACTAATGCAGAAAGGACATTGTTCATATCACACTCTCCGTGTGTCACCCAGATGAGGATGGGTTCCCTTTTGAGTCTGGTTCCTCTCAAGGTTTCTTCCTAATACCATCTGAGGGAGTTTTTCCTTGCCACAGTCGCCTGAGTCACCTCAGGCTCGCTCACTAGGGGGAAAAATTTTTTCTAACATCTAGGACTGTTTGTTTGTATGTTTATTGTTTTTTATGTTCTGTAAAGCTGCTTTGAGACAATGCTCTTTGTTAAAAGCGCTATACAAATAAAATTGAATTGAATTGAAAATATAATCTGGAGCAGAAAACTCCACTATAGAAAATCACCAAAAATTCCAGGTGAAAGGTATGGAACAAAAAACCAGAGAACAGGAACAAAAGATCAAAAACCGGGAAAGACAGTAATCCAGATAGAGGTAATCCAATACAGCTCTTCTGTAGGGATCCCGAGGCGTTCCCAGGTCAGCCGAGTGACATAGTCTCTTCAGCATGTCCTGGGTCTTCCCCGGGGTCTCTTCCCGGTGGGGCATGCCCAGAACACCTCCCCAGGGAGACATCCGAAACAGATGTTGAAACTCTCCCAGAGGTGGGAGTTGAAGACCCCTCTAACAGAGGGATCAGCAAGATGTTCCCAACAGACCCTCACAATACGTCCCCACTGAGTGGACACTCTTCTGGGTGGTTCTGAAGTCTTCTTCAATTATCTATATTTACTAAATACTTTACTAAATTATAAGAAAGAAAATAATGAAACTTCTGCAGGCTTGAATGAGAAGAAGCAAACCAGCTTTATTGGCACTCAAAAAAAACACAGCTTCAGGCCCCCCAAGTGCACCCCCCCAAAACTATATATACAGGCATTTTTACCCCTCCTTACACTTGTTTGTCAGCGCTTGTTTCGACGATAGATGATTTTTTTTGATGAATATGCCCCATATAATCAACCCCTCCATTTGTCCATAACTGGTGGCCTTAAGGATACCAACTGCTGAGCCTTTAAGTCAGGCCTAGGCCTGTCTATCATAGTTAACATGTTGCAGTATTTGCAGAAATTCGGCATTTACTGATTATACTTTAGGAACTTATTTATTATATCCCCTATATCAGAGTACTTGAGTACTTGCTTTGTAGGGTTACCTGGCATTTACTTAGAGCACTAAGATTTTTCTTCCCAATTCTTAGTTATTCTTTTACTTATTTATCCTTGTTTATTGTTGGTTTTATTATCTAACGGGTTAAACTTATTTGCTCTGCAGATAGTTCAGTTAGGTTTAGTGTAGTTTCCTCCCATATTTCATCATGTATCCCCCTATTTGTATTTCTCCTGTACATCACCTCTGTGCTTGACTGCCATTTGGTGCTTTTTCATTTTGTTCCATGTTTTGGTTAATACCAAAACATCTGATGTATTGGATAACCTTCCTGTTCTTGCTGAGGCCTCCACTCAACAGCGTGGACCTGAGCCTGATCTTGATGCCTAGCCTGACCCTGCTGCTAAGCCTGAACCTGATGCTGAGCCTGACCCTAATATAATTAATCTTACTAGGTCCCCTTCCCCCTCTGATCACTCTGATCACTCTCCCTCTCCTCCAGCTTTTCCAACCTCCTGTGCTTCTCCATCCCCCCCTCCATCCCCCCTCCCCCCCCTATCCCCCCCTCCCCCCCCCTCCATCCCCCCCTCCCCCCTCCATCCCCCCCCTCCCCCCCCCCCATCCCCCCCCATCCCCCCTCCATCCCCCCTCCATCCCCCCCCATCCCCCCCTCCATCCCCCCAAACATCCTATACGGCCACCAGGTCGATAAATCCTAGCTTTTTGGGCCCCTGTGGCTAAAGCATTGATTCATTTGGTTTTGTACTAGTTGTTAGCTACTTAAAATTTTTTAAAATTTTAATTTTATAACCTAAATTTATATTTTAACCCAGATTATCGAAGATAATTTAACCATGGGTAAATATATGCGATAAACCCGGTGTTTGGTCCAAAATGGTGAAGCTTTAGCCACTATTTGGGTTTTTGGCCTCAGTTCCACTTACCCTATTTCCAATATCAGAATTTATATTACTCTAAATGATATCGTTAACACCACAAGGCCAGATAAAACAGGTGAGTTGAGGTATATCCCATGGGGCTAGCTAAATGGTCAATGGGAAACCCGCGGGTTTAAGAAGACTTAGCCCCTTTAAAAAGGTTTTGGGTTGGCCCCAGAATTCCCCTCCATCTAAACCAAAAGGACCAGAGAGGCCGGTTTAAACCACCTGCCTCCCCGAAAGACTCTTTGGTTTAAAACCACAAGGGTTTTCCAAAAAGTTTTAACCCAAACAGGCCTACGGGTTGGAGGGGGGGCTGCCTCTCCCCCCGGGTTTTTTGGGGTCTTTGGGTGGCTTGGCATCCAGCAGGCCCGTTAGGATCGCAGACGAGCACCTCTGCGTTAACACCGCAAGGTATCTGAGATGCTCAGAATGTTCCCCTCCTATCTAAACCAGTGGTCCAGAGCGCAGCATGTAAAACACCACCTCCAGATGACTCTGGTCGGGTAGCAATCCAGCGGAGAGCGGCCCTACCTATTCCAACTCTAAAAGGAGTTTGGAATCCTTCAGGCAGCCATCAGGCTTCTACTGGGTTGGTTTCCCTAGGGGTGAGGCGTAAGCCTCTCCCCAGCTTGGTTTTTGGTGGATTTGGATGGGTTATCCCATCTTTTGGTATCGTTTTATCGAGGACGGTAGGTTGTTTGTCCTCGGTGGAAAGTCATGAAATGGAAAGGGGAGATTGAGTTGTGCACGGCAAAAAAAAACGGGATGTCGATAGCTAGAACGGTTACAGAGATATTAATGTTTAAAGTTGTCATTTTAAGATGGACCAGAATCCTCTCTGTACATATTTGACACAGACACGGTCCAAACTTATGAATATTCATGAGGTGGCACCTTGTGTAATAATGGTGTGATTACACAGCCATTACAGGTAACAGTGCATAGGGTGGGTTAAGGTTAGGGCTTGGGGTTAGCATCAGGGCTAGCATTAGCATCTAAGCTAAAGTAGGGTTTATGGATGTTAGCGTTAGGCTTAGGGTTAATGTTAGAGTAGCGTTAGCATGTTAGTATTAGCATGCAGGCTAAAGTAGGGGTAAAGATTGAAAGTAGGGGTAAAGATTGAAGTTAGGGTTAGTGTTAGCATTAGCATGTTAGCCTGTAGGCTAAAGTAGCAGAAAAGGTTAGGGTTAGGGTTAGGTTAGAAATTTCTCAACTTGGCTCCCTAGGGAGTAAAGGAAGCACAGGCACAGACTCTAAATTTTTAATTTTTAATAAAAAATTGAGGATTCTCTGCCCCATATTAAAACAACAAAAATCCCAGTTACACCACTTGCTGTTCCCAAGTAGTCCCCCCTCCTCAAATACTAACCAGGATCAGCCCTGCCTAGCTACCAATATCAGACAAGATCAGGCATTCTCAGGACGGTATGGTGATGGTCTTAAAATTAAGTTTAGAATGAAAATTTTTTATTAAAAAAATTAAAAAAAAAAAAAAGGTAAAAAATTAGGATTAAGATAAAGATGACATCCGGATAAACGTTGAGATTAGGATGGAAAAATTTTTTAAATAAAAAGCTTTGGGTTAGAACACCTGATGTTGCCAAATGATCCCCCATACATGCACTAACCAAGATTGACCCTGCTTAGCCTCCAAGACCAAACAAGACTGGGCACTTTCAGGGTGGCATGGCCATAGACGTAAAATGAAGGTTAGAGTAAGAGTTAAGACCAGGTTAGGGGTTCAGAGCAAAAAAAATTAACAATCCTAACCTAGGGGTTGAAATCTAAATGAGGCTCTAAAATTTAGGATTAAGATAAAAGTAAAGAATAGAATAAAGATTAAGATTGAGGTAAAAGTAAAGATGAGAGATAAAAATGCAAATAAGGTTAGAAGGTTAAAAGGTTAGGGTTGGGATATAAATTAGGGTTGGCACCAAAATTAAAAAGGGCTAGGGTTAGGGGCTAGGGTTAGGACCAAAATTAAAAAAATAAAGTAAAGATAAGGATTTAAGATAAAGGTTAAGATAAAGATTAAGAAAAAGTGGTTAAAATTAGAAATAGATTAAAATTGAAGATATCATTGAATTTCAGATAAGATTAAGGAAGGATAAGGGTTCAAGCTAGAATGAAGATTGGCCTCAAAATCAAGGTTGAGATTAAGATGAAAATTAATGTTAAGACCCTATTTTAAACTTAAGTGCTATAGTTGTATTTAAGTGCTCCAAATACGAAAACCACACAAAGTGCTGCAAAATCCACACAATTCACACTATTATTTTACAAAAAACAATGCAAAAAAACAATCCATAAGTGCACACCAAAATCACAAATAAATAAATAAATACAACATTTTAAATTCATAGTGGGTCTTTTATTTCACCCTTATTTCATCCATTCTCATATACCTGATTTAATCTGTATGTGTACTTTATCAATCAAAAACCCAAGATTTCCCAAACCGTCAATCCATAAATTGACAATTTTTTGATGGGAAAGAAATCATTTTATTATACATAGTTCCCATACCCGGAACTGAACCCAGGTCGCATAGGTGAAGGCCAAGAATCCTAACCACTAAACCATCATCTTTCATTTAAACCAAAAGGTTACAAAGTCTCTAATGTCTTTATCCATCTCCTCTCCACTTTACGCCTTTGTTGTGTCGTCCATTCCAGTCTGCGCTCCACCCCTTGAATCTGCAATTTATGAAATCCATGCTCACAAAAATGATCATACAATGTATTACTCTTGTTGTGCCTAATATAATATAAATGCTGTTGAAGTCTATATACTAATTTATTCTTGGTTTCACCTATATATAACTTTTGACATTCTTTACATCTAATTACATATACCACATTATCTGTATCCAAATGTAAAACCTGTTCCACCGGAGTCCCACGTCCTGAATAATTTTTTTTTTTTAATTTAGTTTGCAATAAATATGTCCATTTTCTTTTGTCGTCTCTTCTTCTTCTTCTTCTTCTTCTTCTTCTTCTTCCAGCTTCTCCCTTCAGGGGTCGCCACAGCGAATCATCTCTCTCCACCTATCCCTATCTTCTGCATCCTCAACCCTTGCACCCACTAGCTTCATATCCTCATTAATTACATCCATATACCTCCTCTTTGGCCTTCCTCTTTGCCTCCTGCCTGGCAGCTTCATGACCAACATTCTCCTACTAATATACTCACTCTCCCTCCTCTGAACATGTCCAAACCATCTTAATCTGGCCTCCCTAACTTTGTCCCCCAAACATCCAACATGAGCTGTCCCTCTGATGTACTCGTTCCTAATACTGTCCAACCTTGTCACTCCCAAAGAGAACCTCAACATCTTCAGCTCTGCTACCTCTAGCTCTGACTCCTGTCTCTTCCTCAGTGACACTGTCTCTAAACCATACAGCATGGCCGGTCTCACCACTGTCCTGTACACCTTCCCCTTGATTCTCGCTGATATTTTCTGATCACACAGAACTCCCGACACCTTTCTCCACCCATTCCAACCTGCCTGCACTCGCTTCTTTACCTCTTTCCCACACTCTCCATTACTCTGGACTGTTGACCCCAAGTACTTAAACTCCTGTACCTTCTTCACCTCTTCACCCTGTAACCTTACTGTTCCACTTCCCTCCCTTTCATTCACACACATGTACTCAGTCTTACTACGACTGACTTTCATTCCTCTTCTCTCCAGCGCAAACCTCCACCTCTCCAGGTTTTCCTCCACCTGCTCCCTGTTCTCACTACAGATCACAAGGTCATCTGCAAACATCATTGTTCAAGGAGACTCCTGTCTGACCTCCTCTGACAACTGGTCCATCACTATAGCAAACAGGAAGGGGCTCAGAGCCGATCCCTGATGCAGTCCCACCTCCACATTGAACTCCTCTGTCTGACCTACAGCACACCTCACCACTGTCCTGCTCCTCTCATACATGTCCTGCACCACTCTGACATACTTCTCTGCTACTCCTGACTTCCTCATACAGTACCACAGCTCTTCTCTTGGCACCCTGTCATACACTTTCTCCAAGTCTACAAACACACAGTGCAACTCCCTCTGACCATCCCTATACTTCTCCATCAAAATTCTCAGAGCAAAAATTGCATCTGTTGTGCTCTTTCTGGGCATGAAGCCATACTGCTGCTCACAAATTTCCACTACCTTCCTTAACCTAGCTTCCACTACTCTTTCCCATACCTTCATTGTATGGCTCATCAACTTTATCCCCCTATAGTTACTGCAACTCTGCACATCACCCTTATTCTTAAAGATCGGCACTAACACACTTCTCCATTCCTCAGGCATCCTCTCACTCTCTAAAACCCTGTTGAACAAACTAGCTAAAAATTCCACTGCTGCCTCTCCCAAACACTTCCAGACCTCCACCGGGATGTCATCAGGACCAACTGCCTTCCCACTTTTCATCCTCTTCAAAGCCTTCCTGACTTCATCCTTTCTAATCTTATCTACTTTCTGTTCCACAGAGTTCACCCCTTCTACTCTTTTTTCCCTCTCATTTTCCTCATTCATCAGCTCCTCAAAGTATTCCTTCCATCTCCTCTGTACACTCTCCTCACTTGTGAGCACCCTTCCATCTCTATCCTTAATAACTCTAACTTGCTGCACATCCTTCCCATCTCGATCCCTCTGCCTAGCTAACCTGTACAAGTCCTTCTCTCCTTCTCTAGTGTCTAACCTAGTGTACAACTCGTCATATGCCTTCTGCTTGGCCTTAGACACCTCCCTCTTCACTCTGCGCTGTAACTCCTTGTATTCCTGTCTATTCTCTTCAGTCCTGTCCATGTCCCACTTCTTCTTGGCTAACCTCTTCCTCTGGATAATATCCTGAACTTCCTCATTCCACCACCAAGTCTCCTTATCTTCTTTCCTCCTTCCAGATGACACACCCAGCACCTTTCTCCCGGTCTCCCTGATCACTTCTGCTGTAGTTTCCCAGTCATCTGGCAGCACTACCTGACCACCCAGAGCCTGCCTCAACTTCTGTCTAAATTCCTCACAACATTCCTCCTTTTTCAGCTTCCACCACTTGGTTTTCTTCTCTATCTCTGACCTCTTCTTCTTACAGACCATCAGAGTCATCCTACACACCACCATCCTATGCTGTCGGGCTACACTCTCTCCCACTACCACTTTACAGTCACTAATCTCTTTCAGATTGCCTCTTCTACATAGGATGTAGTCTACCTGTGTGCTCCTACCTCCACTCTTGTAAGTCACTCTATGCTCCTCCCTCTTCTGAAAATAAGTGTTAACCACAGCCATGTCCATCCTCTTAGCAAAGTCCACTACCATCTGTCCTTCAAGGTTCCTTTCCTTAACTCCAAACTTGCCCATCACCTCCTCATCACCTGTGTTCCCCTCACCAACATGTCCATTAAAATCCGCTCCCATCACCAGTCTCTCACCCGTGGAATTACTCTCCATCACCTCATCTAATTCACTCCAGAATCTCTCTTTCTCCTCCAACTCACAACCTACCTGTGGGGCATAACCACTAACAACATTCAACATCACCCCTTCAATCTCTAACTTCAGACTCATCACCCTGTCTGACACTCTCTTCACCTCCAGAACATTCCTCACAAACTCCTCCTTCAGGACCACACCTATTTCCACCGGCGCCCTGTAGGTCAATGGCGCCGATGGCGGTCGTTGTTAACCCGGGCCTCGACCGATCCGGTATAAAATTCGTACTGACGATTCGCATGGTTAAATTTGGCAATGTTTTACGCCGGATTCCCTTACTGACGCAACCCTCTCTATTTATCCGGGCTTGGGACCGGCACAGAAGTCACTGGACTGTGACCCCCATGGCTAGATTATGTCCGTTCTCTTTTGTATTCATCATTATTCTTAATTTCTGCATGTACCAAAATGTCCCTCAAATTTTTATTTTTTCTATAAGCCATAATGGATTTGAACTTAACCAATTTTGCTGTACATTCCTGAGCTTGTAAAAAATGTTTCCTAAATTCCCTATTAATAGTACCAGAATGATTGTGAAAAAGTATGCACAAATGGTATTATCGATTGTTGATCATTCGTTTTAACATGAAATTGATTTATATTATAGTTTTGTGCCACTTCCCTCTTAACTTCCCTCAGAAATCGACCCGCATAGCCCCTAGTTCTCAATACTCTGAACAATGTCTGAGTAGCCTCCTCCACATCCTCAGGGAAAGTACAAATTCTATAGAATCGTATTAGCTGTGACTATTATTCCCCTAAATGTATGCTTAGGATGAAAACTAGTTTTGTGTAATAGAGCATGTCTATCCGTATCCTTAAAAAATACCCTCGTAGCCAACCCCTTCCTCCCACCCCCTAGTGCCCTAAAAAAGACCCGAGTATCTAAAAATTCTATTTTTTCTTTCTGTATTTTATGAGTCACTTTAATTGCCGTGTGGTGCGAGTTTAAGATCTCCAGAAATGTCAAACTCTTCCTGCAAATAAGTCCAGATCCCAAATATGTCATCTAAAAACCTCAAATAAATCACCATTATTCGTCTACATTTAAGAAATACCGAATCCTCCCAAGCACTCATGTACAAATTTGCATATGCTGGGGCAAATTTCTTTCCCATAGCAGTCCCATGGGTTTGGAGGTAATATTTATCATTAAATTTAAAATCATTCCTCATTAGGCTCAGATCTAATAACTGCAAGATCTCCCCATCTGGCCTGTTAGGGTCTGGGTATTTAAAAAAAATATTTTTAACTGCCTGTAAATCCCAATTGTGTATCAATATTTGTATAGAGAGAGTTTATATCGATAGTAAATAAAAATGCCTCATCCGATACCATCACATCTTTTATTTTATTGATAAAATCATAAGTATCCTGTATATAACTCCTATGTCTTTGTGATAATGGATTAATATAATAATCAATAAACTCAGCTACATGGTAAGATTCCGAGCCACAATCACTCACGATGGGTCGCCCTGCAAGGAATCCTAAAGGGTACCGTCCACTTCTCGGGTGCCTTATGGATCTTCGGGAGTAGGTAAAAATATCTAGGTCGGGGAACCTCTGGTCCATTAAGATATCTAAACTGTTTGGCTGAAATGAACTTTGAATGTTTAAGAGACATTAAAATTTCCTAAATACTACTTTGCGTTTCCTTATAGATTGGATGTTTTAAAGGTGCATAATGAAATGTATTATCTAATTGTCTATTGGCTTCCTGTAAATAGTGAGATTTGTCCATAATGACCACCTGGGATCCTTTATCCGCCGGTTTTATAATTATATCTGTCCTTTGCGATAACTTTAATGCTATGCACTGGTCTCTGGTGAGATAAAATTTACTAGGTTTCCTATTATGCATTCAGGATAAAGAACAAACGTCTCTCTGAATGAGTGTCCGAATGCTGTCCGAAGCCAATGATAAACTCGGTTCCCATTTAGAATTGGCTACAAATGGTATCGGTTTAAATTTTCCTGATATTTAAAATGATCCAATAATTTTAGTCGCCTATGATATTTGTGCACGTCCCAACACAATTCCATATGGTCAAACCATCGCGGTGTAGGAATAAAAGATAATCCGTTCTCTAAAATCTCTCTCTCCGTTTCACTCAATGTATAACTTGATAGGTTTGTAATGTTTGTTAACTGGGGAGTTGTGAATTGACATTCTACTCCCTTCACGTTTAATTGATCCAGCCAAAACTTAAAAATAGACGCTGCTGTATCTGAACGCCAATGGATTGGATCTCGTGCTTCAGTATAAAAACCTAATCTATTTAATTCCGGTAAAAATTGACACCTCTGCACTATGGTTCTATTGAGATTTTGAATTAAAATCTGGACTTGTCTATCCAATCTATCTGAGTAATTTAAAACCGGAACATAGACCTGTGCATTGGGGAATCTCGTCTCACATATTTTTAATAATTGTTGCAATTGTTTCCACGTAGTCGCCGATGTCTGTCGTCCTAAACAATTATTAAGACCCACTGATAAAATCACTTTCTCTACAGTAGGAAGGGTCCCCAGTTTTTCCAGGACCCCCTTAATATGGTAAAAGGTCGCTCCTGGAAAACTGTCCACTTGAACCCTAGTATCCCTAAACTGTGGAATCCGAGCTAGGTTTGAGTCGCCTATAATCAGAATTGGTTTAACTACTTCAATTTCCCAATCAAAGATCTTCCTAACGGTTCTAGGATGTTTTGTCGGCTCCAGCCGTGCGGACAGAGAATGCTCCTTCCCATTATTGTTCAAGCCAATTTCAGTAGGGGATTCAGACTCGGGGTCACTCTGAGAATTAATCTCTCCTCTTGTTGGTTCACCCATCATCATTTCCACCCCACTCTTTCCCGATACTTGGGATATATTCAGAGCATTCTCCGTACCCACCTCAGGAGCCGACCCTACAACGGGAGAGAGACAAGAAATACATTCATCATCCCAACCAACTATATGACTATATAGTTCCCTATTAGTCTGATCACTGCCCCCCTCCTGATTCTAGGCGAAATAGAAAGTGTAGGTGGATCTATATGTGGTTGTTCTAATACTATTTGCATGTATGTGTTTGGTTTTGCAATTTTGGTAATTTCCACTATTTGCTCTGAGCGACATTTGCTATCCCTTTTCTCCCTCCTTTCTTTGGGACTAGGCTGCTGTGAAGTCAAAGAATCTCCTCTTTCATCCTCATCATTCTTACCGTGTATTTCTGGTCCTAGTTCCAAACCAAAGCATCTCGCTGGTTCAGGCAGAGGTGGAAAAGACTCCCTACAATCAAAAGATTCCAGTAAAGAGGTGAGCGGCTTTTTTGGTATTTGCCTTAACATAGACCTCAAAGTTTGGACTGAAGTGTCTGTGAATCTCCTCTTGTATCTCCCTCTGCCCCATGTTACTGCTCTATTAAAACCATCCACATCAAAAACCTCAATTTCAGATAAAACTGTCGCAATCACACCATCATAATGTTCCCTTAAAATCTGCATGTTTCTGTCCATCCACTCTGTCGTGTTTAATTTGACTTTATCTAAAGTTGATTGATTAAGGGAAGAGGGCTTAATGAAAGATGTCAATTTTAGAACTTGTTTTAACATTCCCTGAGGATAAGGGTTGGCTGTAGTTCTAGCCTCCAAGATCTCAGAGTGGTGTATAGCCTGCAATAATTTAAAATATCTCTTTGTCAACCTAAGATCCAAAGATGTGCTTTTAAAATGTCTAGGTTCTAGATCCACACTTACTTTATCACCTTCCTGTGCAGATTCCAAATCAGTCAGAGCTTCAAACCTGTTAAAAAGTGCAGCCATGATGACAGTTTTAAAACCCCTTCTAAATAAAAGCGGGGGAGAGGGACAAAGTACACACACAGAGAGAGTTAAACAATCTTTTGCAGAGCAGAGAATCCTTCAAAAATAAGCCAAATAAAACACCTATATTAAAACTAAAAGAAAATCAAAAGGAACAAATAACAAAAACCAGAGAGGAAAAGCTGAACCTACCCAAGACTTAGAGGGGCCAACCTCCCTCACTGTACTTGTAAACTTTCAGTGTGGGCCTCCTAGTTTAATGTAGGTGACCACCTAGCTAAAGAAACAAGCTAGTAGAGGTAGGAGAAAAAAGGGGGAAAGGGGGGGAGAAAAAAGGGGGAAAGGGGGGGAGAAAAAAGGGGGAAAGGGGGGGAGAAAAAAGGGGGAAAGGGGGGGAGAAAAAAGGGGGAAAGGGGGGGAGAAAAAAGGGGGAAAGAGTGAAAGCTCTTTCCCAGTTCACGTTTGAGTAAGTCCTTTTTCTTTTTCCTTATCTTCTGTGTGCACACACTTTCTTTGAGTTTCTTGGAAATAGAACGTACTCACTCCTTTGATCCCCTCATCTGGGCTGTTTGTCATCTCCTCCAAAGAAAATCCATTTCTTTTAAAAAACAAAAAACGATTTTATTTCCATTTTAAAAAAACTAAAAAAAGGGGGAAAAAAAGGAAAAGGGTAATTTCCAAAAAAAAGCAAAAATTATTCCCTAATTTAAAAGAGAAAGAGTAAAAGAAAGAGACAAAGAAAGGCCTAACGTTTCGCCAAGATCTGGCTTCATCAGAGGAAAAGACTCATTTGGAACACCTGGTCTATTTAAAGCTGAACACAAATGCATCATGGTAAATCTTGAAGGCGGGGCTATAATCACTAGCTGGTTTCTAATTGGTTCAACATAATCTTTTAACTTTTCTCCCAGATTCCTAGGGTTGTTGTTTATATCCCCCCTGTGTTCATAGTGAATTCTAAGCTTTTAATATGAAAAAAGAAAGAGAAAAAGAAAAAAAAAACAATTTATTAAATACATATCCCTCCCCTCCACCCACACAATACACAAATTAAAAAGAGTCAGGCTCGGGCATGGTTAGGTTAGAAATTTCTCAACTTAGTTCCCTAGGGAGTAAAGGAAGCACAGGCACAGACTCTAAATTTTAAATCCCCAAAAAAAGGACAACAACAAAAAAAAATTTTATAAAAAATTGAGGATTCTCTCCCCCATATTAAAACAACAAAAATCCCAATTACACCACTTGCTTTTCCCCAAGTAGTCCCCCCTCCCCAAATACTAACCAGGATCAGCCCTGCCTAGCTACCAATATCAGACAAGATCAGTTAAGATCAGGCATTCTCAGGACGGTATGGTGATGGTCTTAAAATTAAGTTTAGAATGAAAATTTTTTATTAAAAAAATGTAAAAAAAGAAAAAAAGGTAAAAAATTAGGATTAAGATAAAGATGACATCCGGATAAACGTTGAGATTAGGATGGAAAATTTTTTTGAAATAAAAAGTTTTGGGTTAGAACACCTGATGTTACCAAATGATCCCCCATACAGGCACTAACCAAGACTGACCCTGCTTAGCCTCCAAGACCGGGCACTTTCAGGGTGGCATGGCCATAGACGTAAAATGAAGGTTAGAGTAAGAGTTAAGACCAGGTTAGATGAGGTTAGGTTCTAAATGAGGCTCTAAAATTTAGGATTAAGATAAAAGTAAAGAATAGAATAAAGATTAAGATTGAGGTAAAAGTAAAGATGAGAGATAAAAATGCAAATAAGGTTAGAAAAAGGTTAGGGTTGGGATATAAATTAGGGTTGGCACCAAAATTAAAAATAGTTAGGGTTAGGGTTAAGGGTTTGGGGTTAGGAATTAGGGTAAGGGTTCCCCAAGCCGTGGTCTCAACCAGGTAAGACCAACGTTTGGCAGGGCCTGCCTAAGGTCCATCCGTGGTCCCTTTGTCTCATTTCTCATTGAGACCCCAAGGATGCCTTGAGCTCAGTTTGATGATCCACTGCTCTTCTGCCCGTCTTCGGGCATTCCGGGTCCAGGCCCTGTTGTGTTGGAGGACCATAGTTCTCAGAGCTTCCAGGCCATGGAGTATAAAGTGTTTGACGACTATAGTTTGTGTATTTTTTCTTCGGCGAATGTTGTATCTGTCTTGGGTCATTCTAATAGACAGGGTGTTGCCCGTTTCCACAACATATTGTCTATTGCATCTATTACAATATATTAAATAAATGCAGTTGGAGATATGTTGTGGTAAAGGTGGGCAGATTTTGTAAATTTGTTTTGATTTTGGGTTGGTGATAAACCGTTTGGGCTGGAATTCCGGTAGGTTAACTTCTTTTGTTTTCCAGTGTTCCTGGACTGTTAACTGGCTCTTTACCAGTAAGTCCTTCAAATTGTTGTTTTTCTCATATGCTGAGATTATTTTGTACTTGTCCAGTTCGTTTCCTTAGTTGTGAACTTTTTGAAGTTTTCTTTAATTTTCCTGTTTAGGATGACACTACAGTTTGAGTATGTAGACACAAATGGTACCTGCTGTTTTCCAGAGCAGGTAAGTATTTTAAACTTGTTGTTGCTTTTTTCATCCACTAGATGTCCTCCACGCTCCATTTTTGGGAGCATGACTCTGCTGGATGAATCTAGGGCAAAGTTCATCACTTTTTTTCATGGAGACTTTTTTAGGCAAGAAAATGTTATTAAATTAACATTTTAATGTTTTTTTCTCCATTTTTCAGGGCAGGTGAGTATTTCCTTTTTTCCACAACAGGTAAGTATTTTAATTTTACTTCTTTATATCCACTGATTGTGGCTTTTCCTGTTTTCTAGGTGCTGGTGGTTGAAGCAGTGGGAGAACATTGGTGAAAAGCCCACCCAGACCCGGGCGGCACTGGCTGGTTAGGTTTGTGTTTTGGGGTGGGAATTAGGGTTAGGGTTAGGAATTAGGGTTAGGGTTGAGGAAGGGGAAGGGGATAGGGAACACCCCAGGCCGTGGTCCCTGTAAAAGCCGAGACTGACGTTGTGCACGGGCACGCCTCGAGTCCCAGTGGCCATCACCCATGTGTCCTTCTTCACTGAATCACCACATACTCACTCTAATTGCCTTAAATTGCCCCTTTCAGTCTCCAATCATTTACCCCATAATGTTTACTTACCCCTGTCTACTCTGGTTATTAAGTGCTTATGGTGGCACTGCCCTTTAACCATAAAGCCATTCAATAATCATCATGTTTGATGAAATGATAAATGTTCCATGGTGGATGTCTATCCCTTAACCATGGAACAGTGTTTCAAAAAATTATTCCTTTCAGGAATTACCAGCTCAATTTTTATAGACGTCTTAATTTAATTTGCAAGTCAGTGTGTGCAATATTTCGGCTTTTCTCAGCCTTCTTCAGGCGCCGACTTGCTATTTTTTGGCACCCCCAGCCCATACTACTCTTGTGGCACCCCCAGACAGTGGTGGGCAACTGAATCCTTAATTATTGGCACCCCCAGCCCATCCTACTCTGTATCAGGCACCCCCAAGCTAACAGTAGTGGGCATTCTCTCTGTAACCTCTATGTAAACTTACCATGAGGTTTACTGGTCTGTGGCTGGCTTCTAGAAGCTCTCTCCCTTCTGGGCTGCCTGCTTTTATGAGCTTGGCTCCACCCCTGGCTAAATAATATTTTTTCCAGAGCAGGTAAGTATTTTAAACTTGTTGTTGCTTTTTTCACCCACTAGATGTCCTCCACGCTCCATTTTTGGGAGCATGACTCTGCTGGATGAAACTAGGGCAAAGTTCATCACTTTTTTTCATGGAGACTTTTTTAAGGCAAGAAAATGTTATTAAATTAACATTGTGTTTTTTTTTTTTTCCATTTTTCAGGGCAGGTGAGTATTTCCTTTTTTCCAAAACAGGTAAGTATTTTAATTTTACTTGTTTAATTCCACTGATTGTGGCTTTTCCTGTTTTCTAGGTGCTGGTGGTTGAAGCAGTGGGAGAACACTGATGAAAAGCCCACCCGGACCCGGGCGGCACTGGCTGGTTAGGTTTGTGTTTTTGGGGTGGGAATTAGGGTTAGGAATTAGGTTAGGGGAAAAGACCGCCGCTCCGGGAATGACCCGGAAACCGCGTTAGGCACGGGCCAGCCACTCAGGCCTCATTTTCAGCCACCCCCATCATGACGTTAGAAAAAATATCGCCTATTTAGGTTTAAAGACTAGAAATCATGTTCTGGGGTAAAGTCTCTCCATGAGCCCTAATACCCAGATTAGGGTTAAGGTTAAAGTTAGGGCTCGGGATTTAGGGTTCGGGGTCATTTTGAATTAGGGTTCTGACCTCCTAGGACGCCTATGGTTATGTTTAGGGTTGGGGTAAGGTTTAGGGTTAAAAATTAGATTTAAGGTTCTAACTAACGGTTATGTTTAGGGTTGGGGTAAGGTTTGGGGTCTAACTAACGGTTATGTTTAGGTTTGGGGTTCGGTTTGGGGTTCTAACTAACGGTTATGTTTAGGGTTGAGGTTAGGTTTAGGGTTAAAACTAATGGTTATGTTTAGGGTTGGGGTTAAAAATTAGGTTTAGGGTTCTAACTGACGGTTATGTTTAGGGTTCAGGGATGGATAACGCACTAAATCCTATTTAGGGCTAAGGGTAGAGGATAAAATTAAAATCACCTTTAGCCCAACGAGATCCTAGATTGTGAGACACGTCATCAGTAGTAAACCACAGAAT